>CM035792.1:50676896-50864396 GCA_020466265.1 Siphamia tubifer
AAGTCACCACATGACGGGAGCACAATAATTATGTCACTAATTAATAGGATATGAGTGGGAAATAATGAGCATGTTTGTCAAATGATATGATGTGATGCTGTCACTGTGGCCTATTCATGGAGTTCGCAGCTGTGTGAGGTGTGAATGTTACTGGGAGTTCATTACAGACTTTTGTCCTGTGTTATTTTCTAATATAAAAGTAGAAAATGGGATTCCTTGATATTCATTTACATTTTTAGAAGCTCCGCCTCCTGACCTTTCATCCCTTGTCCTGAACATGAACAGTCCTTCACTGTAAATGATGTGGTTCTTACCACAGTTGGGTTCTGTGGTCTATGAGTCTTTCTGATGGTGTGAACACAAAATAAGCGGGTTATTACAGCTTATTACTGTTTATTTTGAGAAAAAACAGACAATTGTTTACCAAAATGCTTAAGAATTTATTCACATAGCAAGTAGTCCAGTTGGAACGTTATTATTGTTCCTAAGCAACACTCCACCTGCACTGTATAGGTACTGCTGCTGCCTCTGATCTACTAAATACTCCATAGACTTCGGCCCTACTACTCTAACAGATTGGATAAAATAGCTGTTACAATATAGTGAATATTTACTTTCAAAGTGGCTGAACTACCTGCGGAGTGATGTGGTACCGTGAATCTGAAGTGACAAAAATCATTGCCATTGGCAGCGGGCGCAGAAGGCTGGGAACGCCCATTCAAAGTGAATGGTAGCTGTTGCAACATTCTAGAAGGCCGTAGAATAACAGTTTAAAGGTCTTTGGGCGGAGTTAAGATCACTGGAGTTAAAGATACTAGGTAATTAACCCTTGTGCGGTCCTCCGGGTCAAAGTGGCCCAGTAACCCACAAATGTGCCTTTTCATACGTGCTGTATGGTGCCATCGCTTACTACTTAAAAACAGTAAGATATAATTGGGGGGTGGGGTGATGACTCTTTGGAACTTAACTTTGGAATCTGGGTTGTAGGACACCAGCCTGTACGCCTTGTATGGAGGACCCCACAAGGGTGAAAATAATGTGAATAGCCCTCCCATATTATCATTCATTATACTTTCCTGTTTGAACTAAACTAAATATTTTCCCATGTTAAAGTCTACTGGTGAATGTATGAACCTATATATAATTAGCGTCATGTAGGTACCTACCACTAGATGGCACCAAGTCACTAGGGCATGTGTAAATTTAGATAAAATAACAGAAGCTTGGAAAAAGTGGGTGAATAAGCTATTATATGTGTGTGGATCTGTGTCATGTAAAAGTGTTTGCATATTACCACAAAAAGGGAGCAACATAACATTAGCAATTCATGATGTGCTCTGTTAATGAATACATTATTCTTATTTTTTTCCAATTCCTTAGCACTGCATAGATCATGTTTAACTTTACTTTGTGTTTGCCTATAAAAAAGAAAGATAATTGGTCTGAAAATTAGCTAAAAATAATGTTAGTTATATTAAGTGTTCTGTTTTAAAAGTTGGATGTCTAAACATTGTTATTGTTTTCTTTCATATATAGGTTGCTGGTTCAAAAATGACCTGGAACTGGAAGTTGTTCCCAGCTTCTTTGAACTCCAGTTCTGTAGACACTACAGGCTGCAGCACAGCCAGTATTCTAGAATCAACCCCCTTCCATGCCTCTACACTGACTGCATTTGTTCATTGAGTGCTCATTTATCACGATATCACACAGTACAACCTATCAGTCATAACCAGAGTCATGGGCCTGTGTTATTTAAATACACTTTATGTACATTTCAGAAATCCTTTTCTGAATCTGCTGTTTTCAGTCATCTCCAAAAGCATTTGAAAAATCATGATACAGTGACGTGCTCATATAATGATTGTACCTATAGCACAAATGTCTCATTCAATTCTTATAAAAGTAGAGTGCACCACACAGTTCTTCCATCAGGGTTTCAAACTGATACTGTCAGTGAGGGTCCATGTAATCTTCTAGTCAGTATTTCAGAGGAAACTATTGGCTTGTCAGAGAAGTAGGGGATGTGGATAAAGATGACACAGTGAGTTTAAGAAATCAACTTAAAAAGAATGTGTCTTCATTGGAGGTGTGATGAGACACTCAGCTCACGAGATGAGACACGAGATTTTAAGAAAACTAAATTACAAATTATATGAATGGACAACTGACTTTTATTTTACTGAGTTGCACATGGATTTTATAACTATGTAAGCGTTAACCTTTAATGAACTTCTTCCTCTACAAATTAAAACTAAACTAAAATGTTATAAAGGTTGAAATAAATAAAATAAAATTATATATTTCTCCTTTTTTCAAGTTCAGACTATATGTGACTGCTCAGCATGAAACCAGGCATAAGTCGCGCTGAGCCGTTCAGAGCTACAGCCAGATTTAGGCTGGAAGGCGATTTTTTATGTGTTTACATTTTATCAATAAACGGTACCTTAACACCTCTATTTTCAGTTCCCGTGGTCATTACATTGAAATTCAATCAATAAAGGTGTTTATTGAGTCAATTATTTAAGCGGCGACAAAAGTTCAGGTATTGCTGAGCAAAGACAAAGACGACTTCCACCTCTTTTCGCCGAACAAACCGATCTCCGTTCCGTGCGTAAACATCCAAGTGTTTGGTACGAGGTAAAAGCTTATATTGAATGTTCTGTCCAATGGTGTAAGCCAAATGATTATAATACGTCACACTTCTGTCCTATTATTATAATATATAAAACTTCTGTGACATGTCCATCAGAGTGTCCTTTAACATCTGTCAACAATTTGTGTCAATCAGATACAAATTATTATGCGTTGCTAAGGACTTCCTACCCCAAAACAGTCCAAAACTTTAACGGACAATATCTAAAAATATGCAAATTGTAAAATATGTCCAAATGTGGATATTAAAATGACCATAACTTTGGTTCTACTTGTGATAGAAACATATTTTTTTCACCATCTTAAACCTTAGTTTCCACTCTACCAAGCTACACACATAACTCAGATTTGATTTTCAGACACTTATGCCTGGTGGTGGGTCACATATGTGAAAAACAAACAACTGACATGTCACTTCTTCCTCTACAAATTAAAACTAAAATAAAATGTCATAAAGTTAAAATAAAAAAAATAAATTATATATTTCTCCTTTTTCC
This sequence comes from Siphamia tubifer, assembly GCA_020466265.1. Classification (NCBI taxonomy): domain Eukaryota; kingdom Metazoa; phylum Chordata; class Actinopteri; order Kurtiformes; family Apogonidae; genus Siphamia; species Siphamia tubifer. The sequence goes on from CM035792.1 coordinate 50,680,046, forward strand.
AAAATCAAATCTGGCACTTGACTGTGGAAGTTGAGGTCTGAATGAGGAAATGCACCCCCGCCAGGTGCACCATAACCAGCTCTGGGCTTTGCAGAAACCCCCACTCGCTGCACCTTCTCCCCTGGCACGTCAACCGCATCACCAGCGCCCATGTATTAACAGATCCCAGGGGTCAGCTGCGATGTGGGCAACCCACACGACCCTTCTGAAAGCACAGGAGTCTAATGCACACGAAAGTCAAAGGGTCTCCCAGAAAACCAAGGGTAGCCGGTGCACGCCGGCTAAGGTGGGATCCCAGCCCCGCAGGGCCCTCGACGCTTCTGTGGACCATAATGAACCTGATGTCCAAAACCAGAGGGGGGGTTCCCCAGCAAATCTCACCCAGGTAATACCAGTATTTGCTGATATTATTTCTGGCTGCTTGCTGGATAACAACTCTTGCGAGACAGAATTTTAAGGCGATGAGAAAGCTCGCCAAGTTACATCTCACGAGATCTCGTGCGACGAGATCTTGTCACACCCCTAGTCTTCATTATTCTTAAAGATGCAGGCTATCCTCCATATCTCAAACACTGCCACTCAGGAAATAGAAGACCATTTGAATCAGATCTTCTCTTTATCTGAACCACTGATCAAAGAAGCAGTTCATAACATACTTCAACAAAATGGTCACAGCATTTCAGATCCTACGCTGAATCAAGTTTTTGCTTCAGCCATGGACTGCAATGTTCCTTCTACATCAACCTGAAAAGGTGCTGAGTGAAATGGTAAATGGACTTATATAGTGCATTTTATACACCACTTGGTGCCCAAAGTGCTTTACAATTCCTCACATTCACCCATTCACACACACATTCATACACCAGTAGATGGCCACTGCCTGACCATACTGGGAGCAACTTAGGGTTCAGTGTCTTGCCCAAGGACACTTCGACATGTGAACAGCCAGAGGCGGGAAGTGAACCGCCAACCCTCCGCTCTACCAACTGAGCCACAGCTGCAGTTCAGCAAGGCACAGAAAAAGCTTTATTGAACACAACTATCCTTGTGTAATACCAGTGGAGTATCAGTTAGAGCAAGCTGGACCATCATACCATCATGTATGTTCCTATCCTTTCAATGATTCAAGAGTTGTTTAGAAACACAGATATTCTTAACAAGATTAGTGAAACAAATACTGTATTTGGTCAATATGTGTCTAACGCCAGTGGCTCTCATTTCTTTGAAAATGTGCGGACACTGTGTGTGTGTGTGTCCTTGTATCTCTATCTTTGTGGGGACATTGATATGTTTACACAGTCACACTGTGGGGACCTCTAACACTGTGGGAACAAAATTTAGGTCCCCACGAGGGCTATATATAAATAAAGTTCCTCACGAGTAAAATAGAAATGATGTGGCCCTATAAATACATTCTTTCTTTTTTTTCTGAAAGGGAAACAGATGCAAAACAAAACATGTATTTTTCAAACGTTTAAAGATGTGTTTACTTAATAAAAGTATTTATTTTTATGCGGTTCTTTATGGTTAATTGAAAAAAATATTATTTTAATTATTTATTTTAAATGTAATTTAATTTTCCAATTTATTTATTTATTTATTTTTTTTTACAAAAACACTAGTGAACAAATATATATACCCACTGAAATGAGCAAAATACACATGTTAAGATTCAGATTTTTTACAGTGTAATTAGCAGAATAATGCTCATGGATAGGCAGCTTTACAGAGTCTTTTAGAGCAGGCCATGTTTGCAGATTCGGTTTGGCCTCAGTTGAACAGTTTGAAGTAACTGAATTGAGAAAGGGAACGATTTCTCCAAGAACTTAAACCAGCCATGACCTACGTGTCCAAACTGTTCAAGAAAGTGACAATTTGAGCAGCCACTTTGGTGTTAAAGGTGACTGTGTTTTGTGGGACTCTCTGTATTACTTACATCCAATCACAGGGTGTACTCCACGACTTTCTGGAAGGCATAGTTCCTATGGAACTAAGTCTTTGTTTTGAAGAAATGATCCGCTTGAATTACTTCACTTTACAGTATTTGAACAACAAGATTACCTCATAATGATAAAGTGAACAGAGCTAAGTTACTTCCCAAAACTTGTCTTTCACAGCAAACCATAGAAGGCAATGGACATGAAAATGCCACTCCTCTCCGATGTCTTCCGTTGCTTGTTGACAGTGTAGTACCAGAGAGTGATAAGGCATGGGCAATATTGATGGAGCTGAAAGATAAGATCAGATATACTTTATTAATCCCCATGGGGAAATTTAAAGTAGTCACTGCTCCACACAACAAAAATACAATCATATTACATCAGCCCTTAAATAAATAATACTGGATGTAAATAGCTCTAAGATAAAAACAGTTCAGAATAAATTAGAATTTAAAAAGTTATTAAGATCAATTAAAAATGCAGAGTTAAATAGAAATAGCGGAAAGAGGTGGTAGAGTGAGCTTTGTGTCCATGATTTACTGATGAATCCCTAGACTATTTTGTTTACAAAATCCGTGATCATAGACAGGCACTGCTAGAGGTTTTACTGAATCATCATTATGTGGAGCATTATCCTGCTCTAATCAAGTGCTTTGGGCCCCTGTTGCATGTGTGGACTATGTTTGAGGCCAAGCATTGCTTTTGTAAAAGAATGGTGCATGACGCTCAAAACTTCAAGAATATTTTGAAGACCATGGCCATCAGACATCAGCACATTTCTGAAACATAATTTTTTAAGCCAAACATTCACACGTCCAAACAATTACTGACACCATCTACAGGGCACATGTTACCATTGACCATGGGCTTCGCAGCCGTGGGGGATGGGGGTGTTGTGACACCCCCACTTCTCCAACCAGATGATTTCATAACCCCCCCTTTTCCTAAGTTTATATATTGTATCTTTACTGGATCCAGGAAACGGACGGAGAATTGGCCTCACCTACTTGTTATTTCAGGATAAACGGTTACTGTCAGTTGTAATCACGGCAAACAAATATCAATAACATTTCGGGGCTGTTGCAATAGCTATGGTTTAAACTGTTTACCTGCCCGGGTGGCACAACCGCATATATAAATGAAGCGCACCTCAGTTTGCCGGGTGAAATGTAAACAGCTCTTCTTCGCAGTGTTACCAAACAGTCAACCAGTAAGTAATGAGAAATGATGCCATTGTTAAACTAAGTCTTGTTCTGTGACATTTACCCTAAGCCAGTGGTTCTCAAACTTTTCTCAGTGATGTTCCCCTTGAAGAACATATTTTTAGTCATCTCCCCTGACACAGGCAAAACATTTTTGTAAGAAAAAAAGAGGTACAGTGTCTGTAAAATCAGTGTCAGATTTTTTAAATCCAAACTTATATCAGTTTTTTTATCACATAATTTTTTATTTTTTTTTTATCTCAAAATGTTTACTTTATCTCATTTTGACTTATGAATTGAATAAATGTTTAATTGAGGAAAAACACATTATTGTTCTTTTTTTTCGGCCATATATTACTTTTTTAATATAAAAATGTTTAGTTTAGTTTAGTTCAGTCATATATTCACTTCAAACCAGCAAAAATGAGAGAACTATACAGAGATTGACTGAAAAAGGCTCAGGGAGAAGCAAAGCTTATTAATGCCCACCTACCATACATCTTAAACTACACAATTCATGATATCAAACAGGTAGAGGAAAGAAAAACAAAAAATACATAAATATATATATACACATACATTTGTACTCACGCACATACATGACAACCCCCCCCCCATGTACCCATTAATGGATAACTGTTAACTGTAATTTTCTGATGATAGATTCAGAATAGTTTGCTCATGTGCCACAACCTAAAAACACCCCCACATTTTAAATGGCTTTGACACCCCTGCCATTGAAGGCACAGACTATGTATGTGGAACGTTTCTGTCTGTAGAAGTCAGTGGTGGAATATCTAAATTTGGCAAATTAGAACAGATTTTCCTTGTTAATCACTCTGTATTTTTTCTGTGTTGTGATTATGACTCATATTATGTAGAACATTTACCATCTTATGAGCTGTCAACCACAAACACAAGCCTGTCAATCCACCTACAGACTGAGCTGAATGATACAGTCCCCCTCTCAACATACAAGGCAGACGGATTGCTGCTGCTGACGCCCAAGAGATTGTTTCAAGTGAGAGAGAGAACTGAATATAGGTAATGATGACTAATCATTTTTGTATCAGTTATCATCTTCATTCACTGTGGAGTTAAGCATGTTGTACACTTTGTATGATAATCTTTAACAACTTGTTATTATTGTTTTTTTGTTCCATTAGCTGCAGCCCAAGAAACAATGCTACTTTGTGTTGTTAAACTACGCATGGGTAGAAAGTTAAAACTCGGCTCAAGACCAGCCTCTGTTGATTCACTGATCAGGATTAGAAAACAAGAACTGGGATTTTACCTTGATTTTGATTTACTTTATGAAGAGCCAGACTTTGATGATAAGCTAACTACTCTAACAGACATCCAGGAACTGCCCAAAAAGCCATTGTGCACATCTCAATGTCACAGGACTCCAACTCAGTTTCATCTACTCAGATGTGTCATCTCCAGACTGTCTTGGCAGGTGGCCTCCTGGTTCTTTTCCAGTTCTTTTCCGGTTCCCACATTTTCTTTTGATATTGAGCTAAAACTTCAAGATGGAAATGTGGAATATGAGAAAAGCAACACACACCTTAAGTGAACGAGACACCTTGAGCACAACATTTTAGAACACCTCGCACCTACCATTTACAAAGAAATTGGAATGGCTGTTGAGGCTCTTGTAGCCAAACTTCCCTGTTTGAGGGAAGCTGGATCTGAGACGGGTTCGAATGGTTGGAAAAACAGCATCAAATTTAAAATGGGCAATTTTAGAAACAAGATCAGATGGGGTGGTTGTCAGGAGACTACTATTAATGGTAGCAAAAGGAATAGAAATCATCTTGAAAATCAACACACATCTTCACATTCCAACATTAAAAGACCCAAGCGGGCAGAAGTCAATTTCCTCCCAAACTTTTCAAAAGGACATGATCATGCAAGCCTTCAGAAGATGACGCAGACAATTGTGGAGGAATTCCAGAAGACTGACAAGAACCTTCTCCTCATCCGAAAAATGATGAAAAATTGCTTGGAGCTACTTTTCTCACTCGCGATCAATGTGCGTTGTCACTGCTAACAGCTGTGGGCATGCATGTAGCAGCCGTAAACACTGCTGAACAACTGATAAACATAGTTTGTTAAGGCGTACAGCTGTTAGCAGTGACAACCATTGATCGCTACTGAGAGAAAGTAGCACCAAGCAATTGCTAGGTGTAAGTTTTTGTTCCATGATGGTTTTGTTATGCAAATCAATCACTCATTCAAACTCATATTGTTTTGAAAAGAAACAGGAAACCTGCTGGGATTACTTTCACTTTGACCAAAACTGAACCAGAACTGGGCTCACTGTCGGGGGTAAGTCACTGTGGGTGCACCAGAGTAAAGATGCTGATTCCATACAGATTCATGTGAAAAATAGTGAACTATCCCTTTAATATAGCATTTTCATCTGTGAGGGAGCAGGAAAAAATACACACAAGACAACACACCAGATCAGTCTATATGTTATTTTATAAGTGGTCAACTAAGTACCAAATAAGCATATATAGACTATGCACACTAGGGTTTTAACAGACACGTCAACTGGTCGACTCCCGTAGCACAAATCGACTTAAATTTGGAGTCGACAAGTCACATGTTATTCTCTCTCTCTCTCTCTCTCTCGGCATAAACACAGTCAGACCAAAACCAGACGTGGTTGCTTCAGGTAAGACAGTTGTGGTGGGCTAACAAAACAAAAGAAATTGACAGACACACATCGCATGTGTGTCTGTCACTCTCTTTTATTTCACCTTAAATGAAAAAAAAACGCGCGGCCATCTGAAGAGGCATTTGCTAGCTAATCTGCGTGATATAAGCAGCATCCGCTAGCTAACCTGAGTGAGCAACAGTGCAGACAACGCGCTCCTTTTTTCCAAACATGATGTAGACAGTGTGGTTTGTGTCTTGTTGGTCGCTGCCTTAAACTTTTTGCATTTAATATAAAAATTGAGGACCGGTGAGAGACATCTGGACAGTCCAGTTTTAGAGCCGTGGGTCCAGACAAAATGTGGACATATGTTCACCCTACTGATGTTGTGCAGTTAAATTTTACAGAAAACTCTTTTCTAATGTTAGCCTTTGTTTTGTTGGGGGTAAAATGTTGATGATTACAGTGAACTTTAATACAAGTTGCTCATTGCTGGACAGATGTGTGTCTGTGTGTTTTTTTTGTTTTTGCTTTTTAGCCGTATGTCTGTGTTGTGCCTCAGCTGACAATGTGATGACGTCATCACGACACGTCGACTCAACTCCGACTTTATTGACGGATAAGTTTACTTGAAAAAAAAAACGAAGGCGTTAAAGCCCTAGTACATACACAAATGCTACCTACATATGGCTGAGAGCTGAAAAGCGCCTTCTGAGTTTTGTCTAGCAATGTTGCTCTATGAACATTTAAGGATTGGGTTGTCTCATACATCTTATCTTTTGGGCGACTGTGGTTCAGTTGGTAGAGTGGGTCGCCCAATGACCAAGAGGTTGGCGGTTTGCGTCCTGGCTCTGGCTGTCCACATGTCGAAGTGTGCTTGGGAAAGACACTGAACCCTGACTTAGGCCCCCAGTAGGACTGACCTTAGACCTTAGAAACCTACTGGTGTATGAGTGTGTGTGTGAATGGGTCATGTGAAGCTAATGTAAGGCACTTTAAGCACCATGAAGGTGGAAAAGCGCTATATAAGTGCAAACCATTTATATATTTTTTGTCAGATTTTAGTGTGTACTCCTTTGTTGGGTAAATATCTTGAATTTTAGATTTTTTACCCCAGTGATGTAACTGGACTTTTATTTTCTGCCATTTGACTAGTTTTGGTGTGTTTGGTTGATGTACATAAATTTGAATAACATGCAATTTCTATAGGTGAAGGTCTGGCAAAGAAGGAAACCTGCTATTATGTGACTTGAAGTGGAGTGAAGTGAAGTGTGCGGGTGTTTGGTTTGAGGAACACTAACTGTGAGCTTGTTTCTGTCTCCTGGTTATTCACTGTGGCAAGCACATACTGTACCATCCCACTTACCCATCAACACCCTTTCACTGTAAAAATGGGATGTTTTGTAAGACACCCCCCAACCAAACCAGCTTCTTATTCAGTATGTTCAGATATGACTGGCAATTTTCAACACACTAACTTTTTGATGTTTTGTTAATATCCAGAGAACATTGTATTTATTTTGGTGGTTTGCTTTTCTCCCTTTCTCTTCTTTTTCTTCTCTTGTTGAACCTGTTAATAGGTCAGTGAATGCTGTAAATCCTTACATTTGAAAATGTTCAATGTGATCAGTTGTTTACAATGCTTACAATATTGATGACTTTTCATAATTAAATCCAATGTAAAAAAAACTATTTTACTGGATAACAATAAACATTTAAGTTGAGTGAACATGAAATAGTGCCATTTAGTGCTTACTTTTTAAAGTTCTGTGTACTTGTTTGAAAACTCTTTAAGTCTTAAGAAGGGAAAATAATATATTTGCCTTAATATGAAATTATGAGTCAACATAACCACATATATTTGACTTGAGCTGAATCAGCACTTTTAATTCACCTATAATCAAAAGGCTTAAGCTGCATGCTATCTAACTTTTTAAGTTCTGGAAATCGATTGCCTAAAATGTTTCTGTTCTGCAACAGCAACTTATTCTGCAACAGCAACTTATTCAGGATTACAGTGTGCATATATATACACACACTGTATATATATATATATATATATATATATATATATATATATATATATATATATATATATATATATATATATATATATATATGAAGAGTTTGGTTCCAAAACGCGATAATTTTAATATTTTAAACTTTCGTTGAATGGTCGTAAAACGCTTGAAAGTTTTTCTGAAGATCAGCCGGGGTTGACAAAAGTTGTTAGAGCCACTTTTTTGTGACCGCAAGTAACAGCCGGCATTTTCCCACCCCCCGAGTGTCTCAATTTCTTTACATTTTCTCGAACATGATTGGATTTTGATGGCTTCCGTTTCCTACTCACAGCAGAAAGAAGCACTAGCTCGTTAATCCCATCAAATGAATTCATGTTTAGGTTATATCTTGTTTCTTTTCTCAATACTACACAAACTGTCTAACATACCGGCTTCATACAGGGCGGGCCCTGTATGAAGCCGGTATGTTACGTATGAAGCCGGTATGTAATAATGTGCGTTGCGATTGGTTGAGTGGATTTGTGGTGTTCTGTGGAAAAGCAGAGCATGGCTCTTTGGAAAGAAAGGGAGAATGCAAAAAATAATAATTACCTACGCTACACTACTCTACATTACAGTGTGAATGTAACAATATGAATGTCAAACATTAAAGCAGTCTTTGAATGTGAAGGGAATTTGGTCTCATATATTTGACATTGTTTTCCTTGTTTATTGAAATTTTGCACTTTTTAATACAGAAATACTTTTATTTATGAACTTGGTTGTTTTTAGGCCCAGTGGCCAAATAATAGAGCAGTGTTGTTAAACTTCAGATGCTGTCATATGTAGATCAACTCTCTGTTGTTTGATACTGTATTTTACAGTTTCAATTTTTTTAAAAGTAACCTTTTTGGTTGATGGCATGGATTTGTTGCGTTTTGAGAAAAAAAAGATCTGTTTTTAAAATAAATTTTAAAAAATTTAAATCTGGATTTGATTTTTTTTTGCTATTATTACCTTGATATGTGACATGACAATTTAGGATAGAAAATACAAGTTTCATCATACAACTGTCTTGCTAAATAAAAACACATTTTTACTCAAATTACTGAAAATGGATTTATAGCGTTTTGGAACCAAACTCTTCATATATATATATATATATATATATATATATATATATATATATATATATATATATATATATATATATATATATATATATATATATACGTATATATATATATATAAATGTGTGTGCAGAACTTGACTTTTAACTTAAATTTTGGAGCCGTTTTATTCTCCATAGACCTTTAAATATTCTATCTGGGTTAAAATAACTTGACCCTGAAATACTGATAACATCGTTTTAATGGATCAACAGGTATGAAACGGTTTAACTCAGTCGATGGTTTTGGTCAGTGACTGATATTTGGGTTTTTATGGGTTAAAGTTTAAATGGTTAAATGTTTCCTGAGCGTTTCTTTTAGCCCAGACTGAAGACTACATGTAAACTGGCAGAAATAATAACAGACTCTTTTGTTCTTCCAACACTCTGACAGAAAACAATTTTAATAAGTGACAACTAATAAGAATGCAGCAGACTATTTTCATTAAACTTTATGATACCGCTTGTTATTGTAGTGTTTTTGTGAGAGTTTTTTTCGGCTCATATATAATTGACTTTTTCCCAGAGTGGCAGTTGTTGTCCTAGGAATGATCACTATGAGGTTTCCCGTCCTGTCATATAACACTCCATCTGTGACTACTGGTAGTTTGGGAGTTGTTCTATTGCACTAACACAGAGATGGAAGTTCACAAAAAAGGCAAAATAACAGATTGAATCAATGCTGTTTTTAATGCTTTTGACACTGTTGTGCAGATGTAACTTTTGGAGTTCACTGTTCTCTGTCACAGCTGATCAGATTTGATGAATGTGACAAGAAAACTATGTCTGTAAAGGGAAAAAAGCCACCAAAGAACAAAATGTATACATTTTGTGTATACACCCTGCGTAAATAACCCACATTATGCCCAATGTATAGAAGTATGATTATTTTTTTTATTAAAAAGGCAAAACAAGGTTTTATTTTTAAATCCAATGTAAATCCATATTTTTTTTCTAATCAAGAAACATTGATTAGAAGTATATCTCCGGGGGTGCAGGGTAACTACCTCTTCCTACTCAACTAACTGGTACTGAGATTGTACCCACTATATATATATATATATAATGTTCCTTTCGCCCCACCTGGGTGGTGTCTCCTTCAGACTCAGGATCTTAGCTGTTCCTAACAATGCGCTCTTTTGTACACAGATCTCTGATGTTGTTCCTGGTATCTGCTGGAGACATTCTCCCAGCCTGGGGGTCACTGCCCTTAGTGCTCCGATCACTACTGGTACCACTGTTGCCTTCACACTCCACATTTCCTCTAACTTCTCTTTCAGCCCTTGGTATTTCTCAAGCTTCTTGTGTTCTTTCTTTCTAATGTATTACCTCCGCCAAGGAGGTTATGTTTTTGCCGGCGTTTATCTGTTTGTCTGTCTGTGCTCAAGATAACTCGAAAACTTATGGACAGATTTTGATGAAATTTTCAGGATATTTTGGAAATGTGAACAGGAAGAACTAATTTCATTTTGGGGGTGATCAGGGTGGTGGTGGGGGGGTCTACCTTGGCGGAGGTCTGCGCTCTCAGAGTGCTTTTCTAGTTTATAATTTATTTGTTTTGTTTTAAATAAAGCAGTAAAACTCTTGTCAGAGGACAACATGTATTGCAGTTTGGGGATATAATTATTTGTCCTCTTTTGTCCTTTGTTTTCTGTCAAACTTTTTGTGGAACAAATGTATGAAACAGCCATATGTGTGAGAAATAGTTGTGTGAAGTAAAAACACAAAACAAAAAAGCAACTTTAATGAACTTATTTGTAGTTTCCTGACAAAGAATGACAGAAAATAAATTAAGCTAGTTTCTATTTCATTGCACATCATATTATTTCCACATCAAATTATACCATTTTTCTAATTGTTGAATCAAAAGGGGTGAACAGTATGTTATTATAATATATATTTGTGCAGTCAAAAGATTAAACATTTCAGTGAGATTAATGACAGGGTTGCTATTAATTAATTTGAATTAATCCTAATTAAATATCAGTCATTAATCTTTATTAGTCACATTTAATTTTACATGTGCAAACTCAAGAAAGAAGGGAATATATATATATATATATATATATATATATATATATATATATATATATATATATATATATATATATATGTATATATGTGCACTTAACGTGTTTATTAAATATCTTAAAGAGTTTCAACAAAAAAACTTGAAACAACTGACCTATCTTAGTATTTTTTCTTCATATATCCATCCAGAGGATCAACGTACTGTTCATCATCTTCCAATTGTATGGGTTTGTTTTGCTTCCTGTCACTACTGGATCAATTGACCATTTGTTCATATATGTTCTAACTATTTGACAAACTGATCCAAATGTGTTGGCAGAGTCATTCGTCATTCTGACCTACATTAACATTATTAATCAGAGTAATCATGATAATGGATTGAGCCTCGTTAACACATTCATTTTGACAGCCCTAATTTAAATGTATCTTTTACCTATAAAGACCTAAACTGCCACTGGTGACGCAAACCATCTACAGATCTAAACAATACGTCTTGATCCATTAATCCTATCAATACATGCAAATAATTGGTGTAAAATGCAGTTTCTCATCTTTGCATGGTTTTCACATATGATCTTTTTGGACACTCAGAGGCTCTGTAGTTACCGTACAGTATGTTTTACAACATTGATTCAACAGTAAAACCCATGGAGTGGATGGAAATACTAGGTCGAGGTTTAGTTACTATTTTGCTGTGATGGTAACTTTTTCTTCACTTTTCATTGGTTCTGATCAAATAACCTATGTATTGACTCTAGTGATGTTCAATACCACTGATTTTCTTTTGATCCGATACCAAGTAAAATTCAGGCCGGTTTGGGGGGTTGGACATGGACTCTGAATAGGAGAGTCGATGTTTGATGGGATCAGCACATCTCTTGTACTTTACATGTGACTTTGAACAAACTGTTAACGGGAGACTGATCGATCCCAGAACTCATTATTGACTGGACTTCAATTTATACTGAGTTTGATTTCATCTCTGGAGCTTTCAATCAATGAACCATGTAAATTCTAACAGGATCAATCCGCTTTCATGAACATCGAGATGATCAGTTAGTAACATATTGAAAAATACCAGATTTTCATTTAAAAATGCCAAATAATACGAAGAAATTGTGATAAATCACTTTTAAAAATGGTAAATATACAGAAGCATTCATTTAGGAACTGAGTTCTGGGTCTTTATAGGTTAATATTTTGAGTGACTGACATAATCTGAATCCCTACTGTGTAAAGACAGAGTGCAATTAAGTGTTTACCTCTGCGAAGGAGGTTATGTTTTACTGTGCATTTGTTTGTCTGATTGTTTTTTGTTAGTTAGGTTTTTCAGCAAGATAACTCAAAAAGTTATGGACTGATTTCGATGAAACTTTCAGAGATGATTGATAATGCGTCAAGGAAGAAAGGTTTGAGCTATAAAGGTCAAGGTCATGGCAGGGGCGGAGCGGAGCGGAGCGTTTGGTTCACTGTAGGGGGGGCAATGACCTGTCGTGGTCCCTTTATATACTAGGTCTGGTATAGGTAATGTTGGTGTTCATTCCAACACCATGGTTTTAATTAGTTCTCATGTTGATCTTCCTCAGGGCAGAGGCATTTATTTTTTATGTTTTTTATGTCTTGTGTGTTTCTGTTTTCAGATTGTTTCTCTATAAAAGTAGACTATAGACTCCTTCAAAGTAAATGTCATTCAAACATAAGAGGAAGTTGCGTGCGCAGACCGGACTAAAAAAACTGCATGGAAACACTGTTGTTTATATAGATGACAGACCTACAGCAGAACTACAAATGTCTAGTTGTTGTTTTGTCAGTTGTCAGAATCGTTACAAGGACAGAGTTAAACTGTATAGAATTACATCTGGATCTCACCGATTCTCACCCAATCCCATGCAATTGGGAAATAAGCATTTCTAAATATAATATATATTTTTAAATAAATCAGATATCAGATATATCAGATAGTTGTGGCTTAAATCCATGTGGGCCCGGGGCGACTACCCCCCCGTATGCTCCGCTAGTGGGTCACGGTGAAGGTCAACAGATAAAACACATCAATGGTGATATCCCATGTCATGGACGGGACCAAGGATTTCTTTTAATTTTTTTAAACCCTCTAAGGGATTGTTAATGACTGATAAAATGAATCATTAGTGAACACGAAACACTAGTTTACAAATAAGTTACGAACATCCAGATCCAAACCTTGGCAGACTGGTGCTGCGCTCTCAGAGTGATCTAGTCTTTTGTAATGGTTTTATGCTTAACATTTGAATCTTTTGTTTCATCAGATGAAATAACTTGGACTTGAGGAGGTCAAATGTACTCATAAAAACAGTGTAACATCAGTGATCAGGTCAAAAAAAAAAGTGATCAGGTCAAGCTACTTTCACATATTCTTTATTTTCATTCATTCACAACATAGTTAAATAAATGTGTGCACCTTTTTTTAAAGGTTGAATTTTTCTCCAAAGTAAATGCATTTCCTCCACTACCTGCTAACCCACCTGTTGATAAATGCAGTAGTTGTGTGTGTAAGCTGGAGCCTCTGCTGTGTTCCCACACAACAAGGAAACTAATGTGTAATAATGAGACTGAGTGCCAGGGCAACACAATTCACTCCAATGCTGAATTTAATTTGGACTTGAGCTAAAAACTATTTAAGGTCTAGTTTATTGAGTGATGCTTCAGTTTGATAGAAGGCTCAGCAATACGACAGCGCAGACCTGACTGACATTTCACTTTAAAGAGTACCCTGTTGAACTAACTTTTCAACAAACTTGAAATTTGATGATTTATTTTCCTCTGATTTTGACAATTCATCATTATACGATTAAATAGTATAATAGGGGCGGTATAAAATACCGCCCCTCTAGGGGAGGGGCGGTATCGCTGGCGCCACGACCAAGTTTTAAAATCCGTGGCAGATTCCATCTGCACGGCGTTACAGCACAGCAAGTCACAGGTCCCAGCGAAACAGCTAATCGCCTTCATCAAAGCAGGGCAGAAGGCAGGCCACCAGCCGAAAACCACAGGAGGGCTTCTCAGCACGGCTCGTGACTGGCAGCTGCTGGTGGACCTGGGAAGGCAACTCAAGTTTCCGGCGGAGATCGCGACCACCTTACTCCGACCAGACTTGGTGTTGTTTTCTAGGTCAACCAAGCAGGCGGTGCTAGTGGAACTAACTGTCCCCTGGGAGGACAGGATAGTGGAAGCCAACGAGCGTAAGAGAGCCAAATACTCAGAGCTCATCATGGAGTGTGAGAGCAACGGCTGGAAAGCCCATTGCGAACCGATTGAAATCGGGTGTAGAGGGTTTGCAGGCCACTCTCTACAGCGAGTGTTCAAACTTCTGGGAGTTAAAGGACTGCAATTGAGGAGAGCCACCAAGAATATTCTCGAGGCTGCAGAAAAGGCTTCCCGGTGGCTGTGGATCCGTAGGGGAGATCCGTGGTGCGCTACTTGGACACAAGCTGGGGTCTGATCACCCCCAGTTGGGTCGCCCGGGTGAGGGTGTCTGATGATTAAAGACCCGAAACACCCTATGACCCCGGGTTCATCACTGATGACGTGTCCAAGTATCACCGTAAGGTGTATTTAAAATATAAAATATTAAAATATTGGTCAAATGGTCAAAATAAAAGTTTGTCCATTGTCTTCTTAAATAAATTATGGCAACAAAGTGATAATTAAAATAATTGAATAGTATTTCAATTTTGATTAAAAATGGGTCAATACCATTGGGTCCGTCCTCTCGGACTCCCCTGGGGGTATTTCTCAGAAGGCTTCTTCGTAGCAATTTTGGTTTCCTCCCTTGCGGGAGGTACAGGTTGGGGTGCTAGTCCCTATCCCTAATGTCGTCTTTCTGAACTGTCACCTGTCTTTCCAGTTGTCACCAAACTATCCTTGGTTGCCACCCAGTCTGTTCCTGGGTGTCACTGGCTTGCCAGATTTGTAAGTCAATAGATACATCTTGGCGATGCATTGGGACACATCATCAGTGATGTTAACTGGGTTCATTGGGTGTTTCGGGTCTTTCAAGCATCATACACCCTTGCCCAGGCGACCCGACCGGGGCTGATCAGACCCCAGTCTGTGACCCAGCAGCGTTTGCCCACGGTTCTGCCCTCTTAATCCATAGCCACCTTGTGGCTTTTTCTGTGGCTTCAGTTGTGGCTCCGATTGATGTTTTCTTCGCCTCTCCGGTGAGGCCCAGCATTGTATTAAGTATATTTAAACAGAACAATTAAATCCAAAATAATGAAATTATTAGTTGAATTATTTTGGATTTACTTCAGATTTAACACATTCTGAGTGAATCCAAATCAATTTAAGAGGCAAAAAGTATCCAATATTTACTAGTTATCTGGAAAATACTTATTCTGATATACCAAATATCTGAAAAAAAAAAACATTTAGACTTACTAAAGTGGAATTGTTTCATAT
This sequence comes from Siphamia tubifer, assembly GCA_020466265.1. Classification (NCBI taxonomy): domain Eukaryota; kingdom Metazoa; phylum Chordata; class Actinopteri; order Kurtiformes; family Apogonidae; genus Siphamia; species Siphamia tubifer. The sequence continues at coordinate 50,695,495 of CM035792.1, forward strand.
TTCTAAATATCTGGATGATATTAATTTATATAATGTTGACTTTACTGATAAAATATAATTAATTTGTACTCAGTGATTTTCAGCTGATATTATTCAAACAAAAATGAGTAGAATACAATTGATAAATAATTAAATTGTCATTAACTCAAATAAAAAAAGACTTTGTGCAGTTTGGTTTATTGTTATATTAAGTTTAATATATTTATTTTGTTAATATTATTTAAGACCAGTCACACGTTTTAGAATGTATCTATGTCAATCAACTTTGGTGATAGTAAAAATGAATGGACAGTAGGTAGGTTTCAGTCCAGTGACTATGATGCTTCAGCTGGAGGACAGGAAGTAACTATGCACTGTCGCTATGGAAGAAACCATTGAAGAGAGTGTTTATTGTATGGATTTAGATCCAGTGTGTATACAGAGATACATACAGTTAGTTAAGGTTTTCGACAGAACCCAAAGATTTTCCAACAATCTATGCGGTGGATAGTATTAACTACCTGGTCCTGCAGACATCGTACTACACCCGTAGCAGATGAAAGACTAGAAAAGTTTGGAGACATACAAGTTTTTTGTGGATCCAAAAGGTTCAATGATATTTATCATTTGGTCTTCACTAGGGTGAGTGTTTTATTTGTAAAGATGCGACGTCAAGATGTATTTTGTTTACATTAGTTGCTACTGCTATCTGCTAGCAGTACATGGATTTGCGATGACGCAAGCTATTTTCCCAATGGAAAACTCACTCGGCTTCACTTCCTGCCCTCCACCTGAAAATTGCCAGCTCACTATATAGCAATGTGACGTCATTTGAAATCAACCTATTAACTCAAGACAAATTAGACATAAATCTCTCCATCACTATCCCTTTTCAAAAGCATATAGAGCATGGGTGCTCAATCCTGGTCCTCGAGAGCTAGTGTCCTGCATTTTTAGATGTTTCCGTCTTCCAACACACCTGATTGAAATGATAAACCTCTCATCCAGCTCTGTAGAAGACGGATAATGACCGTCAGGTGTGTTGGAAGAGGGATACATCTAAAACATGTAGGACAGTAGCTCTGGAGTTAGCTTCAGGTTAGAGCACCCCTGATGTAGCGTTATTAACAAAGTTTGGGTTTTTAATAGAAAATAAATACCTTATCTGTACGCTTGGGCCGTACCAATGCCTATCGGCCTTCATAATACTATGAAATTACTTTGGTTTAAAATAAGCTTTCATCTTTGCAACTTTTTTATTCAAGAGTTTTACCAGCTTTAAAGCTAGTTGTTTGTTTCCTTTTTTCATTCATTATTCATTCGAACTTTCTCAATTTGTCTGGAAAAAAATTATATCATTTGCACTATATACAAGTAAAATGGAAATGTTATGCTCCGGATGGAATTGATTCAAATGTATAGTGACAGAATGAATCTGTCTCATGTGACAACAACTTACTATCAGTGATATGAAAATGACACAAAGCATGTTATATTTAATTTTGAGCATATGTATGATCACATAATGAGCATATTGTGCAGAAAATGCAGGTAAAATGATTAGAGATACATTAGTAAAATTACAAAAAACAGCTATTGGAATAAATTAATAAAGTAGGCTATTATGAAGCAAATTATGATTTAATTATTTAACTTAAAACCTTAAAATTGCTGGATATTGTATATATTATAATATTAGAAAACATTTATAAAGTAATAATTAATATTGTTCCGAATAGCATTCAACATTTCTTTAAATTGAGAGAGTAACAATATATATATATATATATATATATATATATATATATATATATATATATATATATATATATATATATTGTATATATTATATTTTAAATCTGTTAAAGTGATATATATATATATATATATATATATATATATATATATATATATATATATATATATATATATATATATATATATATATATATATATATATATTATATTTTAAATGTATTAAAGTGAGGACAAATGTGAGTCTAGATGTATTTCTGTTGTGGGTGTGAAAGCGTTGAATGGACTTAATGATGAATTCAAGTTGTTCACTTCTCTGACTAAGTTTAAAAAATGCCTCAGGTATAAAATCGTTCAGGAATGTTAAGTTGAGATGATCCTATGTTTTGGTTGTTTCTTTCTTTATTGTTATAATGAGATGGTCGATGTTGTATATATTTAATTTAATGTCAGCAGTGGATCAGGTAAAAACAATGAGCAAAAAAATAAGCTTTTAATTCTAGGATGGTCCCTTTTGTTTTCATTTTTTTGTTTATTATAATTATTGTACTATGACCAATGACTAATATACAAACCAAATGAAAGAATGAAGTATTAATTCATTCATTCCCCTGCCCCCTGAAAGGGAGAGGGGTGTTTGTTTTGAGTCAGTGTGTGTTTGTTGGTTTGTTTGTTTGTACGTAGCTTTATGCAAAAACTACTGGACCAATTTATATGAACTTTTCAGGAAAAGTGCAAGGTGGTCCAGAATAGATCCCATAAAATTTTACTGAATCCAAGGTCAAGATCACAGTTACCAAAATGTGTTTTCACAATGATAAGAGATAAGTCAAACCAAGTAAAATGTGTGCAGGGGTGGGGTGGGGGGTCATTCATTCATTCATATGAGGAAATAAAGAAAAACTAAACTTCTATTCTTAAAGCAGCATCAATGAACCAAATGGAAATTAATTATTTCTCTTGTCATACAAGCTTAAATTAATTCATCTTCATTTGTATTACAGCATATAGAGACTGGGAAAATGTCAAGCTTTTTTTTAACCCATAAAACCCCAAACAACCACCAAAAACCATCTACTGATCTAAACTGTTTAGTAATTGTTGATCTATTAATCCTATCAATAGTAACTGGTGAAAAATACATTTTTTTTTTTTAATCTTTTCATGGTCATTAGATATGACCCATTTGGATGTTCAGAAACTCCATAGCTCCTTCAGAAACACTGGGATCTTCTGGAACATTGATTCACCAGTAAAACCCATGGAGTTGGATTAATGACAGTGGATGGAGACAATTTTCATCAGTTGTCTCATTTACTAATAACCCTCGTCTTTAATCTGTACTTCAATGAACATCTACATGATCACTATATTAAATACAGGAAATAACCCAATTTTCACAGAATTAAAGGTAAATGTTCTCCACTTCTATAGTTCTTTTCCACCTTCATGGTGCTCAAAGTGCTTTACATTAGCCTTACATTCACCCATTCACACACACACTCATGTACCAGTAGGTTTCTAAGGTTCTGTCAGTCCTACTGGGAGCCCAAGCTAGGGTTCAGTGACTTGCCCAAGGACACTTCGACATGTGGACAGCCAGAGCTGGGACGCAAACCGCCAACCGCTCGGTCATTGGATGACCCACTCTACCAACTGAACCACAGCTGCAAAAATATGGACAGTAACATCCTAATGAATGGTAATGAATTCACTTTAGAAAGGTTGAATAGAGAGCATTTGGGAACTGCCATAAAAGTAACACTGGGTCTTTATGTTTTAAAGGTTCAACACGTTGCATTTCCACCTGAATCATGAATTTAAGTAAAGTTTCTGTTGCAGTCTTTGTTATACTGAGATCCTGTTGCTAAAGGTTACAGTGTTAACTCACTTAATTTTCCCCGTAGGGAAACCATAGGGAAACTACATTAAAACCAACCAAATACACACACAGTACAGTGCATTAGCATTAGCAATTAGTATTAGCATATAGCACACATTAAAAGCAGATTAGGGACCAACAGTAAGAGAACACTGACAGGAGAATTAACCTTAATGCCCTGTTATTAATGATGGTGGAAACCCATGAGGTGTGAAGACAACAGGTAAATTCAAAGCAGAAAGTCTCCTCTCCCACTGAGAACTTCAAGGTCTAATGCTGCCTTCAGGTGTTATGGGAATTATGGTAAACTAGCATGCTGATCTAGTGGTTCTAAATGTGGTAGTTTTTATACCATTGTGAATTTATTCATACTGTACCACATTTGTCCAGCAGGCATCACGACAGTGTTCTGGGTATAGTAACTTGATTGGAAGTCGATTGTATTCAAAAATGCTGAAGATCTCCCAAAATATTGATCCTATTAAGTTGTCGTCTTTGTTAGTCTGTTCGTTGAGCAAAAATACACAAGTATGTGGAACTGCAGCAGTCAGCTTTTTCTGGATTTTGTGTGGATTCCCAGAGACACACACACACAAACACACTGTAAGGGTACTTGGCTTTTGAAATATAGATACTAACTAATGAACATGTAGCCTAGCTGCTACCCTGACCCCCCCCCCTCAGTTGCAACAAATCTATTTGCTACAGTAGTAGTCTAGTTATGCTTAATACAACTTTTGGCCACCGTTGACGTCATCCACAATTGACTAAAATCACTTATCTTCCCTCAAATCTCAATGGATTTCAATTCTGATTGATTCATTACATAGATCTAAGCATTAGGCACAAAACGTATCACTTTGTTTGTCGAAATTTACCTTTGTGAATTTGCCTTATTTTTCCAGTCTTTCACGAAAATCGCTTCTCCTCCCTCAATTCTCATCAGATTTCAATTCTGATTTTATGATCTATTGAATACCTCCCTTTTGGTGATAGCAAGTTAAATTAAACCACTACCTTTCATTTTGCTAGACCAACAAAAATACCCGAACACAAATACACTGGTAAGTTCAAAGAATCACCCTCTTGATAGCACATGAAGACAACGTTACATGCTAACCACTGTGATACTGGTATGGGACCCCCCCCCTCCCATTTGCAGGTCCTATCAATAAGCTGTTGTGGCCTGTCTGATCCTTGACCTAAAATACGTATGTAGTTCTAAAGGTAAAGGCTAGATCTGTCCAGTTTATCAGTTATAAAACAGACACTTGGCTTTTGTAACATAGATTAGCATCACATGCTACAAATGATGCTAGGCATAACAAACCCCTTGACCTTTGACCTACATTCACCAACATTTAATGGGCTCTATTCTGGACCACGTCCTGAACACTTCATAGAAATTGGTCCATTAAATTTGGCGTAAAGTTGCTGACAAACAGACAGACAGATAAACAGACAAAAAAAAAAATCCCGCCAACCCTTCTGTCATTGGACAACCCACTCTACCAACTGAGTCACATCATTCAAAAGAACATTCAAGATTCATTCAAAAGAACTGATTCGTTCCTGAACAACACACCACTACATGGTGTGGCTGTGGTTCAGTTGGTAGAACGGGTCGTCCAAACAAGGGTCATTTTGCGGACACCACAGGAGACAATTCACAACTTCACCACTAGACGTCATTAAACATCACACACTGAACCAAAATCTTTCTGTGTTCGTTTATTTATTCTGCAATAGTGTCATTCCATCGCTGTTTCCGGACTAACCAAACGTCTCCAACTAATTTCTGTTCACAGAATCACGTTTAATGTCCATATACTTTTGACATGTAGTTCATGAGCCTTTATTGTCAGTGCCAGGTTTTTTATTCCCCAGTTGTGCTTGGTTGGAATGATTGGCACCTGTTGACAGTTCATATTAGAGGTGAGGTGAGTGAAATGATTGCAGATCAGCAATCATTTCTGCACTATCAACATTCATCACATCAGCTTCCATCACTGACAGAAGGAAAAGGACCTGTCAAACACTACTACAGATGCAGAACGTTGACATATGTGAGTCCAGAGTTTATATAGAAGATTTAATAAACTGGATTCATATAATTCTGTGAAGCTGTAATGGATTTTTTTTTAACCCTTTATAGGTCACTTAGTTGAAGCACATAACAGCAATGTATTGGGAAATTGTTAAAAAAATTCATACAACCTACTCAGGCAAGGTACACACTTACAGATAATAGGGCTGTTTTTGTCCATATTTTCCATTTCTCAACCAAGGACAGCAAACTCAAGATTATCTAATGTCTTAAAAGATTATCCTATTAGATGATCCTATGGTCTGAGGTGAGTTAAGACTGAATTTGTCCCGATAATCAGGTCAGGGGCGACAAGCCTACATATTAAACTTGTTCAATATTTCCGATGAAAATTCTTCATGTATGTCAATCACACTGTGCTCTCAATAAAAAAACATGAATTTCCAAGCTTGTCAAATGAATGTTATTCAAGTAGTTAATAGTAATCCATTATCATTAATACAAGTGCGCAATACCTAAGGGATCAGTAAAATATTTTTCAATGGTAACGCATGGGCAATACATTATCCCGCTTATTCTACGGTTATTTCAGCTTATTACTGCTACTACTTGAACAGACAGGATAAAATTGCCATTACAATGTCACAAATATTTACTTTCAAAGTGGCCGAACCACCTGTGGAGTGATATGGTACTGTGAATCTGAAGTGACAAAACTCGTTGCCATTGGCAGTGGGCATTAATGGCACAGCGGGCGCTTATTGAAAATAAATCCGCCCACAGAACACTTGGGAACGTCCATTGAAAGTGAATGAGAGCTGTCGCAACATTCTAGAGTGCCGTAGAGTAAACATACAAATGTAACCTCGAAATAGACCTAACATTGTTGAATGCGGAGACGTGGGAAGTTTAACGATAACACAATATGATAATAATGAATCTGTGCTTCCAATGTCTTCAAATCTTCATTAATGTATTAGAAATAATCTTAATATTATTCAAATGTTGCCACAACAACAAACACAGGCCTACAAATGTAAATAAATTAAAATAACATTGTTGAACGTGGAAAGTCAAAAAAATAAAATGACATGTATAAAACAACGATGTGTGTAAATGTAAATACTGTATGATTAGATAATGTAAGTTTAGGTTTTATCACATCATTTAAATTAGATTTAGATGTTGTGAAGCTTTGTCCTCGCCCTCACGGTAACTTTCGTTCTCCTCTGCGTGTTGTGGCTCTTCATCTGCCATGTCGCTATTATCAATGAATATTTGCACTGGTCACTCTTCGCTCTAACTGTAGCAATCTAATAGAACTAGAGTGTGACAAAATATAATATAATAGATCTATTGTAACATGCAGACATTTGAAACATTCGGGGCTGAGTAAGCAGCCTTAGCAGCAGTAGGTGTAGGTGTTACCTGGGGATAACAACTCATCATTTGGTATAAGTTTAATTGTCGGGACATGTACAGCCAGATTTGGGAATCGGCACAACAGCTTAGAATTGGGGACTGTTCCGATTTTTTTTGGTACATCTGGTCACCCGACCTTGGACTGTTTATTGATCTGTGCTCTCTCCTGCCCCTCAGTTGCTGATGTGATCCCATGCTGTTTGGTGATCAGCTGTTTCTCTATCTTTAACTGATTTACATAATAAAACATTTAATTGTGACAAACTTGGTCTGAGTCCTACATTTGGGTCCATCTGGGTTCTAAAATCACTACAATATATGGGAATACAATACAAGAAGAAAATATTGATTATATTTGGCCTGTACTAGGACCTGATGTACCTGTTTTATTAGTAATACAACATAAACCTTTGTACTTCTGGATTCCACAGATCTGGTTGACATCCTTCAGTCTTTGTATATGGGTTCCTGCAGTAGCTGCCTTTTCATTGTCAATTTATCAGTAAGGGAGAACATCAAGGAAGGTGTCGATGAATAACAGTGTCGCCATCAAACACAAGGTCGAACGTGATTTTTATTTCTCTGTTGTATCATGTTAAACTCAAGAGGCAGAGCAGGTGGGAATATGTGATTACATGTGGCAGGTAAGGCATGAGGAGCAATAAATTGTTGACGTGTGGAGTCATATGTTGTCTCAGAATTGAAGGGTTTGAAATACATGAAGAGTGAGTAAAGTGGATGTGATGTGACATACACCAAATGCCCTCTGGTACAGCACTGCTCATTGTTTTGAAGAATACGGTTGTGAGAGTGCATCTGTCTCAGCAGTTTTCCTTCACAAAAACGTGCAGTTATTGACTTTTTTTTAATCTGGAATTGAAAGTTTCCTCTGTGAAATAGTTTTGCTGTCACCAAACCACATAATTATCAAGGAAGACAGATATTAAAAACAGCTAAACAACACAATAGGTTCATTATATTAAAAAAAAAAAAAGGATATGAGCAATGATACAACAGAAGCTACATGTTCAGCATTAGGACCATTTCTAATGTTTATTTTTTAATTTAGTTTGGATTATGAAAAGTCAGGTGGAAATAGTAAAGTTAATTTCCCTTCATGTATAACCAATGGAGTTAGCTGAACTGTTAGACAATCAGGTATACTAACATGTAATGGTGATGCTAAAGTTCCTGTAATTACCTATAATTAGTAATTAATGTAACTTCTACACCAGAGCCACAGTAAAGCTACCATAAGAAAAATAACTAACAAACTAATTAGTACCATAACTTTAAATATGTGTGACTTACATAGAATCACACTCGCAGTACAGTTGACATGAGCAAGAAAATTAGCTATAGATCTCTTCGTAAAAAACAAAGATGCAAAAACAAAACAATACAAAAAACACATGGAAAATGGAAGATGGAAAACACAAAAAGCTGTATCATCAGCCCATAAACATGACCCCCTCCCTATTTTTTTTAGTCCAATGCATTTGTTATTAGTCCTCAGCCTTGATTATATATATGTATATGTATATACATCATTTTATTTGAACTTTTATAACATTTAATTTTAAATTGTAGAGAAAGAACTTTATAGTTATAAAATCCATGTGCAACTCATTTAAATTAAAGTCTGTTGTCCATTCATATCATTTATAATTTTGTTTTATTAAAATCTCGTCTCGTCTTGTGAGATGACTATATATATATATATATATATATATATATATATATGTGTGTGTGTGTGTGTGTGTGTGTGTGTGTGTGTGTGTGTGTGTGTGTGTGTGTGTGTGTGTCTCATTAGGTACAGCCTAGGGGGAGCATGTTTAAATTAGTTTTTTATTATTGGGTCTAAAAAGCTGTCAAACTACCAGATAAAAATGAACTGTTTCATGGACACACACACATAGGCGAGTTTGTCTTGTTGCTCTGTTTTTGCCAGTGGATCCTTTCACCACTGAAACCTGTATGTAACACATTCCCTGTGACACTTATCAAATGACACATAAAATATTTAACATTTACTATCCTCAGTGTTTCCCAAACACCTCCAGCACTCCCCCATATAATTAATGACAACTTATCCTCTTTATTTTAGTGCAATAAATAGCATTAAATGATGAAATTATGTACATTTACAAACCATCCTTTAACATGTGAACCACCTGAATTTTTTTTTACATTTGTAAGAAAAGAAAGCACATTTTAATAATATTAGGCCTCAACATATCATTTATATATGTGTATTATGCACAGTGTTACAGAAACATTTAGTAACAAGCACAATATTGTTACAAATTTTGAGTTTGGAATTAAAATAATTTGTTATTCAATTTTTCATTTACCCAGGTTATTGTTATTTGAGGTTCAACTGGACTAGTTTTGCTCTTTTGAAGTAGAACTAGTCCAACTTTTGTTTAGCTCATATTAGACTGCATGTGGAACCTGAAGTTAAGTCAAGGATCAAGTGTGACTTTTGTGTCAGTTGCCAAATACATTTTTCCTCAATATTTAGCTTTTCTCAAGTGAAGCAACACCATTTATTGTATTTATTTATTTATTTTACCAAAATGATGCATTTTCTTATATTTAATTCACTGATCATGTAGATGTTCATTAAAGCTCAGACTAAAGTTAAAGGTTATTACATCAGAAACACGGAAAAAACAACTTTTTCAGTAAAATGTACCTCTAACTAAACATAAAACCAGTGTCTCCATCCACCGTCATTCATCCAACTCCATGTGTTTTACTGGCAAATCACTGTTGTAGAAGGTGACAGTGTTTCTATGGTAACGACAGAGCCTCTGAACATCCAAATGGGTCATAACTGATGACCATGACACACTGTGTTTTACACCAATTATTTACATGTATTGATATTGTGTTGGAAAATTATAATAATATCAGAGATATAAATGTTAATGCATAAATGTACTTTATATAAATGCAGGTCTGTGCAGTTTGGGATGGTGCTAGGCGCTGTGGGGGGTAGAGGTAGATTCTAATAGGGACAAACAGTGGAAGTCTCCAGAAGAAGACCCAACCCTTCAGGACATCTTGAAGAAGGAGGGGTCGACAGGAAGGTGTATAAAACTGTGTCTGAGCTGCCCCCCCTTTAGTGTCTTGGGTCATGGATGCTCAAAGACTCAGACTGGACTTTCTGACAAGTGACTATGTAATCTTAAAAGTAATCTTATGCTGAAATATGTTGTAATACTGTTACTGATTGTAAACTATGATTGTGATATTAAATTAATGGAAAGACTCTAAGAGGTTTATCTTAACCAACCGCTCTTAGGCTTAAATATAAGCAAGGGATAATGTACATGCACATTATCCCGCTTATTCTACGGGTTATTACAGCTTATTACTGCTACTACTCTAACAGATTGGATAAAACAGCCGTTACAACATAGCGAATGTTTACTTTCAAAGTGGCAGAACTACCTGCGGAGTGATATGGTACCGTGAATCTGAAGTGACAAAACTTGTTGCCATTGGCAGCGGGCGTTAATGGCGCAGCAGGCAGTTATCGAAAAAAATCCACCCGCAGAATACTGGGAACATCCATTGAAAGTGAATGGGAGCTGTCGCAACATTCTAGAGGGCCGTAGAATAAAAATAACAATTTGTCATTCAATTTCAACTGGACTAGTTTCGCTGTTTTGAAGTAGAACTCATCCAATTGAACCTAAAGTCTAGAAAAAATGAATAGATTAGATCAGTAGATGGTTTTGGATGTTTGGATCTTTAAGGGTTTAATGGTTCATATCTTCAGTGTACATTTTGCACTTCATCCTGTGTGCTAGATCGGACCTATTTGGTGGTCTGGTTTAGGCTTTTGCAAAAACATCAATGCATTCTGTTGTTAGCAGCGGTTTCCCAGGAAACATAAAGTAGCACAGTTTCACTTGTGCTTTATTTAGCTGTTAGAGAAATGTTGGAACTATTTGACGTGCCAGAGCTCAGCATTTTTAAAAAGCTTGCCAGCACCAGAATACTTTCCATTAGCGATTCATCTTTGAAATGATAATCATCTGGGCTGAACAGTTGTCAGACTCTAAACAGAGATGACCTGAGCAGAAGAGAGAAGACGACAGTTTTCGGTGGAATGGATAAGTGAGCGTGTAAATAAAATTAAATTTACGCTGCTGCACAGATATCAGCAAATACTTGTCACAAACATATGCTAATTCAGATGAAGTAATCTCGTTATGTGTTTCCTACCCTCCTTTGCCAAATACAGAAATCTTTTCATTAACTGTGGGATATGGTTTGGTTTGACAGTGCAAAATGAGATGGCAAAACAGGTTTTAGGGATTAAGGGTTCAGTAAATCTCATTCTTAACCCATCAGTGTTAGAACAGGTGTTCTTTTTTCTCACCTTATGCATTTTAAGATAAACCAAGGATAAAATTGGAAAAGACAAAATGGTAGAAACAGACATTCTATTCTCAATTCTGTGGCCACGTAGTGCTTACTATAGAAAATGGAAATGGGATGGAAATAGAAATGACAAGTGGTGCATTTGTTTCACCTGCATTGACAACAACACTGCAATACATGATCAGAAAAAGGAGACGTTTTTGAACAAGACAAAGGCTCCACTTATTCTTATTGCATTTCTGCGTCGAGCAGAACCAACAGAATAATGCGATGTAATGCTTGCTATACTATATCTATGTGCTGACTGTGTTTTTCGGGGACATTTAATTGTTTTAAGGTTTTATCATCCTAAGAAGAAAGAGGATAATGTGCACAATACACCACAGGTGGCTGGTTTTGTCCTGAAATTCGGACGGTTGCCCAAAGATTGTCATCTCAGGGCCAAAACAACACATTTGATATATTCCTGTGAAGTCATGAACAACCCTACCATCTCGGATTTTTGCAGATTTTTCCACAGACAAAATACCATCTACTTTAATACTTAAACAAAAATAAAAGTCTTTTCTGGGAATATTTCACCTTTATTCTGTAATAATGTCTGTGTCTCACCTCTGCCATGGATCTGGAGCTGTGATAAAGGTGGACCCTCCCTACCTCCAGTGCCACTCACACTGGTGTATGAATGTGTGGTGGTGGTCAGAGGGGACGTAGGCACAAAATGGCTGCCATGCTTCTGTTAGTCTGACACAGGGCAACTGTGGCTGCAGATGTAGTTTACCACCACCAAAGGGAACATGTGAGAGTGAATGAATAATGGGTCACTAATGTGAAGCGCTTTAAGTGGCCAAACAATCAATATATAAATCCAATCCATTATTTTCATTATTATTAAAAGGCTTCTGGCACAAGTATTCAGAGAATGTCTAATCTCGCCCCTATTTTGTGTCAATCTCAAGTTTCCATGACAACCTGTACTTAAATTAGAGCCAACAAGGCAGTCAGAGACAGCAGATCTCTGCCAAGGCTTGATATGTCGTCATATGACGTCAAAACATGACGTGATGGAGCCATAGGTGTTGACCTATCTGATGTCTGAAGGTCAGCCATGTGAAGGAAAAAACACCAGATTCCATCTTGTTTGAATCCTGAGATTTTACCACTGATGTGTTTTAGTTGTTGACCTTTAATGTGACATTGACCTTTGACCTTCATTGCTCAAAATCTAATGGGTTCTTTCTTGACCCATTATCTATCATTCATGAAAGTTTAATTTTTAATTAAACTTTAATTAAATTTTTTGTGTTATCCTGCTGAAAGACAGACAGATGGAAGTGAATTTAACACCTCCTTGGTGGAGGTAATAATGTGATTTTGACCTTTCTGCTAAATATGACCTATTTCAAGTATTAAGTATCAAGTATTAATTGAGTTATAGAGTTATACAGTGATTACAATAATCTCTCCCAAGCAATGTGGGGCGAGGTTAACAATGTAGAACAGTGATATTTATTTAGATCATATGTAAAATATAAAAGCTAGTACTGAGCTCTGACAGAAACTCAGGCCCAAGAGCCCCGAATTTTGGGCGTGATTGACATTTATCTTCTTGGGTGACTCCACCCTGAACAAATGAGTTGGATAAAGTCACCTGAGTCTGTCTTCTGATTGGACCTCACCTATTGATGTGACTCACCAACTGTCAGTCCACACCCCAGTTAATAGGATGTGATAGTTAATGTGTTGTGGCTGTTGTTTTAAGATGTGCAACTAATGCTTCACATTTAACATCGTGCATCTAATGTCTGACTGAGCCTGTAGCCATAACATGTTCTTCTGTGAGCCAACATGACCTTATTACTTCCTTATGCCCTTCAAATTTACCTTGAACCTGATCTGATACAGATTCTCATGACTTGTTCAATAAAGTACTTCAGAACTCTTTTAATATCTACACTACACAAAGAAAAATATTACCAAGTGTGTTTTTCTCATTTCTAGGCCAAGTATTTCATGACACTTAAAGAACGATAAGCACCTCAAGAGTAAATAGTAAGTGATATAGAAAGAACTTAAAAATAATAGATCTGGAAAATCTTATTTCAAGAAATCTTACCAATGTAGTTTCCTCCTTGTTTTTGTCTGTTTGTCTGTCTGTTACTTGACAAGATAACTCTAAAAGTTATGGACAGATCTTGATTAAATTTACAGGGTAGGTTGGTAACAGGGAGATCTGGAAATGATTCAATTTTGGTGGTGATCCGGGAGAGATCCTTGATTCTGCATCACTTTGAAATATATTCTCCATTTACAGCGATATTAAATTTCGAAGTGATCCAGAATCCAGAATCTCTTCCGGATCACCACCAACATTTTATTATTTGTTCCTTATGACACACCCTACCCATCCTGAAATAAGTTTTCAGTCCATAAGTTTTGGAGTTAACTTGATCCCCCCTCCCATGCCGTCACCACCAAAAAATATACCATTTCCAAATCTCCCCATTACCAAACTACCCTGTAAATTTCATCAAGATCCATCCATACCTTTTTGAGTTATCTTCTTCCGCCTCCTTGGTGGACCTCTCTTCATTCTCATTCAGTTGTTCCATTGGTAACTTTTTTCTTTTTTTAGATTAATTCAATGAAAAATAAATAAATGGAACAAGTGAAAATTATCTTGGTAAGATTTCTTCTTCTAAGATTTTTGAGAACTATTGTCTAAAAATACATTCTTATATCTCAGTTCCAACTTACTCTTTAGGTGATTATGTCTTATTTTTAATGTGAAGAGATATTTGGACTAGAAATGGTAGACTTGTATTTGTGCAGCGTAAATGGAACACCTCGCATTCCACAACCAAGGTGTGATATTTTGATGTATTCTGTGTGTGACCCCTGCAGAGTTAAAAATGAGCATGGGCCGTAGACAGTAAACAAAGATATCAACGTGACCAGAAAGACGTCTGTTGTCTGGTGAGATGCTGAGATCTGCAACCTGTTGTCACCCGGGCAGAGGGCTCCATCCATGCTAACCTCTGGCTATTTCTGACTGTCAATTTGGGGCTGCTGTGGCTCAGTTGGTAGGGCAGGTTGTCCAATGACTGAAGGGTTGGCGGTTCACGTCCTGGCTCTGGCGTTCCACATGTCCAAGTGTCCTTGGGCAAAGACACTGAACCCTGACTTAGTCTCCCGTTAGGACTGACAGAACCTTAGTATGAGTGTGTGTGAATGGGCGAATGTGATGCTAATGTAAAGTGCTTTGAACCATGAAGGTGGAAAAGAACTATGGAAGTGCAGAACATTTACAAGTTAACACTGGAAAAAATAGAAACATACTCTTATATTGTGTTAGGGTCCTCAGGGACCCATTTTGAAGTTTAAGTGTGTAAAAAGTACCATACCAGAATGAGGCTTCATCTAATCCTTAGACATGACTGTTTACATGCAGCAAAATTAATTTTCGCCAATTTAGTCGATTATAAATAAAGGTCTCAAAATAAAAATGTTACACTTGTTTTTTTTCAGTTGGTGTACTCTAATATTACTTTCCAAGACATTTACAGTTAATAATTACTCATTCTTTAAGAATAAGAAATCTAAAAAGGGAATTTAAATTGTTTTTATGTAAAAAAAAACAAAAAAAAAACAAGTCACATATTAAGATACAAGACCTGTGGAGCCAGCTGAAAAACAAATCTGAAACTGTTTCCATAAATGTGCATTCATACTAAGTGAGCAATGAGTTAGGAAACAATATTGAAAGAAAACTAGTGATTTTATACATTTTCAAGCAGTTTCAAATCACTGGCCCCCAGGGACCTGCTAACACCACAGATGTGAACAGCACAACACAATACAAAGTTTAATTATAATAAAATAATAATAAAAAATAACAACAATAATGGATATGTATGCGTATGTAAAAATGTATGTATATGTAAAAATATGTAAAAACAGCTAAAGGTTAATTGTTGCCTACAGCCACTTTTACACAGAGATTCTGGAAAAAAGGCGACCCTGTGCTTGTTCTGCTGCTTCATACCCCATGTGAAAATGCAGCACCCACGGCATCCAGGCAGCTGCTGCAGACTCCATGACAGTGCCTCCATATACGCCTGCTGACACTCAGGTGTGAAGATCGCTGTCGTGAAAACGTCACACCTTGGTTGCATAACAGGAGGTGTTCCTTTTACATAGCATTCCAGAATCATGATTCCACACTGATCACAGCACTCTTACGCTGCATTTTTCTCAGTTTCTCATTTTTCTAGGTCAAATATCTATTCACACTTAAAAAGATATATCATCACCTAAATAGTAAATATTCAGTGAGATATAAAAACTGATTTTTATATCTCACTTATTTCAAGAAATGTTACCAAGATAATTTTCACTTGTTCCACAGGCATATTTTTTGCCAAATCCAAACAATAATATTTTGTATGATGATGATGATGATGATTGTTTATTTATTTATTACCTTTTTTAGAGGTGCTTTTTTCCCAGTGTACTATTTCTAAAGGTGTTGCAGAGCTGTGATAAAGGAATATTTTTTTTACACAGATGTTGCTCTGGAATAAATGTGATTTTTTTTTCTGCAACAGAAATTATGTGGAAGTGAGCCTTTTGACACATTAAGGCTAAACCCTGTTTTCAGGATGGAGATGTCAGAATGTCAATTGTGAGCAAGATAGCATTAACCATTGATTTTGTGACTGAACATGAACTAATTTCAGGTGCATGCAAACTAACAAACATATCTACATTTTAAACTTTAAAGACCCAAACATCCACTGGAAATGAAAAACATCTACTGATATAAAATAAAATAAAATGAATTTTTTAAAAAATCATCGTCATCGTCGTTGTTTCTCGCTTATCTGGGTCGCAGGGGCAGCAGCCCCAGCAGAGAAGCCCAGACTTCCCTCACACCAGCTACCTCAGTCAGCTCCTCTAGGGGAATCCTGAGGCGTTCCCAGGCCAGCCGAGAGATATAATCCCTCCAGCGTTTCCTGGGTCAGCCCCAAGGTCTCCTCCCGGATGGACATGCCCAGAACACCTCTCCAGGGAGGCATCCTCACGAGGTGCCCGAGCCACCGCAACTGGCTCCTCTGGACATGGAGGAGCAGCGGCTCTACTCTGAATCCCTCCCGGATGTCTGAGCTTCTCACCCTATCTCTTTTTTTTTTTTTGTCTGCATTTGTATTCATTGTTTAACACCACAGAGAAGGTGTCAACATTGTTTGAGATCAATGCATTTTTTAGTCTTGCAGCCATATTTTAATATTTTAAATATTTTAATATTTAGTGCATGTGCTCACCCTATCTCTAAGGCTGAGCCTGTCCACCCTGTGAAGGAAAGTCATTTCGGCCGCTTGTACCCATGATCTCATTCTTTTGGTCATGACCTAAAGCTTATAGGCGAGGGTCGGAACACAGATCGACCGGTAAATTGAGAGTTTCACCTTCTGGCTTAGCTCCCTCTTCACCACAATGGATCAGTTTAGCACCTGCATTATTGCGGATGCCGCTCCAATTCGCCTGCCAACCTCCCGCTCCATCCTTCCGTCACTTGTGAATAAGATCCAGAGGTATTTAAACTCCTCCACCTGAGGCAGGACCTTCCCCCCAGCCCGGAGAGGACACTCTACCTTTTTCTGACCATAAATGAATAAGAATAAAAATGTAAATAAATAAATGAAATCATCATAAAATATTACCTATTTAGATATTTACTCAGTAAATGGAAACATCGTCACATTCTACCACATCAATTGACCAGTAAAACCTGTGGAAATGTAATGACAAAATCAAACCAATAACAGTGGATGGGAACACTTGGATTATGTTCAGTTGTTGATATCATTGCTGAAATAATCACTTTTTCTTCACTTTTCTCTGTTTTGATTATAACCTTTGAATTTACAAAGACTTTTCATGTACATCTAAACGAAAGATAGTAAATGACCTCTGGTAAAATATTATTTCTAGACCAAAAATCCAAATGCAGTTCATAATATTATAATAAATGGTTAAAAGGTCACTTAGAAAAGGTTAAATAGACTTCCACAAAAGTATCACTGGGTCTTTATGGGTTAAATAGAGAACCATTCACTTGTAAAAACAAATGAAGCTTTACCTTCCAACTGCAGTTGGGGATGTTGAATGGCCGCATTGTACGGTGAAAGTGCTGCGAGCTGCTCAGCAGGTACAGTTAGATAATTATCATAGAAGACTGTAGAGGAAAGGAAGTGAGGAAACAATATAGAGAAAAAGAAATGATACTCGTGCAGGAATCTAAATGTAAATTAGCCAGTAAAGGTCAAACCGTATACGAGTGCTGATTAGTGTTCCTATATATGCTCACTTCTTGTTTTATCGTAGCCTACTTTTAAAGTGCACTCTCATTAAGTTCTCAAAGTGCTGCAAACATTTGTTTTAATTATTCTGCTGTAGACGGAAAAGATTGATTGTCTTACATTCATTTTTTCTTGTGTTCTCAATCTCCCCTGAATACAATTTCCTCCAACTTTCTGAGGCTCTGGACCTCCTCAGTAATCTTCTGAGCTGCCCCCCCCCACACACACACACAGAGCAGCACTGCAGGTTAAATACCAGAAGCCAAATAAATCTGCCCCATCCATCAAATATTGACTTCATGACTCACATTAAAGGGTGAGTCCTGAATTTTAAGAGGTCTGCTTTATTGATCAGCAACCGGGCAATGCACAGAGCTGCTGTAGTATTATTGTTGGTGAGAAACGGGCATCGGTGTCCTGTTGACATTGTTGACCACAAGTGGAACTTAGTGTGAACCATCAATAACCTCAGTTGAACTGCAGATCTACATTAATATGAGGACTGAAGATGGTGTCCAAAATATGACTGATCACCAACAATGTTCAAATAAAAGTTACATAACATTCACGGTCTGCAACCCTGACCCTACAGAGCCGCTGTCCTGCATGTTTTAGATACATCCATCTCCTAACACACCTGATTCAGATGGTCAGTCTGTCATCAAGTTCTGCAGAACACTGATATGAGCATCAGGTGCACTGCATAGTGGCTCTCCAGGACCAGAGTTACAGACCCCTGATGTAGGTCAAAGAGAGGTCAACATGTACTGTAGTAACTAGTCACATCATATCAAAGTGACATTAAATGAGTTAAATATTTCATTTGCATTAATTTAGTTGTTGGAACACGTGCTTTAATTTTGGACAATGTGTGTCAGGAGAAATATGAGTTCAGCACCGTCCAAGGTAGGACTTAGTACCAAGGAGGTTATGTTTTTGTCAGCGTTGTTTGTTTGTGTACAAGATAACTCAAAAAACTATGGCTGGATTATGAAGAAATTTACAGGGTAGGTTGGTAATGGGGAGATCTGGAAATTATTTTGGTGGTGATGGTGGGGGATCTACCTTGGGTCTACTTCTCAGGGTGCTTTTCTAGTTAGGAACTGTGCTCACATCCATAAAGGGTTCACTATTTTGGTACTTTTACTCCACCCCTCCATAAAAAGAAGGCAAGGGGTATTGGTTTTTGATTGTTTATTAATGCTCTGAATATATAAAAAAAAAAAATGTTCCTCTCGCCCCACGTGGGCGGTGTCTCCTTCAGGCTCGGGTCCTCTACCAGAGGCCTGGGAGCCTGAGGGTTCTGCGCAGGATCTTAGCTGTTCCTAGCAATGCGCTCTTTTGTACAGAGATCTCTGATGTTGTTCCTGGTATCTGCTGGAGCCATTCTCCCAGCTTGGGGGTCACTGCCCCTAATGCTCCGATCACTACTGGTACCACTGTTGCCTTCACACTCCACATTTTCTCTAACTCCTCTTTCAGCCCTTGGTATTTCTCAAGCTTCTCATGTTCTTTCTTTCTGATGTTGCTATCACTGGGGACTGCTACATCTATCACCACCACTGTCTTCTCATGTTTATCCACCACCACTATGTCAGGCTGATTGGCCATCACCATCTTGTCAGTCTGGATCTGGAAGTCCCACAGGATCTTGGCCTGTTTGTTCTCTGTCACCTTTGGGGGGTTCTCCCATCTTGACCCTGGGACCTCCAGTCCATACTCTTTACAGATGTTCCTGTACAGTATGTCCTCTACCTGGTTATGCCTCTCCATGTATGCCTTGCCTGCCAGCATCTTACACCCTGCTGTGATGTGCTGGACTGTTTCAGGGGCTTCTCTACACAGCCTACACCTGGGGTCCTGTCTGATGTGGTAGACCCCGGCCTCTATTGCTCTGGTGTTCAGGGCTTGTTCTTGTGCAGCCATGAGTAGCGCCTCTGTGCTGTCCTTTAGTCCAGCCTTTTCCAGCCACTGGTATGTCTTTTCCATATCAGCCACTTCCTCAATTTGTCGATGGTACACGCCATGCAAGGGTTTGTCCCTCCATGATAGCCCCTCTGGTTCCTCGACCTTACTGGGCTTTTGTTGCCTGAGGCATTCACTTAGCAGTTGGTCATTGGGGGCCATTTTCTTGATGTATTCCTGGAGGTTCGCCGTTTCCTCCTGGACAGTAGTTCTGACACTTACTAGTCCTCGGCCCCCTTCCTTTCGCTTAGTGTACAGCCTCAGGACACTGGACTTGGGGTGGAACCCTCCATGCATGGTAAGGAGTTTCCTTGTCTTGATATCAGTGGCTTGTATCTCTTCCAGTGGCCAGGATATTATCCCAGCTGGGTATCTGATTACTGGCAGGGCATAGGTGTTAATGGCCTGGATCTTATTTTTGCCGTTCAGCTGACTTTTCAGGACCTGTCTTACCCTCTGTAGGTATTTGGCTGTGGCTGACTTCCGAGCTGCCTCCTCATGATTACCATTTGTCTGTGGGATCCCTAGGTATTTGTAACTTTCCTGCACATCTGTGATATTCCCTTCAGGTAGGTCAACCCCTTCAGTTGTGATCACCTTTCCTCTTCTAGATATCATCCGCCCACATTTATCTAGTCCGAATGACATCCCAATGTCTTTGCTGTAGATCCGGGTGAGGTGGGATCTACCTACTTCTCAGGGTGCTTTTCTAGTTAGGAACTGTGCTCACATCCATAAAGGGTTCACTATTTTGGTACTTTTACTCCACCCCTCCATAAAAAGAAGGCAAGGGGTATTGGTTTTTGATTGTTTATTAATGCTCTGAATATATATATATATATATATATATATATATATATATATATATATATATATATATATATATATATATATATATATATATATATATATATATATATGTATATCCTTATTGATCTGTAAAAGACCTTTTCCTTGGTACCATTATTAACACAATGCTTCTTTTTAAGTACAGGAAGCATGATTCATTGCACATTATCAATGACAAACATATATATCATTGTAGCAAGATCTTCAATTCCATAAAAAAAATTACTGAACGAGAAAAGCACTCTGAGAGCGCAGACCTCCGCCAAGGTAGACCCCCCAACCCCGATCACCCCAAAAATTAAATCAGTTCTTCCTGTTCACATTTCCAACATATCTTGAAAATTTCACCAAAATCCATCCATAAGTTTCTGAGTTACCTTGAACACAGACAGACAAACAGATAAACGCTGGCAAAAACATAACCTCCTTGCTGGAGGTAATGAACCCTTCACATATAGAAGGTAATTACAGGTAGTTACAGAATGAAATGTAAACCAGGGAATTTATCTTTCTAACCATCAATTTACAGGAGTAAGTTTTCATCAATGGGCTCTGACTACATATCAGTTTTACAGTTATTATGTTGAACATTACACATTTGTGCAGTAGTCCATTTTCACCAGAGCCTTAAACCCTTTAATATAAAACTTGAATGCATTTTATGAGTATCAACTGAGAAACCACATCTACTATTACCATGCCTCTAGCACTAGCATGTCTGCATGTAAATAACTCCCCATGTGTGGATATATATATATATATATATATATATATATATATATATATATATATATATATATATATATATATGATTATAAACTAGTAGTAGTATTGCAGTTTGTGTGTGTGTATGTGTTTGGGTGAGGGAAGGACACCACAGTCAGTCATACCAAATTAGCATTTTTGCTGCTAGATTTAGCAACTTCTCAGACATCCCTTGTAACTTTTTTTTTGTTTCAAAAACTTATTTAGATAATTTAACTAATGTATTTACTTGTAACACTTGTTTGGATACGTTTTAGCAATTTTTTAAAAGTGACTTCAATGATAAAACAAACATTGTCCCTCTACATGACAAAAAATGATCGTCTGCATCACAGTCAGAAAAACACCCAGTCTGTGTGTCTGTAAAAGTTAGTTTAGTCACTTTGTAGCTAAAAGAAAAAACAACCCGAAAACAACTATCAATTTTTTTCTTCTTTTTTCTTTTACATGAAAGCATGTATTGTTCTTGGTCTAAAACAAATAATTTAATTAAATTACTCCCATTGATATGGACAGTTTTGTATATTGTCTCTTTTTTGGTTAATTTTTCTCATTAACATTAAACATATTCATGTTAATGATGTTCATGTTTATATAATGACAAAGTCGATCGAAACCAAAACCATAACAAACCAGAGGGAAAAAAATTAGCTAAAAACTAAAGAAACCATTTCATAAATCAATAACTAACCGAAGTAACTACTCCAGTGTGTGTCTTTTGGGTCATTTTAGGTCCCAAAACTGGATAAAGGAGGAGGGTTAGCACTGTGACACTGAAAAAAAAGAACAGTCCCTTCCATAATGACAGAAACAGAGGTGTCAAAATAATGTGGTTCAGGGGCCGTATTCAGCCCAAGATGCCCTTAAAATAGCCATACCCATAAAATAATAACAGTGAAAAGCAGAGTAAAATTACTTTATGACAATATTTACATCTATAATGTGTACCTTCAAGTGTGAATAAGATCAACAACTTGACAAGTCTGACAAAAATAAGTGCCTCAGTCTAACAGTTTGTAATTTGCACATGTGCAGAACAAGTTTCATTTCAATTACAAATAATTAAAAATTACACTTACTTCTCTTCAGGAATTTCAGGTTCATATTTGTTCAGGGATTTATTCATTTATTTTTTTCATACAAAATTTATCAATTTTGTATGAAATGTGTTCAAAGAAAATGTAGATTTAGTTTGTAGCCTGTTAAGGCTAACACCAGCTGTTGTTAATCTAGATACAAACACCGCCGCTGGATTTTATCTATGTGAGCATGGCTTCTGTCGGACCTGAATATTGTTAGCACATCCAGGCTAATGTCGGTGTCCAGGACACAAGAGTTGATCCATGTCTGGGTGAGAATGAGGACGCAGCAGTCTGGTGGATCACGTTTGGTGTTTAAATCCAGCTTCAGGTAGTCCAGTTTGTTTTCCAGTGAGTGTACGTTGGCGAGCAGGACTGATGGAAGCGATGGTCGGAACGGGTTAGCTCTTAGCTTAGCTGTAAATCCACCATGACAGCTGCACCTCTGCTTCCTCTTGTGCCACCTTCGATGTCTCCGGAGGCGGAGCCTCTGTGGGGGTTGGGGACTCTGCTGTAGGACGCTGGATCTGACCAGCGTAGCAGACTGAGGTTCTGTAGAATGGTCCGTGTCTCTGGGCTTGCAGAGTCCAAGTTTTTAACAATTTTCCTTAAGCTGATGATAGTCTGTCAGTCAAATACTCTTGCACCGTTCAGCTGAACCTTTGATACGAACAGTGCTGGTCTATGTGGAGAAATGACCATTAAAGTGTCTGTGTTACCATGGAGACACAACAGTTGCTCCGTGATGAATGAGAGTCAAAGGGTAATGAAAAGCATAATGGGTAGCTTCCTTTATAGCCAATGGGATGCTACATAGAGTACGTATGTGACATATTTTCGTACATTATGTAATGTACTGTATGTCTCGGAGGTTTAAGTTTTCTTTCGTAAATAGAAATTTCTTTCATATAAAGAGACTTAATTTGGATTTTTTGTTAAATGGGTCTTGCATAAGTAGAAGTCTATTTATTTTGGCTCTGGTGTCATTTGTTCATATACGTAAAAATAGCTTTAGTACAGTTTGGATGTAGGTGTATCTTCCATCTGCCATTGAAGTAGAGTTTCACAGAAGAGTGAGGCAAAATAGGAGTAACGTGATATTGGATATATGCAGTGCATTTTAAAAAAGAACGGAAGAAGATAGTTGCAGTATTTATTCTGTCTAGTTTTGTAAAATCATTAACTGTATGGTGAGTTCCTGAACTCACCATAGAAGAACACCATAGTATTCTTATGAGTAGAATACTATTGTTATCTCTGGTAACATTATGCACTGGTTGAGACTAGTCAAGGTTAGAGATGCTCAAAGTAACAGGAGGAGGCAGTTGGACAGTCTAATGTAGACCGGGCTGCTATTGGAGGGCTGGCTTACAGAAGGTGGATAGAATTATAATTACGTTAAGTCACTTGGAACAAAAGATTTAATCAATTTGTAGAAATCGAAAACTGTCCAAACAATATTTCTCTGCATGGATCTTCTGCATTTTTGCAAGAATTCATAAGATTTTTTTTTTAAATGACCGTTAACTAAAAAAAAACAACCACATTTCAGAAGAGCGAGGACCCACTGTAAAGTATAAATGAAAACAGAGCATATTTTGTCAATCTCATACACAAATTAATTCACAATAATGAACTAGAACAGCAATAGGAGAGTGCAGACTTCACCAGGGCATACCATGACCATCATTATATTTGTACAGATCTTTGGTTTATTAAAAATTATCGTTCCCTTCAAACTGTAATGGGTCTCCCTCATTTTAAACAACCTCTGGATAGTTGTTGGTAGTTGTCCTTTTTTCACTTTATACATAATTTTTATCATTTTTTATATCATTGTTATTATGAATAAATAATGAAATGGCTCATGATAAGCTTTTTTGCTAAAAATACATATATCTTTTTCAGCGTAATGGACATTTCAAAATAAGCCTCCCAAACACTGAATACAGATTTATTAAATATACACACATTTTTAAGGTAAAACACTTATTGCTATGTATTTTATTATGAAATGAAACCAAATTTAGCAATACATGGTGGCTACTTGACATTGAAGAGCTTCAACTTAGGAGTTTTCTGAATTAAAAGCCAACGTTTGGTGAATGTTATGTGAGTCAAAATCTGAGTTACCACCGAGTTTCAGATACACCAGACAGCATTCACCCAACATCTGCGGCTCACGTGTTTAATTCATATGGTTACCTCCATGTGGAAGCCTCTCTGCTCTGTTGTGCTCCTATTTTGTGCTTTTTGTCCAGTTATTTTTTTCCCTTTTGCCAGAAACTCAGCAAACAGGTGTTTTCTCGACAGGAGAAAACACCTGTAACACAACTAATAGAAGTCGCCATGGTTACTGTTACCTTTCACGATGGCAAAAAGAGGGAGACAAGTGGCCGATTTTCTTTAAATACTGTGGACATTTTAGAAAAATGTAAAAATGGGTAAGAGCTGTTGTGCCACCTGTGCCACAGGTTTAAAAAGGAGACCGGTGTCTCTCCCTTGGAGCCCTGGATCTGCTGGGACTGTGTGCTCTCCCGGGGCCTTGGGGGTGTCGGCGGCTGATCTCTTCTGGGGCGACCTGGCTGGCCCTGGGGTTTGGGGTGGGTAGGCCCTCCGGTCACCCCCCCTGTCCCTTCCTGCTCTGCTTCCCTCCTCCTCCCTCCTCTCCTGCCTGGCCGCTCGTCGTCGCCTCTCTCCCTCCCCTGGGGGGGGGCTGGGAGCCCTCCGCTGCCTGGGGGGCTGGCGTGGGGGCCGGGGGGTCTCTCTGCAGGGGTGGCTCTGGCTAATCCGGGCACAGGCCTTGGCACTTGCCTGTGTGCCGCCACTGGAGATTAGCTTCTTCTGGCTGGGGGCTTCTGTCCTGGCCTGGGGGCTGTCCTGGGGAGTGGTGGGGTGGGTGGGGTTTCGGTGGTGCTGCGGGGTGGGCGTGGGGTCTCATGGCCCTCGCTTCCT
Source organism: Siphamia tubifer (assembly GCA_020466265.1). NCBI lineage: Eukaryota > Metazoa > Chordata > Actinopteri > Kurtiformes > Apogonidae > Siphamia > Siphamia tubifer. The sequence goes on from CM035792.1 coordinate 50,720,953, forward strand.
GGTGGTGCAGCCTGGCCCTCCCTCCGGGGCAGGGTGCTGCATGTGGCTGGCCCGTGGTGGGACCACGGCTTCTGCCGGGGCGCTGGTCTAGCGCTGCGACTTCTGGGGGTTTTGGTGCTGGCTGGGCCGGTCGGGTTCGGGTGGGCCCACCTTGGCCTCAGGGCTCTGGGGGCCCTCTGCATCAGTACCAGTGGTCCCACTACCTGTCTCCCCCGCTGCTCTGTCCTAATGGGCCGGACCCACACCAGACTGCCTCTGACTGTGCACTTCACACCTCACTGTATATAGCTACTCTAAGACACATATAGGGACACAACAATTAGGACCTTGAGAGCAGGTGGGAGCGGGAGGGATGGGCTCTGTGATGGGGAAAATGGCAGGGTTCTACGGCCTTGTCTTTTCTCCAGCACCCCCTTGCTTGCCTCGCCTGCTTTCTAATTTCTTTTTATTGCACCACACACATTCACACCTTGGGGGTAGATCTGGGACGGGTCGGGGAACTTGGGCCAGGGTAGGCTGCAGAGTAGCCATCCTCTGTGGTCCTCTGGCCTGCCCCCTGGATGCCTCGCCCAGCCTCTCCACTTTTAATGCACTACATGACACTCAGGGTTACACTATCACGGTGCAGGGATAATTTCTCCAGTCAGGGATCTGGAGACATATTAATAGGGAGTAATGGGGGGGGGGGGTTTCTCTAATATGGCCTCGCTGGTGGGACCCAGCCCCCTTGTGGCTATGGGGTAGCAGGGGTGGACTACCATCCATGTTGCTGTGGCTGGGGGGGTCCCCGGGACCTGGGGGCTTTGGCGGGGGGGGGGGGGCTCAACAGAGCAGAGAGGCTTCCACATGGAGGTAACCATATGAATTAAACACGTGAGCCACAGATGTTGGCTCTTGGGGGGCTGCTGGGGCTGGATTGGCCGTTCTGGTGGGCGCTGTGGCTGTACTGCGGGCTGGTGGCGTGTGGTGGCTTTGTCCTGGTGGGTTGTTGGGGCGCATTGCGAGGGTGTGTGGGTGGGGATGGGCAGGTCGGGTGGAGGGGTTTGGTGGGGACTGGGGTGGGCGGGGTTGGGGTTAGGGTGGGTCCTCGTGCCCCGGGCCACCTGGGTTGGCCTTGGTGTGCTGGGGGGGTCTGTAGCTGCTCCCTTTTGTTCTCGGGTTTGCGTCGTTCACGGTGGCCCCAGTGGCTCTCTGGGGGCTGCGCCCTGTTGCTCCTGCGGCCCGGGATGGGGGGGTGCCCTGTTGGCTTGGCCCTGCCTTGCCGTGATTGCTGTTCTGGGCTTCGGGGTCCTTCACACTTGCATGTTTGATCGGGTCTCGCCAGATACTGCCGAGTCCCATTTCAGTGAATGATGGGACCCGCCAGAATGTGCTGACAATCTCTCCTGAATCTTTACCCCAAACTCATTCTCTTTTTGCACTAGTGTCCTCTTCTGGCCTATTCTATTGCATTCTATTTCATACTATCAAGTCATCCACAATTATGGTGCTCACTACCATTTTATTTAATTATTTATTTATTGAATCTCTTTTTCTTTTGTGCTGGTTTGGTTTTCTTCTCTTTTTTAGATTTATTTATTTATTTTTATTGATGGACAGTTAGTAGTTGGGAATAACACACCACCTTACAATCTTTAACTGCAATAGCATCGCCTATTAACTTCTTTCCCTGTCTGTCCTGTCCAGTCTTTGTTTCCCCCACACATCACTGAGGTGTAGCACTGCCCTCCCTGGCTTATAATAGAGAGTTCTAATAAAGGATGTCTGCTCAGCTTTCAGGGAGGACCGATGATGGTCACACACCCTACACTCATGGCACTGCTGAGACAGCTGACGTTTAAATTTATGGGCAGGCGGGACTGCTCTATGAATAAGCTAATTGCACAATTAGTAGATCCAAGTCCTAGCTCTGTTAGGTACTTGTTTTGTATTGTGATTCCCTTGTGGGCCTTGAGCCTGTAATAAACTTTATATATATAAAGTTTATATAACGGTGAACATCAATGGTTCTCCATGTGAACATGACTGTCTTCGTCCAGCTGTATATGTCCCACAAGTAGTAAAACTGTCCCTGTCTTTCTCTGCAACAATCCAAGTGTTCAAAACAGGCTCATTCATTCTCTGGCTATGTATCACCTGTACAATAAGTGAATGACAGCGCTAGCTACGAACAAAGCATGTCTGACAATATTTAACTCACAGTGTGTATATAGCCTATAGGCTAGGTACATACTAGGGCATTAACGACTTCACTTTTTTTCAAGTCGGCTTATCCACAATAAATTTGAAGTTGAGTCAATGTGTCATGATGACATCATCACATTGTCAGCGGAGAAACAACATAGACACATGGCTAAAAAACAAACACAGATACACATCTGTCCAGCAATGAACAACTTGTGTTAAAGTTCACTGTAACGCAAATTTGTCCACTGACAAGACACAAACAGCATTTTAACCCCAACAAAACAACTTTAGCAAAGACTTTTCTGTTAAATTTAACTGAACAACATCAGTAAGTGAACATATGTCTGCATTTGGTTTGGACACATGGCTCTACAACCGGACTGTCCACATGTCTGTCACATGTCCTCAGTTTTTATAGTAAGTGCAAAAAGTTTAAGGCAGTGACCGACAAGACGAACACCACACTGTCCACATCATGTTCGGGGGAAAAAAGTCTTAATGCACGTTGTCTGCGCTGCTTATCACTCGGGTTAATTAGCCGATGCTGCTCATATCGCTCATGTTAGCCGATACCTCTTTAGATGGCTGTGCCCTTTTTTTTCATCTAAAGTGAAGTAATTCCACACATGTGATGTGTGTGTATCACTGTCTTTTGTTTTGTCAGAAGACCACAACTGTCTTACCTGCATCAGCCATGTCTGGTTTAGGTGTGACTGTGTTTACGTGCAGAGAAAGAGGGAGGGAGAGAAAGAATAACATGCGACTTGTTGACTCTTCCAAATTTAAATCAACTTGTGCTACAGGAGTCGACATATCGACATTTTAGCTCATGCCCGAGTACATACAAACCTCTCCATAGACAACCAAATTATCAATCGATGCTCTCATCACTTCGATTTTACCAACAAATCCAGCCTTGAAGTACAAAAGCTTTTGTTTGCTTTAAAGCATTGCACTGTATATTTTCCTGCCATAAGGCGCTTTCCCACTGTAAGAAACTTTTGCAGTTCCTAGAACTTTTTTTTTCCTGGATACTTTTTCAGCCTTTCCCGCAGCATAGGAACCACATAATTCCTAGAACCTTTTTCGTTCCTACTCACAAGCAGGGTCTTTTTTAGTTCTCCAGGAACTAAAAAAGTAGGTGTTTGGTGATTGGTAGAGCTGAGACCACACCTATTTCCACATTTCTGCTTCTTGTAGTACTACTGTCTTTAAAATCCTCTGTGTAGCGTCAGCTGTGTGTTGTAAATAAAATACGGAGAAAGTAATAAATAAACGATGACGGGGTTTTGTTTTCGGGTTAATAGCAATGTTGGTTAAAGCTATGAAATCAACATATGTCGTAGTATCACCTGCACTGTCTTCTACTTCCTTGTGTAATTGTTGAATTTAGTGCTTAAAGAATACATCACTGACGTTAGCGTCACATTTGCCCCTACCATGGATCTACTGCCCTGTTGGAAAGCAAACCCGAAGATTCCCTAGGAGCTATATACTTCTAAGAACTATTTATTTCCTTGAACTACTCTGTGGGAAAGCTCCTATTGAAATCAGACTCATATAAATGTCAGAACACATGATTTCCGACCACATATTTATGTTCGTAGACTACTTGTTGTTTGTTAGCTTGTATGGATGAATATCAAGTCCAACTGTCTTTAATTCCCTGTTATGTCCAGCTGTATTTACTGATACAGTCCACTATTTAGAGCCAATTTGTTTTGCCATTAATGAACTAAAATAAAATACATTTGAATTAAAAACTCTTTACTTTTCTAAAGCCACAGGGAAGAACAGCAGAGGGATGAATTTAAATAATGAGGTTGAATAAAAATGGGGTTGACAGGAGGACACCATGGTAACCAGAGACATGGAGGATCCATCAACAGAATACATACTGGTCCTCCAACCTTCAGAGGACTGTAAAATTTTACATTGCTGTAAATGGAGAATAAAGAATAATCCAGAATCCAGGATCTCTTCTGGATCATCACCAAAATCTCATAATTTGTTCCTTGCCCCACTCCCAACACTTTTCATCAAGATCCGTCCATAACTTTTTGAGTTATCTTGCTAACTATCAGACAGACAGACAAACTCCGGCAAAATCATAACATCCTTTGTGCAGGTAATTAACTATGAATTAGGTGTGAAACTGCAGTGTTTTTTGGGGTGGCCTGGAACAGATTCAACACATTTCCATTCATTTCAATGGGGAAAACAGATTTGAGAAACAAGCAACTTAATTTACCTGCTCAACCATAAATGAACTAAACTAGTAAGTCAAGGTAGTACTGTACAGTATAATATATTTAAAGTGTTGCATGTACTTGTGTAAAACAGAATTGTGGCAGATTATATTTTTGGAATCCCAGTATTGTCGGACCTTCATTCCTTCAATGGAGGGGTTCCTTTCCGGAAACCATCCTGCTGAAAATGTGATCATTACTGCAACCATGACAACCAAAATCCTTCATCCAAAACTAAGTGGTTATATTAACCACTATCACCATGTTTCCCTGAAACTAATCACTTTCTTTCTGTGTATGAAATACCCTCTCAGCTGTGTGTGAGTGTGTGTGTGTGTGTGTGTGTGTGTGTGTGTGTATGTGTGTGTATAAGTCCAACCTGCAGCATGTGAGGCGCCTGCTGGGCCTCTCATCACATTCAGTGTCAGGCCTCTGCTGAGCTGCTTCACTGCAATAACTCACACATCCCACGGTGATCTGTGTGAAATGAAGCTGACAGTGCATTGCATGTGTGTGTTTGTAACTGAGATTCAATTGTAACACTGCAGAGAGGGAGGGGGTGTGGGGTGGGGGTGGGGGGGTCCTATGAGCTTCAGAGTGTGTGTGTATGTGTATTCCTATCTTTATAGGGACATTGATGTGTTTGCACAGTCACACCATGGGGACCTCTGACACTATGGGGACCAGTGATGTGTGCGTTGATGTATAAACAACCCGCAACTGACCGCTTTTTTATCTAGGACCCGACCCGCTTCTGGATCCACATTTTTAAAGATTAGTCAATGGTCTTTATGAACATCAAATGACATACCTGCATTTATTTACATATTAAAGTTTGATTTCATTGCTTACGCGCAGTATCTAAACCAGGGGTCGACGACCTGTAACATCTAAGAGACATTTGAACCAGGTTTCCACAGAAAAAACACTGGAGCTGCTCATCATCTTTAAAAATCTCAGTGAATGTGTCCCAAACCTGACTATTTTGTTTGTATGTCTCCGGAGCTTCCACTCTCCTAACTTGACTTTCTCTCTTGCTCCCTCCACACTGTAGGATACCGACGACATGTACAACACCCTCAAAGAAATTCAGTTACTAAAGTGTTATTTTAATGTCTGTTTGAAAGCCCACACAGTTTAATTGTTTGTTTGATTGTTTAATTCTATTTATTCAGGAACAACTCATTTTCTGTAAGTTTTCAAATATCCCACGCTGTTGAACGCACCAGTGATGTTATGACGGTTAAGAACGTACCTCTGTGTTGTTGCTAAGTAACCATGCCAAGATCGCCATCTCTCCTTTTTCTATTTATTCATATACTCCTGGTTTATTACTGTGTGTAAATGCCACATGGGGACATGAATAACACCGTACAGTTCAGATAGATATTAGCATGGTGTGTTGTTTATCTCTGCATAAGTTAACGCTGTTTAGCGCTGGTGTGTTGTAGAAGCTAATATGGTAATAAGCTAGCTGTTATCTGTATGCTTTCTGTGAGGTGTGTATTCCATGACCATATGATACATCTGAGTGACTCATACCGTCGTCTACGGACCTAGTTAATTAATTGTTGTATGTATGATATGTGTTATACTGAGTGTTACTCTGTGTTATTACAGACCGCAGTGAATAAATCATCAATGAGGACATCTGTATTCCTGCTCTTTAATCGGAACAACAACCCCACACCTTGCCACTAAAAAGCGATAAATCCTGGAGACAACCCCACACTCTCCATTTTAATGTTTATCTGAAACGACAAATGACCCGACCGACCGCAACCCAAATATCCTTAAAAATATTTTTCAATGACCCGTAACTGCGGGTGACCGTGGGTACCTGCTCACTTCGGGTCAGCCCGCGCATCACTGATGGGGACCAAATTTCAGGTCCCCACAAGGGTTAAATATAAATAAAGGTCCCACTAGTAAAATAGAAATGATGTGGCCCTATAAATTCACTCCTTTTTTTGGAAGTGAAGGAAACAGGAGCAAAGCAAAATGTGTATTTTTGTTTTTTGTTTTTACTTTTTTATGTTTTCTAAAAATTATTATGTTTTTCAGTAATTATTCATAAATTTTTTATTTAATTTAGTATTTTTTTATGATTTTTGTATTTTATTTTATTTAATGGCTACTTGATTACAAACTTGGTATTCATGAGACACGGAAATGAGTGTGTGTGTGTATATTCCTACCTTCATGGGGACATTGATATGTTTACACATATCAATACAATACAATATTTATTTATTTCATTATTTGTTCATTTATTATTTATTATTATTGCTTATTTATTATTTGTTTTGTTTTTTCATTCATGTTTATTTTATTTCAGGAAGTCCCCATAAAGTATGAGGAAAACAGGTGTAAAGACAAACATGTATTTTTCAAACGTTTGAAAATATGTTTACTTTTTAATGTATTTTTTAGTTTTTTTTAACATTATTTATTTTATTTATATTTTTTTATTTATTTTATTTTGTATTAATTTTATTTATATTATATTCATTTTATTGTTTGAATTCTTATTTTTTTTATTACATTTAGTTTTCCAATATATTGCTATTATTATTTCTATTTAAAAATGTTTTTATACTCACTACCCAATGGGTAGGGTTAGGGTTACAAATTTCGTCCTCATGAGACATGTAAACGAGTGTGTGTGTGTGTGTGTGTGTGTGTGTGTGTGTGAGTGAGTGAATGTGTCGGCATTTGTTAAGACTTAAGGTGATGGAAGTTCTCTGCAGCGATTCTTTGTCCAAATGCACATGTATTTCTATGTAGCCAGCCTGATATGCTGGCTGGTAGTAGTGATAAATTATGACACACACACACACGCAGGCATGCACACACACACACAAAACCACCAGCCATAGTATATTTTCAGTGGTGGTGGAATTCAGGAGTGGTGGCTATGTTGATGAATAGTAGCTTTGACTCTGATGTTGTGTGTGTGTGTGTGTGTGTTTGTATTCCTGTCTTTATGGGGACATTGATATGTTTACACAGTCATGCCATGGACACCCCTGACAGCATGGGGACCAATATTTAGGTCCCAATGAGGGTTAAATATAAATGTAAGTCCCTACTAGTAAAAAAAATTCTGTGCAAAGAATACTTTTGTTTTTTCAGAAGTCATCATAAAGCATGTGGGAAACAAGTGCAAATTGAAACATGTATTTTTCAAATGTTTGAAGATTTTTTTAAATGTATTTTTCTCTATATTTTTTTATTTTATATTTTTTAGTTATTATATTTTTCAAACATATTATTATTATTATTATTATTATTATTATTATTATTATTATTATTATTATTATTTATTTAAATTAATTAATTGTATTTTTTAAAAATGTCTTGTTATTATTTTATTGTATTAAGAAATTAAAGAAAAAAGATGTTTTTACACTTACGACCCAATGGCAACTTGCATTACAAATATGGTCCTCATGAGACATTTAAACAAGTGTGTGTGTATGTGTGTGTGTGTGTGTGTGTGTGTGTGTGTGTGTGTGACTTATCAGGAATTGTTGCACAGCTACAGCGATGAATTGTGACTGGCACGTGTATGTATATGCACGTGTATGTGTTGCAGCTCTATAACTTGTGGGGTCTTGGGGATACTTCCACCATGGTGAGTTGATGTATTGTCCGGTGGCGGCCAATAGGAAAAGTGCTGAGGTTCACAGTGTGTGCATGTGAGCAATATCCCTCCGTAAGGGAACAGGCAACATGAGTGATGGACAGAATCCTGTGGTTACATCAATCTGCTTTACTTACTCACACACACACACTCCATCTACTCAAACACTATTTGATCCTCCTTTTGCTCACACACACACACACACACACACACCAATAATCCATCTTGCATCTCTTACTTTGCACCCGCCTGTTCTCTTGCTGCATTGGCACCGCTGTGGCCTCTATTTTCTTGGCTATCAAGGAGAATGCGATGCAGCGCTAGAAGCTGAACTTTTATCTCATGCTCGGTGGCTAAACAGGTCATGAGGACAGGAGCACAGGGAACATAAGGTACACGTAGGGCTGACATTTTCAGAGTCTGTGTTAAAGCGGTACTAAAAACCTGTTTGGCTGTTATAATTTTTTTCTTCTTCAAAAAGTCCAGTTTAAACCAAAGCTAAAGATAAGAGGGGAGGCAGTAGGAGTTCACTAACCTAGATTAGAAGCTGCTCCCATGTCCACGTGAGGGAAACACACCAAAGACAAAGACAAAGCTCCTTTAACCCTCGTATTATGGGCTGTTTTGAACCCTCAACCAAGCCTCCAAGGCAATCCCCACCCTACAGCGGCTCTCGCCAATCACACTTTGCAGTTGTTTGTTGGGCAACAACATCAGACTCAGCGACACCAACAGACCTGATGAAATCATCATGAAGGTTCTGTAGTCTGAGGCTGGACCATTTAGACCAGGGGATTCAAACTCAACTTCAAGGGATGGCCATGGCTCGGTTGGTAGAGTGGGTCGTCCAGTAACTGAAGGGTTGGTGGTTTGAATCCCACTCTGTCCTAGTCAGTCCGTTGTGTCCATGGGCAAAGACACTTTACTCACACTGGTGTATGAATGTTTGGTGGTGGCCAAACACGCTTCTGTCAGTCTGCCCCAGGGCAGCTGTGGCTACATATGTAGTTTACCACCACCAGAGGGAGCATGTGAGAGTGAATGAATAATGGGTCACTTATGTGAAGCACTTTTAGTGGCCAAAGAAACGCTATATAAATCCAATCCATTATTATTATTGTAAGCTGAGGGCTGCTGGAGGTAGAGTCTGGGTCATTTTGGGCCACATAAAAGGGATTATCCGGAGTAAGTTTAGCTCATTTTTTAGATGATTTGGAGTACATACATATAGTTGACATCAACATCACACCATTTGGATGCACACTGAGAAATTTCACAGTTTTTTGCCGTTTTGAGCCAAACTGTGTTAGCATGGAAGTGATTAGGGCGTGTCTTTTTCGCTGACATGAAATGCTATTTTTAGACCATTTCTAAAATATTAAAAACCTCACACTTACATGGTAACATTTTTGAAAATAACAATAGTAGGCTAATCTTCGCTGTTGCATACAGCTTAATTTTAATTTGTAATAAAATACTGGATGACGTTTTTATAAAAGATTGCAACAAAATTGTGAATTTCCAGAGCGTGTAACTGCACTTGGCAATCAACTGTTTAGAACTTCCTCCTAAGGTGTTTTATGAATACAGAGACGACATGAAGACCTCAGGACACTTGTGTTTTAAGGACCCTCTACTTATGACCACATAAGTATGATGTTGTTCAGAACTTTAAAACCTGTGGAAACCACATATATAAGAACAAAGACTGCTAAGATCACAAGCATTTTATGGAAGACAAGAAAAATCTTTATATTTACTTTATTGCACTCTATTACTTCCATATTCAACTTACTGTGTTGAAACTTGGAGAAACACCTACAAACACCTACTAGTCTGAACCCCCTCCTTGTCTTGTAAAAAAAGCCACACGAATTGTACATAAAGTGGAATACTCCCATCACACCAACCAACTGTTTTTCAGGTCAAATACATTGACATTCATGGACATTGTTGAATTGAAAACACCTCAGATAATTTATGAAACAAGAAACCATCTTGTCCCTGTTAATCTACAGAGAAGGATCACATGAGTACAGACACAAACTAAACTTTCTACAGTTTAAAGACGACATTAAAAAAATTGTGTGTTTCAGTTAAAGGAGTCAATTTATGGCATTTACTTTCAGATGACGTTAAAAATAGCAGCAATAATTCTCATTTAAAAAAAGTTTCAGAAAACTAAACTCGATGGATACGGTGAGTCTTTGGATTATTAAGAGCAGGTAGAGGGTCTGTGGACAGGAAGGGTTTGGTTTAATGGATTATGTTCAGGTGGTTTTTAATCCTTATGTTTTGAATGTTGATCTGAGTTCATATATGTCAGTGATAGATAGATGATCATAAGTTAACTTCTTTCATATTTGTGTTTTTTTGTTGTTGTATTTTCCTCATTCTTATCACTCGTTTCTTGTTCTTTAGTTGATGTAGGTGATTTTTTTTTTCAAATACTATGTTTACTTGTAAATGTATTAGTTGTAATGGATTGGTTCATAATAAGCCTTGGCTTCAAACCTGTCATGACCTCTGCTCCAGTGACCTTTCCCCCAGTGCTCATCCACACTCACCTGGTCCCGCACTTCGCAGCTGCAAGCCGTTCCTCATCTGTGGCTATAAAAGCAGTAAGACTTGCAGTTGCCAGTGTGGGACCATTCAGTATTGTCACCTCCATAACCCGGACAGCGTCTGCCATCTCCTCAATCACCATAACCCGGACATTCATCATCACCACGGACTCTGACCGTTTGCTCCCAGGTTTTGTCTGTCTTGTCTTTGTTTCTTAGTTTTGTTATTAAATTATTTTTCCCTTCAGTACTGTGCATTGGAGTCCTCCTTCACCTCACCCCGATCCTGACAAAACCAATCCTTTTCATTTGCATGTTTGTCATTCATATGAAATAAACATCTGAAATGAGATGAAATGAAAAGAGGTCAAAAAATAGCGTTTCGTGTCTGTGAAAAAGACATGCCCTAATGATTTTTATGTAAACATAGTTTGGCTCAAAACTGCAGAATTTAAATTCCTCTATCTACATCCAAATGTTTGGGTTTTTTTTTACATTAACTATATGTATGTTCTCCCAATCATCTAAAAAATGAGCTAAACTGATTCACTTTGGATAATCCCTTTAAGCATTCCACAATAAAACAGTGTGTTGACTTTACTCACAGCTAGTAACATGAACTGTCCATCCTTTCTGGTCCAACCAATCATCTCTCTCTCCTCGTAGCTACTTTCATTGCTGCTTCTTTCTCTTTGTTTGTTTCTTAAATACATTTTGTTCATGAATTTTTTCAGATCGTCAACTTTCTACTTTGTGTTTCTCATCTTCCTGGTATGGTGTCCTCAGCATGTCTAGTCGAATAAATTATGTCAGATAATGGATGTTTTGACAGACATGACTGGAACTGGGTGAAAGCAAATATATGTCCACATGTTGTTACTCTGGAATATGTTTCAACCACTTTATGGTTAGCGAGCTTGACAAAAGTTGACAACAGATGCCTACAGAAGCTGTCACAGAGTAGCCCATAACTGATCAGATAAATAAAATAAAAGCATCAAAAAGCTGCATTTGAGATGTACATGTGGGCTGTACTAACGCTTACAGATGATGTCAAGTAGGGGCCACAAAATATCATCCTGCAGGCCGCAATTGGTCCCTGAGCCACAAGTTTGCGACCCCTGATTTAGATGGAGAATAGGACACTAAAGAAACTGATCTCTATTATAGACAACTATGATCATACATTCCGGGGGGGGGGGGGGGTTCTGAGGGGCCCATACAGCAGTGGAAGGAACCTGGGGAGTTAGACAAATACTAAAGAATCAACATCTTATAGTAAGAGCCCAAATGTTTTAGTTTGAGGGGACCCAAAATTGGTACCAGCATCCCAGCACTGGACAGACAGTGAAGCACCTTCTCAAAAACACTGTTGTACCTCCACTTTTCCTCACTCTATCATAACTGACTCTATACAGTATACTCTCTGTACTCAAACAGAGAAAGAAAGTTGAAAGTAACCTCCTGCCTAAAACCATCTACAACATGTTCCAAATTACTGTTGTTATTAACTATTTATATATGTTGTAGTGTAGTTTGTACATTTTAATTTTTATTGAATGATTTGTTGGATCTACGGACTGGATGGATATGTGAATGGTGTTTCTTCTTCAGATTGAAACAAGTATTCAGAGAATGTCTAATCTCGCCCCTATTTTGTGCCAATCTCAAGTTTCTATGACAACCCGTTCTTGAATTGGAGTCAATAATGTGATTTCTACCTTTCTGCTAAATGCAAATTGATATTTTAATTATATGTATATATGCATCAGTGTGTGTAATATTATGATAATATATCCAGTATTGATGAAGTTATAGCGTGATATGTCTATGTTTGACAAACAGTGTTACACAAGTTAATTTTGCGACATGTCACATTTGACCTCTAGAGATCTGAAAATTATTGGTCATAGGTGATAACACCAATTCAGAGAATTAGAGAAATCTTCATTCCGCATCGTTTGGTACCAATCTAAAAGTTATGTGACCCTCCATTCTTGAGTTATAACCGATAATGTTATTTTGACCTTGACCTTTGACCTTTACTCAAATGGTTCATTGCATCTGATGTACATTAACTATATGTAATATCATGGTGATATCTCAAGTATTCATTTAGTTATAGCATGATATGTCTCTGCGGGGACACACACACACACACACAGTGATAACAATAACCAGCAACCAATGTTGGGAGAGATGAATAAATAAGGAAATGTCTACTGTCAAACATGACTTTGTCTATGTCCAATCAAATTTGTTATTTAATATATTATTATTTTTATATATTATATTGCATTTGCATTAGAGCCATTCATGGATACTGTTCCATGAACTCATTATCTTCTTATTGTCACAGTATTATTGTGACATATAGTGTAAACTTCAGTTCATTCTTTTGTGCAGGGGTCCATTGGTATGCAGCTCCAGTCCTTGAGGGTCAGTGTCCTGCATATTTTTGATATTTCCCTCTTCCAACACCCCTGGAAGCCATTGCATTGTTACCAGGCTCCTGCAGAGCTAGAAGATGAGTTGTTCATTAATTGGACCATGTGGGCTGGGAGAGGAAAATATCCTCGACGACTGGAGTTGCTTACCTCTGCTCTATGCAGTCAGTGACGATGGATAAGGTGGGCAGAGCTACATGTTAGATGTGACATCTCAGTTCAGAAAATGTGTATAATATAACATGTTTTTAAAATACAGGTTACATTTTTCAAGGTTACATATTAGCGCATTAACTAAAATGTTGACTAGTCGACACATAGACTACTGTAGCACATGACGACTTGAATTTGGAGGAGTCGACAAAACACATGCTATTCTTTCTTTCTCTCTAGATGCGTTTCCATTACCCTTGGAAATTCACAAAATGTAAATATCGCAATGAAAAACCGTTAATAGAAACACCTGAATAAAACAAACCCCACTCAAATATGGATAAAAAGGTTCAATATTCTAATATATCGCAAAAGCGCAATGGAAAGACTTTTTCCACAATTATATGTAGCAGGATGTCACGTACATGGTCACATGATCACTTCTCTCGGAGTGAAAATGGCAGCCGCAGTCGCTGTAACCATAACAACCATTGGCTGCTAGGATGCAAGAACATCTTAGATTGGAGATCAGAGTGATTCCTACAGTAGACACAGTGAAGGTTTTATTTTATTATCTGTTAGTTTTTGAATATTTAAGTTGTTTTTTTGTTTTTTACAGAGAAATATATTCTCTGTTCTGTAAAATCTCAAGTGCAAGAAATGTGTAAAAAGAACTACATACATTTATAATTTGTTGTTATTAAGTGCTGAGTATATTTATACTTAATATTTTGACCTGACAATGTAGGGGCCACATGTACAGACCCTTATAACCTTAACCAGCAGGTTTGTTTGACATGTTAGTGTATTTAAAGAGTTTGCCAGTGACTATTACTGATGAGAGAATTAGTCAATTCATTCATGCTAATTCGTGGTTGTCATTTGAACACATCTAAAGCATATTTACACTTCATATTTTGACCTGACAATGTAAATGGTCTGCACTTATATAGTGCTTCTCCACCTTCATGGTGCTCAAAGCACTTTACATTAGCTTCACATTCACCCATACACTCATACAACAGTAAGGTCTGAGGTCAGTCCTACTGTGGGCCTAAGTCAGGGTTCAGTGTCTTGCCCAAGGACACTTTGACATGTGGACAGCCAGAGCTGGGACGTGAACCGCCAACCTCTCGGTCATTGGGCGACCCACTCTACCAACTGAGCCACAACCACCTGCCAATGTAGGGACCACACGTACAGACCGTTATAATGTTAACCAGCTGTTTTTTTTTTTTACATGTTAGTGTGTTTAAAGAGTTCACCAGGGACTTTTACTGATCAGAGAATGGTGGCCAATCTGAAGCTCCGAAGGTGACAGCAGTGAAATCTCTTGGGATGATATTTCACGTCAGTTCCGACGCTCCTGCCGAGAACAACTGTCAATGGAAACATGTTCAAAGTGCAAATAAACTTTGTCGAAATTTTAGGAATATCGCTATTGTTTTGTGAAAAACTGTAATGGAAAGGCAGCTTCTCTCTCTCTCTCTCAGTGTGTAAACACAGTCAGACCTAAACCAGACATGGCTGCTGCAGATAAGACAGTTGTGGTGGTCTAACAAAACAAAAGACAGTGACACATCGCATGTGTGGAAATACTTCGCTTTAGATGGAAAAAATATGCACGGCCATCTGAAGAGGTATTAGCTAATCTGAGTGATATGGGCAGCATCCGCTAGCTAACCTGAGTGAGTAGCAGCGCAGACAATGGGCATTAAGACAACACACTCTTTTTTTCCAAACACGATGTGGACAGTGTGGTGTTCGTCTTGTCGGCCACTGCCTTAAACTTTTTGCACTTAATATGAAAACTTATTACATTGCAGTGAACTTTAATACAAGTTGCTCATTGCTGGACAGACGTGTGTTCGTGCTTTTCTTTCTTTTCTTTTTTTTTTTGTTTGTCGATGACAACACGTCGACTTGACTTGACAGATAAGTCGACTTGTAAAAAACTGAAGTCGTTAATGCCCTATTACATAGCAAATAATACTTTTTTTCTGTGATGTTGCTGTTTTTGTAGAAATCCCGTCAAAGCTGTTAGATAAAACTGAGACAACAAAAAAGTTTTTTGGTTTTTGGTTTTGAGACCAAGACCAGTCTTGAGAACAACATCACCCTATGAATCAGATCCTTGAAACCGAAGCTTTGCCTTAAGCCTGGTCGGCCCACCCGTGTGCCGAGAAAATTTTGTACTTTTTCATTAATTATTAACATATGATAAATCTGGACAATGGAAATTTGTTTCAACTTTTCATCAAAGTTAAGACCCTAATGTTAATAAAAGTACATATAAAGTGTATTTTAGTGATAAAAGTCACCTTTAAACATGATCTTTAATGTGTGTGTGGTGAAATATAAGTTATTTTTAATCGCCGATACGCGCAATTAATTCATCTATATCTTGTTCTGGCGAGCGATAAGGCAGCCATGTTTGTAGGCGTTTGAAAGAGGAGATTCTCCTGAATCCATTGACACCTCACATTCCATGAACTACATTTCCTTCTGGACAGGAAATGCATGCGGAAAAGGTGAAAGGTTGGCATCGTTGCGCATGTCGAGCGCATGCACGGGACTGGCCTGAGGCAGACACGCTGCAGCAGAGTAGAGCAGAGTACTCCACATCGGTCTGCTGGTTAGAGTTATATTTCCCGACTTTACTCTTAGTTTTAAGTCATTTTAGAGAGTTTTAGTGAGTAACAGTGAGTGACAGTGTATTTTCCTGAATGTTACTGACTGTGGTAAGCTTAGTGAAGCTAGCATGTTAGCCGTGCTAGCATGTAAACAACAGAGACACTACAGAGGAGCAACTGAACAGTTCAACATCTGACTGAGATCTGACTGTGGATATGAACTCAAAACAGGATGAACATCTACCCAGTAAGTTGTTGTATCTTATTGATATCTGTTTTACAAACTAATAGTAATAATAGTAACAATAATACTACATTTTATACTATACACATGCAAACACTGTTGACTATAGTAGTATTTTTTCAGTATCATTTCTCATTGTATTGTTATTTCTACACATAAGTAGATAAGTTTATAATTAATCAATGATTGTTTGAGGATTTATTCACTTTCTCTGTCAAAAATAAATAACATTCTATCATTTCATCAGAAGGAAAAATAATGTTGTTCCTACTTTGGGGAATAGTTGTAATAATATTCAACACTACTATTGTACATACATGAAGTACATTTATCTATTTATTTTGGCCAAATGTACATATTTTATTATGTATTTAGTCTTTTATTATGTATGATTGTCTTAATTTTTCCTAGGTGGGAGGTTGACAGCCTTATTTGACACAAATAAAACTGCTTTTTGGAGAAACACATGGACCAGCCCCCCAACCTAATTATAAACCAGCCCCCACCTGATGATAACACATGGACATTTTTGGACTTTATTGCAATTGTTTGTGTTTTGAATGTTTGTATTAGTTATTTTGTTTAGTAAATTTGCACTAATTTTGATATTTATATTTATTCTAATTGAATTTATCATGTATTTTTGCACATTTGTTCAACTTTATATTTGATTTTTACTAAAGTGTATTATTATTATTATTATTATTATTATTATTATTATTATTATTATTATTATTATTATTATTATTATTATTATTATTATTATTATTGATATATTATTATTATTGATATATTATTATTATTATTATTATTATTGATATATTGTTATATTGTTTGGAGTAAGTTCTTAATAAAACTACTCCATTTGGAGACAAAATAATCCATGTTTATATGGTTTTATTCATTTTAGTTGTGCACAAAGGTAGAAGTTGATGAAACACAAGGTAAATTTCATTTCTAAAAGCTCTAGTAGACAGTAATAGACTTCTGTAATGGATATGAGTTGTATTTTCCAGACAGATTTTACTGGAAATTTAAATAATGTATTTGGAACAGTTTGGCACAACAGTGTGCCAAACTGTGCCAAATGCACTGTCCGCCTGGTGTTATCTTGACTTAAACCTTTCTGGAGGCTTTGTCCTTTGCTCTAATTCTATCAACTTTTGTTCCTGTGTTGGAAAGGAGTTACTGAAGGTGATCAATAGTGTCTATATTCATGGAATCATTGTTAGCAGGGTGTTTTCTTTTGTCAAAAACATTATAAATTCAGGCGAAACCAAAAAATTCTATTTTATCTTTTAGTTTATTCCAGTTTATTCAGTCATAGTAGTAGCTACACTATTTTAGACAATGGGAATAGATTCTGTGAAGCCTGTAGATGTCCATAGATACAAAGAACATCCATATAAACCTTAGGATTGTGGAGCAATTCTTCATTTACTTTGGGTATTTTTTTTAGGCGTTTTTCTCTGAAAATAGGCTCAGGGTGGAAGAGGTTAAACATGACACAAGGGGGCACTTTAAACTATAGTTCTCATATCTTACTGTTTACTAGCTTCATTTCTCCTCCCTCCTATCGTCACCTAACTGTGTCACTGACTGGAAGAGTTTTGTGATTTTATAAGTCAAGAGAAGGCAGGGGATTAAAAAGTCCTATTAGCTCTATACCTATACACACAAAAGTATAAAGTATGATAAATAGGCCCATCAATATGATGTACACTCATATTTAAGATTTTAATTAACTTAAACCAACTATTAGAGGTGGCAGTTAAATGTTACCTTCAGGTTTACACTGTTTTAACTTTACTGTCCTGTGGTCATATATTCAATCTATAGTGTTGCTGAGTTATTTGGCTCAGTATAAATTTGCAGTTGGAGACTTAAAAATGCAAAGGGGAGCAGACTCACTCCCCAGACTGGTTTGTGGACCTGTCCTTGTTATGCTAAGTATGAACAGGGCAGGCCTTCTAACATGCTGTCAGGATGCTGAGAACTGATGCACAAAACACACTGTAGTCCAGTGGTTCTCAAATCCAGACCTCCTCCCTTGCCTGTCTGGTGTCTGGACTAGGTACAATTTACGTCGTAGTAGTGGGTAGGGGGTGACTGAATTCATAAGTCTGATTGCAGGGGGGAGGACGCTTTTTGAAAATCTGAAATAACGACATAAAATAAATAAAATAACTAGATTCTTGAATTCCTCATCAAAATGTGGTTGTGGAAAAACAAAAAATCACAGTTGAATACTTTTCATCCAATTTCAATCCTTTAATTTTTGGAGGAAAAAAACAATGCCCAATACATTTGGGTATAGACCCAAGCAGGACGTGTGTACAAACATATGCAAAGACATTTCATGAAAATGTTCAATTGTAAATTTGGTGGATACTTTTCAGAGTCACTTTTTCTCATACATCCTGTATGGAATCATTTATACGGAGAAAAACGTTGATAATTGTGCCTGACATACAGTGTCTATATGCAGCTCTTGTATTTTAACAGCAGAAATCAGAGGAATGCTTGTATGAGACTTTATTGACAGATATGTAGAAATGAAAATGCATGTCTTCTATTACCAGTGTGATAACAAACAGTACTTCCTTCTCATGTAGGCTAACCTCACTTCCTTGTATTAAATGAGTCCATTGCTGGGAACACTGATAGGAAAACCCCCCCAAAACTAAACACAATATTGTCTACAAAGAACACACTCATTATAATTGGTATAAGGAGATCAAATTCAACCTAATTAGTTGTACTTTTTGATAATACATTCTGTATTCTAACAGGGAGCTACATAAAAGAAAGTGTTTTCTGCTGGTCTCTGCATAAACAACCAGAACATCTGCTGTTTCTGTTCACACATAAAGGCATGTTTAAAAAGCACCAGAGAGAAGGTGGCGGTCCGCCAACATCAAGAACGAGAGAGAATGAACTCAAGGAAACAGGAAAAGGAAGAAGTTTAAAGAAACTGAGAATAAAAACTACATTGACAAAACTATATGATGTATTATCCATCTGTATTTAACACAGGAAATACTTCATGTCCTTCCACTGGATATTCACTGCACTGACTAATGCTCAGATTCAACACACTTTCATATTATACTAAACCCACTTTTATTAGTTTATTACTAGTATTTGTTTTTCTGGCAACTATTTACTTTTACTTACTATTTTTTTTATATAAATATCTGTACTTTATACTCTTTACATTCTCAGAATAGATTCATTACAAATGTAACAGTGTGAAAATGTATAGATGGATGGATGGAAGGGTAGGTAGGTAGGCAGACAGACAGCCAGCCAGCCGGATGGACGGACGGACGGACGGAGGGAGAGAGAGAGAGAGAGAGAGAGAGAGAGAGAGAGAGAGAGAGAGAGAGAGAGAGAGAGAGAGAGAGAGATAGATAGATAGATAGATAGATAGATAGATAGATAGATAGGTAGGTAGGTAGGTAGATGGAGGGGCGGAGGGACGGACGGGCGGGCGGGCAGGCAGGCAGGCAGGCAGATGGATAGATGGATAGATAGATGCCATAAAAGTTGCACCGGATCTTCATGAGTTAAAAAATGTATTGTCATTTCACCTTAATTGGAATCTTAGAGGAATTTCCTTTGGCGCAGACTTGATCAGATTCTGCCAAAGCTTATTTCATTAACATCCCACTGCAGCCCTTCTTCAAAGAACCCTTGAGTCAACAGCAGCCAGATGTTCAGCCACATCTGTGAAGACACAGAAAGCAAGTTCCTCCAGTGACAAGACTGAAGTGGCTTCTGCAGATGCTGTAGGACACCGCCAGAACAAAAGCTGGTGGGTCTATAGTTAGCAGTGAATCCCAGACAACAGTTTCCTCCTGCTGTGAGATCCGGATGGTGCATCAACCTAATTGTAATTCACTTGACAGCAAAGCAAAAGATGAGTAATTTACATTTGTATCTATTTTCAGTTCAGAAAAACTGCCAAAGTGTCGTAGCTTTGATAGAAGTTACTGGTATTTATTCAGTCGAGTTGAGCCAAGTTTCACCAGTTGTATGTAGTGGAATCATGGTAATAGAGGTCACTATTAGCAGATGTGAAACCGTTGTTCACCATGGACACACCAGTACAGGGCCCTCCCCAGAAATTCTGTGCATGCTAGACCAGCCCCAACCTTGTGCATCGTAGTCCCCCTGATGTCACACGTTGCTTCATGTACATTTAGCACTCAATAAACTGCATCGGCTGGTATGTGGAAAGTTTTGCGAGGGAAGAAGCCTTTTAAAGCTGTCATTCCATGGTTATTTCTTGTTTTGTTTCCAGTTGTTTTTGCACGTTACAAAAATGACTTGAGGTTGAACAACAGAGTTTACTGGCACTTCCTTCTACATGTCCATGACGCAGTGATGAGGCATCTCTGATTGGCTCAGAACCCACCCCCCCCCCTGGCTCTCTGTATGTGTTTACCTTTACCAGAGTAACATCCAGCTAGGTTTCCTTGAGGAAAAATTTCGTTGTACAGTGTATAATGACAAATAAATGACTTTACCTTACCTGGTTAAAACTAAATAAATCAATGCAATAGTTATCCCAAATATAAATACCGTGGATATTTGTCATTGCTTTTTTTTTTTTTTTTATCCCAAACTTCTGAAGCATCAGAAGAAGCATCTGAATTCATCACTTTTGTCTATATAGTGTATGACAATTATGGATAATGTTATGTATTTATTATTAATTTGAAAAGGAAAATCATCCAGTTTATGGCAGAATGGCAGATGGCAGAAGAGTTACCATTACAAAACCCAACAATTATGCTTTTATTGTACTCCCACAGGTCTCAGGTGTGTATGTCAGTGTTCTTGATGGGAAAAATAGACCTGAGTGCTCACAGTAATGGCTTTCTGTGATCACAATTACCTTGGGAGAAAATAAAACAAGAGGCAGAAGCAACATGTCAAGTGTAAAGACAGAATGAGGAAACAATTACTTTGAAAATGAGTAAAAGGTGGAAAAGCATTCGGCAAATTAACAATTTAGTCTAATTTTGTTCAGTCAACTACAATAAAAAAATAAAACAAAAATCTAAAGCTATTAAATATATCTTAGATAAATGAGTTTTCAAATGGGAAACTCCACTTCACTAAGTGTGTCAGGAAGATTAAGAGAGGAACGTCAACAAAAAGCTTATCAATGGATTATTAGAGTGTCTACCACAGATCACTTGGGCTTTTTTTCTTGTAAGTGCTGTAGTTTCATGTGAAAAATGAGGTGTATTTGCAAATGACATGAAGCAGACAAGTAAAAAACAAACAAACATGAAATGGTGTGACTTTCTGTCTACAAATAGATGTCAAAACACATTTTAACTCTTCATGAGGCAAATGACTATTTTTGTTCATTTCTGCAAACATTACAACATAGTAGCAGCAACCGTTAGAATGAGTAAACAATGTCAGAAGCAAAACACAGTTAAAACCTCATTAAACACAGTTGATCTTCACTAAAACATAGCATAACAAAACCCTCATGGAACAAAAACTTGCATCTTGTAAACTGTTTGGATCTACTTTCTCTCAATAGCGATCAATCCATTGAACGCTATTGTAAAGTAGCTCCAAGCAATTATGAGGTGTGAGTTTTTGTTCTGTGATGGTTTTGTTATGCAAATAAATCACTCATTCAAACACATATTTTGTTGACCCCATTAAACCTGCCGGGACTACTTTCGCTTTGACCAACACTGGACCAGAACTCGACTCACAGACACTGTTGGGGGTAAGTCATTGTTTGTGCACCAGAGTAAAGATACTGATTCTGTACAAATTCATGTGAAAAATACTGATATAAACTGATGAATACTTTAAGATTGATGTTATTTTGGAAATGTAAGGCCAAAGTGTTCATGAAAACAGGCCTGTCCTGTCCTGTTGTGTACTTGTACCTCTCTTGACAGGCTATGAAAAGTATATTAATCCCCCTCCCTTCCATATTTAACTATTCAACACTACACAGTTTATTTGGTAATTTGTTCATGCCCACATTTCCTTGACGGGCTGCTTCCCTCAGTCTGTATTTATTGAAGCATAGAAAAGGAAAAGCAAAGACTACAGCAGTATTAGAGTTACCCAAACCTGGTTTTGCATGCAAAGCAGATGTGAGTATTTGCCTTACTTCCTCAGGGAGGTATTAACTCTACATGTTAACCCACAGGTACCTGTAATTTCCCAGCATCATGGCTGTAGCCTGAAGTGCCCCTGTCTCATTTTCAGCAGGTTTTTTCCAACTCAGCACAAAAACTAAAGCATTGCTGATTTTTGTTAAACATTTATTTTATTCATGAGTAAGCTGACAAAGCATTGGAAGTTCAAGTAACTTTGAGCTGACGATAATAAACACGCTTTTGCATAAAGAAGTAAAGTCCAAGCCACATATTGGAACAGGAGAAATGATTAGAGTTCTGGGCGCAATTTTTAAGTTTGACAACAGTTTAAATTATAAAGCATTGTTTTATTTAAAGGTTTTATTTAAACCTTTACAAATATGGAACATCTTAAAGCACTGTATTAAACCATACTAAAGTAATAGGAAAAGCAGAAATCCATAAAAAGGGTCTGCTTTGATAT
Source organism: Siphamia tubifer (assembly GCA_020466265.1). Classification (NCBI taxonomy): domain Eukaryota; kingdom Metazoa; phylum Chordata; class Actinopteri; order Kurtiformes; family Apogonidae; genus Siphamia; species Siphamia tubifer. Next base: position 50,743,685 of record CM035792.1, read on the forward strand.
TTCTATGCTCTCTGATTTTAGAGGGAATAAAACTGTCTTCAATTCAGTGATATAAATAATTTATTTGTGACTGTAATTACTTTCTTGTTTATTGGTTTTGGAGCATACAAATGAGAAAATTACTTAAACATTTTTTTTAATCCCACCGTGAAATTGTATTTTCATCTGACAGAAGTGAGTTATTTTTTTATTCCCATTTAATTCCTGGCTGTCAGAAGGATACATGTTTATTTATTCACACCTAACACTTTTTTTCACACTTCAGTCACACACTTATCTTTTTTTTAACACAATAAAGGGGCAATGAGTTTTCATAATGGATTTAGATCACAGCTTTGATAACACAGGCGTTAGAGGATGCTGTAAATAAAGATTATACAGATGGATGGGGAAAAAAGGGATACATGAGGGAGGTGGTGTATATATATATATATATATATATATATATATATATATATATATATTTTAAAAATGTTCCTCTCGCCCCACGTGGGCGGTGTCTCCTTCAGACTCGGGTCCTCTACCAGAGGCCTGGGAGCCTGAGGGTTCTGCGCAGGATCTTAGCTGTTCCTAACAATGCGCTCTTTTGTACACAGATCTCTGATGTTGTTCCTGGTATCTGCTGGAGCCATTCTCCCAGCTTGGGGGTCACTGCCCCTAGTGCTCCGATCACTACTGGTACCACTGTTGCCTTCACACTCCACATTTTCTCTAACTCCTCTTTCAGCCCTTGGTATTTCTCAAGCTTCTCATATTCTTTCTTTCTGATGTTGCTATCACTGGGGACTGCTACATCTATCACCACCACTGTCTTCTCATGTTTATCCACCACCACGATGTCAGGCTGATTGGCCATCACCATCTTGTCAGTCTGGATCTGGAAGTCCCACAGGATCTTGGCCTGTTTTTTCTCTGTCACCTTTGGGGGGTTCTCCCATCTTGACCCTGGGACCTCCAGTCCATACTCTTTACTGATGTTCCTGTACAGTATGCCCGCTACCTGGTTATGCCTCTCCATGTATGCCTTGCCTGCCAGCATCTTACACCCTGCTGTGATGTGCTGGACTGTTTCAGGGGCTTCTCTACACAGCCTACACCTGGGGTCCTGTCTGGTGTGGTAGACCCCGGCCTCTATTGCTCTGGTGTTCAGGGTTTGTTCTTGTGCAGCCATCAGTAGTGCCTCTGTGCTGTCCTTTATTCCAGCCTTTTCCAGCCACTGGTATGTCTTTTCCATATCAGCTACTTCCTCAATTTGCCGATGGTACATGCTGTGCAAGGGTTTGTCCTTCCATGATAGCCCCTCTGGTTCCTCAACTTTACTGGGCTTTTGTTGCCTGAGGCATTCACTTAGCAGTTGGTCATTGGGGGCCATTGTCTTGATATGTTCCTGGAGGTTCATACTAGTCCTCGGCCCCTTCCTTTCGCTTAGTGTACAGCCTCAGTACACTGGACTTGGGGTGGAACCCTCCATGCATTGTAAGGAGCTTCCTTGTCTTGTTATCAGTGGCTTGTATCTCTTCCAGTGGCCAGGATATTATCCCAGCTGGGTATCTGATTACTGGCCGTGCATAGGTGTTAATGGCCTGGATCTTATTTTTGCCATTCAGCTGACTTTTCGGGACCCCTCTGTAGGTATTTGGCTGTAGCCGACTTCCGAGCTGCCTCCTCATTATTACCATTTGCCTGTGGGCTCCCTAGGTATTTGTAACTTTCCTGCACATCTGTGATGTTCCCTTTAGGTAGGTCAACCCCTTCAGTTGTGATCACCTTTCCTCTTCTAGATATCATCCGCCATGGGCGGATATATATATATATATATGTTCTCCCCGTGTCTGCATGGGTTTTCTAAATTACCCATAGGTGTGAATGTGAGAGTGACTGTTTGTCTATATATGTTCAGCCCTGAGATGAACTGGAAACTCGTACAGGTTGTGCCCCGCCTTCACCCATTGTAGTTGGATTAGGCCCCCAGTGACCCCTGTGACCCTAGTGAGGTTAAAGCGGGTTCAGATGACGATATATATATATATATATATATATATATATATATATATATATATATATATATATATATATATATATACATATACACTTTTTTTCATTTGGGTCAGATTGCATTCTCATTAGACCTTTTGTTAGTGGATCAAACTTTGTAAATAAAAGCACATACGATGATCTGTGCTGGCAAAAGTGTGTTTTAAGTGTTGATTAATGCCCTATTCGCACTGGATCCCCTCTACCTTTATGTGACTGTGTGGCACATCTGGATGGGATAAACAAAGGTCTGTAATTCACACAAATTACAGACATGACTGAATATATGATAAATTCACAACATCCTGTTTCATCTCAATACATTAATAAGATAGTATGAAAACACTGTGTCCACAAAGGGAGAAAACACCATTGATGGGGATGCAGTCTTTAAATTTGTTCCACACCTTCAAAAAAAGAGCGGGGTCAGTGCAGATTACCACGGAATTCAATCAGCAGTTCTTAGCCCAGACTTCCTCTTTTGCAAACGGCCGACTGAATCAATACAGACAACTTCAGATAACTATCAATATTGCTGTGTACATGTGTGTTGGTGTGACCATATCTTTTTTACCACATGCTGCCACACAAGCCATCCAGTTGAAGATTCCTTGTGCCTTCTTTTTGGAATTCTTGGAGTTGTTTTTGCTCATCTGGTAGAAAGTACACAGGATAGGTCTACCACTGGCCCCAGAAATGCTGCTAAACGTAATTTACATAATTTTTATAAACGCCGCTTCCTCCATTATTCCCTAGAGACAAAGACAAGAGATGCTCAGTTGAAATCACAAACACAGATATGTGCATTCACACAGGACTTTAATTATCACTGGACGTCTCTCTTTCACTGAAACACAGAAGGTAATTTGCGGCCGAATTATTACTGAGCAAATCATAAACATGGTGTGTTCGCACAGGACTAAGAACGTAGACATTTTCTGTAATTATTTTGAATTACCAGGAGTCCATAGATAATACTTATCTCGTATGAATACGGCATAAAACAAATGTAGAGGTCCCACATGCAGGTCTCATTTTCAGAACAGGTCATTTGGAGCCAGTTTTCTAATATGTACATATGACCAAATGTCAATGACACATTTCTCCTCATTGCTCCACATCTATCCACAATTCTTGGTTGCTGTTGTTAGCTCTGACTACACTACTGTACAATTATATTATTATTATTATTTTAGAAAGTATCTGCTTCAGACACCAAATGTGCCAAATCTTACATACTTTAATAAGATGAATCATACAAATTAACAAATTACTTTAGTGCTGGTTATTCATGTTTTTAATATATATGATGGTGTGTTATTCCACATATATGTTGGTTTATGAACGTGTATACACAATGGATTAGTAAATATTCCACTAGAAAGAACCTATAAAGTGAATGGATCATAATGTACAGACAGTGTATGGGAGTAGATCTGGTAGATCTGACACCAATATTCCTTGAAACTCAAACCTATTCTCAAACCTATTTCACATTTTGACCCCAGACTTATCTTGGAAACTTGATCCAACCATCATTTAAGACTTGAGTTTTCTTTATTAGTAACATTTAGTAATATTTTTTAATAAGTTTTATCGCAGAAGAATTTTATTTGTAGACCAGTGTTATTTTATGTCTCATCAGATTGTCTAGTACTGTGGTCTGAGGGGAGTTAAGAGTGAATTTGTTCCCATAACAGACCAGGATTTACCATAATAAATATTAAATAAATAAACTTCCTTAATATTTTCCCCAGAAATTCTTTGTGTGTGGGGAATGCTGATGTCTTCCAAGCAGAGTCCACTTTTCCAAACCTGCACCTGTCTCTACATGTAGACATTAGACCTGTAAACTGACCTGTGATCAACCACATAGTCTACACGGGAAGTAGACAATGTCTATTCTTTTGGACTAAAACCTATTCTCTTGTTCAATTTCACATTTTCACCCCAGACTTATCTTGGAAACTTGATCCAACCATGATTTAAGACTTGAGTTTTCTTTATCAGCATTTATTGTTGTTGATTTTCGTCATGGATCAAGGATGTCACAACACAACCAGAAGTTGAGTAGGAGAAGGCTCAGTTTATTTTGACATGTATGTGTCTTTTATAGTCCATTTTATACATGCATATATATATATATATATATATATATATATATATATATATATATACACATATATATTTACATACATGTAGGTATATATTTCCTTCATTAAGACTTGACTTTTCTTTGTCAGTAACACATGTGATTAAATTTCATTAGTTTTATTCCAGAAGCATTTTACTTGTAGATCAGTGCTACCTTCCAACAGCTACGCCGGCTAGTCACATGAAATGGTAGTTCATTTGATCCCACCTTTATCATGGCTGTATAGCACCTCTGGAGGTAGTAACAAAGCTCTGACAATGGTGTGATCATGATTCTGGAACACTATGTAAAAGGAACACCTCTCGTTCTGCAACCAAAGTGTGACATTTTGATGATGGTGTTCATGCAGGTACTGGCAGGGATTCTGGTGCTGCGTCTACAAACCACTGGTGCCGCGTCTACATGCATTTTTGTCCTGGCACAAAGCCACAGCTGCTATAGAATCATGTCAGTGTCTGCATATGTACCCACTATCTCTCCTGCACTTGGTGGATTTAAACATGAGCGTGGGCCCTGCACAATATTCATACATATGAATTCAGTAATTCTCAAATCTGGTCCTCGTGGCCCAGTGTCCTGCATATTTTATAGTTATTTCCCTCTTCTATCACACCTAGTTCAATAATTGATCAGCTCTTCAGAAGCCTGGTAATGATGAAATGGCTTCCAGGTGTGATGGAAGAGGGAGATATTTTCTTAATTTCTGTTTCTGTATTCTTAATTTTTTTAGAAAGATATATTTAAGACTTCTTAAAAAAATGTATTTTACAATTTTGTTAATTTAAATATTTTAATTTTTTAATTTTGTATTAAAAAAGAGGGAGATATTTTTTGTTGTTTTTATTTATATATTTAGTTTATTTTATTTATGTATTTATTTTTTTATTAAAAATTATTTGTAATTTAATGTATTTTCATTTAACAAATTGTTTTCATTTACATTTTTTTAAATGATTCTTTTTAAAATTATTTACTTTTACATTTTTAATAAGTTTTTATTTTTTAAAAATGTAGACAATGTAGGGACCACATGTACAGATGTTAACCAGCTTGTTTGTTTGACAGGTTAGTGTCTTTAAAGAGTTCGACAGGGACTTTTACTGACGAGAGAATTAGCCAGTTCATCCACTCTAACACTATCAGGGTGATGGCCAATCTGAAGCTCCGAAGGTGACAGCAGTGAAAAGTTGTGGGATGATATTTCACGAGAGTTAAGACACTCCTGCCTAAAACAACTGTCAATGGAAACACGATCAAAGCACAAATATACTTTGTCGAAATTCTTGGAATATCGCTTTTGTTTTGCAAAAAACTGCCATGGAAACGCAGCTATTGTATGCAACTTGTAATGTCTTAACCTTTGTTTAACACCACCACAAGTGATGCATGAATTATAAGAACTATTATTATTATTTTACAGTGTGTTTTTTATTCCTCATGAAAAAAGTGATGTGATTGAAATCTTTTCAATGAACCTATTTTTTTATGGTTACAAAAATGTTGACTCGACTGGACAACATATGTTTAAGCTTTGGAATCAAAGAAATGTGTATTTAAAACACAATAACAGAACACTATGAAATAAAATATCTTTAATGCAGTTTTTGTTTAAGAAGAGAAGAGACTGTTAATTACAGTCTAATAACAACAAGCAATTGATTTACAGCAGGGGTGTCAAACTCATTTTAGTCCAGGGGCTGTATTCAGTCTAATATGGTGTAAAGTGGGCCGCACCAGTAAAGTAATAGAAAGAAAAGGATAAAAATATATAAGTAATTTAAAAATTCCAAAACATTAATGTTTAGATCTATGAACTATACTTGAACATAACATGAACAAATATTAACAACCTGAAAAACAACATTACATGTTTAGTACATTTAGTAACGTTCAGATTTGTGGTAAAATTCCACATACATTTCAGGTTATTAGCATTTTTTTGTAATAAGGTAGTCTTTTTATTTATTTCTTCCCGTTTTTACACTAAAACAAATGGAAAAATTTGCATTTTTCATAATTTATTGTTCATTATGACCCATCTGACCCATTTTAGATTGAATTGATGCCCAATGATTTTAACTTTCTTAATTATTAATATCTTCTGTGTAATTTTTGCATTTCACAAATTCATCCCAGGGACCAGATTGGACCCTATGGCAGGCCGATTTTGGCCCCCGGGCTGTATGTTTGACACATCTGATTTACTATAATTTAATCAATACTAGACATATTATCATAATATTATATGTACTGAAGCATATATACATATAAGGAAATTATCAATAATGCAAGAGGTCAAAGGTCAAGGTCACATTCAAGAACAGGTTGTCAAAGAAACTTCAGATTGGCACAATATAGGGGCGAGATTAGGCATTCTCTGAATACTTTTTTTTCTGGGTGTCATGACCTCCGCTTCGGTGACCTTTCCCCCAGTCATTTCCACACTCACCTGGTCCCGCACTGCGCAGCTGCAAGCCGTTCCTCATCTGTGGCTATAAAAGCAGTAAGGCTTGCAGTTGCCAGTGCGGGACCATTTAGTATTGTCACCTCCATAACCCGGACAACTTTCACCATCTCCTCAATCACCATAACCTGGACATTCATCATCACCACGGACTCTGGTCGTTTGTTCCCAGGTTTTGTCTGTCTTGTCTTTATGTTTCTTAGTTTTGTTATTAAATTATTTTTCCCTTCAGTACTGTGCAATGGAGTCCTCCTTCACCTCACCCCGATCCTGACACTGGGAGTGGGATGTCAGAACTATAAAAATGCAAACTTTGTAAATAAAATTCATCTTTATATTATTACAACATTAAAACTATGTTATATTAAACAGAAGTCTAATAGCTGTCATTTGATGTTTTATTTAATTGGTAGACCCTCATTTTGACTGCTATACAATATCTCAAATGCAGATAAGATCCTTGAGCCTTACATTCCCAGAGGAGAATGGTATAGCCTTTCAGTTATATGACCCTGAAACTAACACCCACTTATAGGAAGACCTGGGATTAAAAAGGTACAGGACGTCCAAGATCATTTTCACTTCAGCTAAAGATATCAGAATCAGTATGATTATATATATATATATATATATTGCCCCACCCCCTCGAATGGGATGCAAGCGGGATTGTTTTTGCTTCAGTTTGTTAAAGCTGTCGTTGTCATGGTATTTCATTAATATTACTGTGTTCTCCATTGTTATTGAATACATTGTGTGTTGGTTCTATTTTAAAAACGTCCAGATTGTTTTCTTTCCAGCTGTTTTTTCATGGTAGAAAAATGACGAAGTCGAACAACAGAGTTTACCGGTACTTCCTCATACATGTCCATGACGCGATGACGAGGCGTCTCTGATTGGCTCAGAATGCGTGAAGAAACACTCCCCCGTCCCCTCTCACTCTCTATGTGTTTTTACCTTTACCAGAGTAACATCTAGCTAGATTTCATGGCATGTCGTATTCTGAAAATGTGCAGGGAAAAAAACGATGCTTTATTTCCACAGAGAGCACATGAACCAGTTTGATCCGCCCTTTTCTTCCAGTTCGTGCAGCAGCTACTGTGGCGCCGTCTTCTCTTGTAAATACTACTTCAGATTTGCTGCAATTGGGGATCGGCACCTTTAACAGCAAAATCATTGCTTGAATTCATATGAAATTTATTATATAGATTACCCCTGACCCAGAATAAGTCTGAGTACATTTGGTAACAGTAGGTCAAAGTTGATTTAGTTCTTCTCACACAATTGCACTGACAGACTCTATTCTCCATTTTAATAATACAATACCACTCCAAGGTGTCCCATTCTAAATCATGTGTGATGTACAGCACACGCCAGAGTCAGTGTGTGTGTGCATTGGGCATATATACAGTAACACATTGGAGCATATTCCAATCACATATGGGTCTCGGCTTTTCTCTTGTCATCTTAGGAATTCAGGAAATTAAAAAGGAGAAACATGCGAGATAAATTGTTATCTTTAATACAGCTTACTGGGTCTTATCCAGCTAACAAACAACTTATAATTTGTGAAAACTAGTCTTCCATGTGTCTTTAAGCTTTGGCTGTATCAGGTTTTAATGTTAGCCTCTGGTGTAGTGTTAACGCTAACAACCGGCAATGCAGTGTGTTCTAGATCTAGATTTGCACATTTAAAATGATTAATGGATTTGGATAAAAGACAGTGCTTTTGTATTTGGTCATTTAATCATACTATATGTATAATCCCTCTGAAAAACATGACTTTAAAGACATCAAATCCATGGCTCAGTGTCTAATATACTAAAAGTGCATAACACTGGCGTATAACACTTATCTGAGAGCAGTTAAATATGAGAAATGGGTGGACAGGGTGCAATTTATCAAAAAACAGAACCAGAGGGGTCAGGGGGCGGGGGGGGGTACTACAGGAAAAAAATTTGTGTTGAGATGAGATATGAGATGAGATATACTTTATTGTCCCTTACGGGAAATTTGTCTTGGGCAAAAGTGCATATAGTCTACATCACGTTTTAAAACACATACAGACAATACACAAACCAGCATTGTACAGTCATTGAAAGAAGTTGTTGATGTTCTGACCACCTCAGATCAAATGAGACGACCTGCTGAATGTATGCTGTTACCAAGAGGAGGAAAATAAACTGACCAGGACTCCCTCAGTAGGTCTGCTTGGTGGTGGGAGGATCCCCTCGCGGGACCTGCCCCCGGGTGTGGCTTGTGCCCCCGCTGCAACCAGCTCAGGGTGGTCCAGGAAGCATCAGGAGGAAGGTGGCTCACAGTTCTCCACCCAGACCTCTGTCCATGTGAGGTTCCTCTATCAGGCATTTTGTGTTCACGCTGTTGGAAAGACTCAGAGACCACCGGACCCTAAGGATGATGGCCAAAAACAGAGGGGGAAATGATACCCCCATTATCCATTTTCGCCCACAGAACTGCCATTCACTCTTTTTCGGACCGTTCTCTGTAAACCCTAGAGATCCCAGTAGATCAACAGTTTCTGAAAGACTCTGGCACCAACAACTATGGCACATTCAAAGTCACTTAAATCACCTTTGTTCCCCATTCTGATGGTCTTGTCTGGACCATGTCATCCCTAAATGCATTGAGTTGTTGCCATATGACTGGCTGATGTGAAATTTGCATTAACGAGCAGTTGGACAGGTGTACCTAATAAAGTGGCCAGTGAGTGGATATCGATTCTTAAAGGCTGTGATTTTTTTGTGAGTGAATTATAAAATGTGAAATGTGCATTGTAAAGACATGAATATTAGAAAATGTGTCCATTGTAAGTACATTTTCGATCATTTTTGGTATCCAGATGATTATCCGGATCAGTCTCAAAATGTAATGGGAACTCACCTACAGGTTTTTTTGTAAAGCCCTATGAGATGACATTGTTGTGATTTGGGGCTCTATAAGTCCAATTAAATTGAATTGAATTGAAGTTGGGTGAATACCTATCTCCAGAATGATCCACCCAGAACTTTCTGTGAAGTCCTGCTGACAGACAAACAAACAAACTAACAAACAGACAAACCACACCGACATTATTACTGTCTTGGCTGAGGTAAAAATTAACCAAAAACAGTACCCTCCTCTCCCATTCCGGTGGGTGGGGTAACAAACTTTATAAAATATGACCTGTCAAGACTCATATGAATGTCCATAATAATGTAATAAAATCACAGGTCTAAATTAAATTCTAAAATAAATAAATAATATGTAAAATATAGAATAAGTAAATGTGAGTGAGTGAGTGAGTTAATAGTGAGACAATTCTAAGAGGCAAAAATAAAAACCACAGGTCATTGAGTCATGTGTTTTCACTTTAGTCTACAGGCCTTGCCTAGCAGTGGGAAATCATTATAGGAAATTAAGTCTGCAGGAGAAAGCGCCTCAGACGGATTAAACATCAGGGTTCCTTAGATTGTTAGAAACAAATGATATCCACTGCTATTTATTTTTGGACACTCAATAATTGCTGACTTCCAGAGTACGTGCACCACTACTTTTGTGTGATTTCTTCTATGCTTACTACATCCACTGGCTCCATCTTTCATTATACCTAAAAAAACTCAAGTAGTAAAGTGCAGTGGGGGCACTGCTGTGTATAAGCAGGTCGTTTAGTGCTTATTTCTTCTAACAACAGACTGAGTACATGAGTAATTAATATAACATCTAACAAGCTTAACAAGGTTCAGTTTTGCCGTGTAAAATATCTGCACAATTTACAGGAAAATATTGTTTTAAGAGCAGTGAGCAGTGGGCACCCACTCTCACCACAGTCAATCATTTTCTTCCACTTCATCTTGCCAACTGTGGATACAGTTGAACACAGCGAGAAATGTCCTGAATGGAATTAACAGAATCTGTGGATTTTGAAGGAAAGGCATATTTTAGTCATTATGTTAGGGGACCACATAAAAGAATACAATACAATACAATAGACGCACAGTGGTACCTCTACTTATGAAATTAATTTGTTCCAGAAGTGTTTTCGTACCATGAATTTTTCGTCCCATTTTACATGTAAAAGGCCTGATTCGTTCCAAGGCCCCAAATACAACCCCATAACCCTTTAAAAATTATAAAAGTATACACATTCTGTCTGAAATATGTGTTAAAAGTAATAAAATGTCGATTCATATTTTAGATGTAATGTATTGGTGTCACTGGGTAAATGTGTCTTCACTAACTGAACATTAAACATTAAACCATTAAAATGAACCAGACACGTGGGTCATTTTCATACCATTGTGTTTGTTTTAATGGTCACTTTCACCTTCAGTGGTGTTTGAACCACCCACGTGATGCTTTAAAGGGGTGCTTGCTGTTCCTCAGAACCCTCACCCCCACCCTCCATCATCAGATCAGTGAATATGGTGGATGCTTTTTCTGAAACAGTCGCCTCAGTCACTGTATCTGCTGCTTTTGAGAAATAAATAGCAGGAGATACAGTGACTGAGGCGACTGTTTCGTTCTTTCTTTATCAAAACAAATAACAGTCTCTCCATCTGCTCATTCAATGATGACCTCTGACCTCTTTTGCCATATCACACAGTTGCCTTTCGAAGGGGTCGCTGCTTTTAATGCGTCCTTCTGCTTCAATATTGTACCAATGGTAGACGGGTTTTTGCCATATTCCACTCAACCGTGTGACACTTTCATTTTTTTTTTTAATCATCTCCTGTTTCACTTCTATTGATAACGCAGTTGCTTCTTCATTTCATTCCCACCAGGGATCACTTTCTTTGGACTCATGATGAATAATGAATGCGTACTGTAATAAAGTTTAAATCAGGGGTCTCAAACATGCGACTCCACCAAAGGTTCCGATGCGGCCCCTGAGATGGATTTGCAAAAATACCATCCCAGGGGCCTGTGGAACTCATTTTAGTTCAGGTTCCACATACAGACCAATATTATCTAGAGTCAAAAAACAGAAAACTATGAGTCCATATTTTCTTCTCACATTGATGTGAAAATAATTTCCATTATGCCCATAAATAATGACAACTTAAAATTACTTTCTTTGTTTTAGTGCCAATATATATATATATATATATATATTTATTTATTTATTTATTTATACTTACAAAACTATCCTGTAACAAGAAAATGTGGAAAGACTTAAACAAATATGAACATCCTGAAATTTCTAAAGAAAATTAAGCAAAATTGTAACAATTTAGTGTCTTTGTAGTAGATCTGCTCCATAACGCATGGGAGTAAATGATAAATTGAGGCATAACATTGTTAGAATTGCATGTATTCTTCTTGAGACATTCAATTTTTTTCAGGTTATTCACATATTTCTTTTTTTAAAGTAAGTATTTTTTAAGTTTGTTGTTAATTGGGTTTGTTTGCACTAAAACAAAAATTTGGAATTGTCGTTTTTTTCTAGGTTATTATGCTATTATTTTACTGGTCCGGCCCACTTGAGATCAAATTAGGCTGAATGTGGCCCCTAAAAGTAATGTGAGACCCGTGGTTTAAATGAACACAATGGGAAAAACTCACCAAACAACAGTAACTCTGAGATGAATGAGGATCAAAGGATAACGAAAAGCATCATGGGTAGCTCCCTCATAGCCAATGGGATGCTAGTTACAGTACGTATGTGACGTATTTACGTATATTACATACAGTAATGTACATACAGTACTGTATTTATGTGTCGGGGGTTTCAGTTTCCTTTCGTAAATAGAATTTTCTTTCGTTTTCAGAGACAAAAATTTGAGGTAAACGTTTTTCATTACTTGGATTATTCATTAGCTGGGTTTTTCTTAAGTAGAGGTACCACTGTACTTTATGGATCATACAATTAGGAAATTGCTTTGTGACAACTGCAGCATTAAAAATATAAGTAAAATGTCTGTTTTACTGATATTTATATTTTTAATGTTGCAGCGCTGTAAAGTGAGGTGTAAAAAAGGTTAGTGTTATTTGTTATATACAGAAAGTGCATGCAATGATGGATACGTTAATGAATTATATATTACACTTTTTCATTGCATGCTGACTGCTTGTCTAAGATAATTAGTTTCTCAACAAACATCAAAGTTACAGTAATGCTATGAAATACAATGTATGAGACAATGCATACGTGTCCACTGTTGACTGATATGGAACTAAAAGAACAAAACCTATGTGAGAACAGATTTAAACTGACCACTGTAGTGACCACTAACCTTACAAATTAAAAAGGCAGTAACTGCATATTTTGGCAAAAAAAAAATTGCAACATTCAAATCATTCTTTGTCATGTAATACAATATTTCATCTCAAATGTCTGGCATTGTGGACAAATTTGTACAGTAACAAAACAAAAAGACAGTAAAGACCATTACTGTGTTCATTTTGGACCCTGCCCAAATAGTTTACAGTCAATCACTGTATTAGACTGAAACACATTATGGAATTAATGTATTTACTGGACTATAAGGTGAACTGTTAATGTATGGTTTTTCATATGTAAGGTGCATTAAGTGAAGTTAGAATCATGTGCTAAAAAAAAAATATTAGAAAAAAGTCAAAATGATGAGATAAAAAGTCAGAATTATGAGATAAAAAGTCAAACATGAGATTAAAAAAAACTAAATTACTTGATAAAAAGTAAAATATTATGGATAAAAAACTCTAAATTCCCAGTCACCCAGCACTACTAGACTTCATCCATATATGAGTCACACTGTGGTTTTTGTAGAACTAGTTAATATACAGTAACAATAACTGCCTCATGTCCAATAATCTACTACTGGGGCTGAACAACAAGAGAACTTTAAGGTCATTTTGGTGTCTGTGCAGTTACTGACTTTGATATACTGAAATCATTAATGCCAAAACATGCGAGGGGCTGTTTTCATGATATTTATTTTCTTAAATCATGTTTATTATCGGTGTAACACTAACATTGAATCTTGATGTGGAAGTAAAATGTGATCAGGATAGCAATAGCATTGTGCTAATAATCATGCATATTTAATGTTAGAATTAAATTATATATGAACGTAATTTTTCTGGTATGGTGCTGCAGAAAACCATTAGTCTTGTTGTGGAATGTTTTAGGTGGCACACATATCATGCTGGAATTATTTCTCATTTGGTCATAAAGTATGAATGGAACAGTTGAGCTACAGGTCACATACTTTATCCATTCCTCAGTGTCCAGATCTGTGCAATAGAACAAGGTTCACTCACAGACAGTGAAATCCAGGCTGATCCAGAAACAGTTTTGAGTGTTAGTTTAATTCATTCCACATACTTTCTCCCTACAGATTAACAAAACGGCCCAATAGGCATAATGATGATGTTTGCTATGATGAATGCTCAGCGTCAGCCACCGCTGGCCACATTTACTTGTCTGTGAATGCACCAAACAGATGGATCTTCATCTCCTCTGTCTTCATTGTCATCATCTCTGTTCTGCTTTTCCTGAGGGGCAGAGATGTACCAGATTATACAGCTGCACTTTAATGTGTGAGTTTAAATTATTACCTCCGCCAAAGAGGTTATGTTGTCTGTCTGGCTGTTAGCAAGATAACTCAAAAAGTTATGGACCAATCTTGATGCAATTTTCAGGGTCTGTTGGGAGTATCACAAGGAACAAATGATTACATTTTGGTGATCATCTGGAAGAGATCCTGGATTCTGGATCACTTTGAAATGTATTCTCCATTTACCTCAATGTAAAAATGATCTCTTCCAGATCATCACCAAAATGTAATCATTTCTTCCTTGTGACGCGCCCAACATATCATCACATTTACATCAAGATCTGTATATATATATATATATATATATATACACAGATACTATAATGATTTTGAATGAATTAAAAACAGCAGGTAAATATTTATTAAATATAGTAATGAGACATATGCTGTCACAGACTGTTAATTTGATTAGTATCTGAATAAAATCTTTATTAGTATTATTATTATTATTGTTACTTTTTTGATTTCTCACTTTTTTCTACATTTTGTTGATTTATTTTATTATTTTTCTTCAATTGTGTTCTGTTAGTGTCCTACTTTGTTCATGAATACAGATTATTTAGTTAGTTTATTATTCATTTTTGTTCATTTTACTGATCACTTTGGCAGTTTTTGCTCATTTTGTTACTTATTTTATCTTTTTTTTTGCTGTGGAATCACTTAAGTCTCAGGTTAAAGAGGCTGTTTTAAGTAGTTTCTTTTGCTGATCAAGCGTAACACATTCACTGTCAGGTGAATGAGAAAAGAATATTGACTTAGAATATCGTCAATATTATATATTATATCATTTTAAGACTACATAAGTGTCGCAGCCATCAAAACAAATTGTTAATTTGGATTTGAATTGACACCAAAACACATCAATGGCAGTGAATGAGTTAAGAACAGCCTGAAGAAAAAAAAAATAAAATCTGAAATAAAAGTATTTCAGTGATACTTTTTTACTCTGGTGTCCTTCCAAATATATTTCACCTCCGGGTCATAACAAATACACATCTACCATGTTAGAGAAATGATTGTCCCTTTGGAGTTTTTGTTGATTTGTCACTTTTATTGTCACAAAGAGATCTTTCTCCGTTTCTTTCTGTCCACCTCAGTACAAAAGGGAACCATTAGTCATCAGAGCAAGGCACATCGGAGAAAAGCTGCGTGTTGTCGGTTCAAAGGGTTAATATTTGACAAACAAAATGTATCTTGTAGCTATATGGTCTGTGAGACAACGATAAAAGGAGGCTGGTGTTGTGAGGGAGGCCATTGTGTTGTAGAGTATAGTGTCAGGGATGTGACAAAGCGAGGTGCGGGCTGTAATTTCACACCTGTGGACCGACAGACGAGCTGGCAGGTTGACAAATAGTGTCTGACAACCAACCACAACCTATTGCTCAGTACATATTAAACGAATGCAGAAAACGTATGGCATTTCCTGTTTGACCTCTATGTGTCAAACATTTAGCGTTAATTTTTCAGACACAGAGACTTGATATCACCATATATATATATATATATATATATATATATATATATATATATATATATCACCCTGATGGTTTACATTTACAACTTGACACTGTTTTGACACCTGACTGCACGCTCCTGTACTGTACAAGTCACTGTCTGAAATCATTTCACTGTTAGTTTGTAATCCAATGGAAATATACACTCCACAGGCAGTATTTGACTGCACCACCTTTGGGTTTGGTTTGATGTAATGTTTTGTACTGGATGTTTTTTTTTAAGTAGTAATGTTTGTTTTATTTTAGTTCTTGACTTATAGGTACAAATGTAATATTTAACGATATTTTAGTATATTAACCCTTTGATGCATGATATAGTGGACAGCTATTCCACAGTTGTCCAATGACTGAAGAGTTGGCGGTTCGAGTCCTGGCTCTGGCTGTCCAGACGTCGAAGTGTCTTTGGGGAAAGACACTGAACCCAGTAGGACTGAAAGAACCTTAGAAACCTACTAGTGTATGAGTGTGTGTGAATGGGTGAATGTGAGGCTAATGTAAAGAGCTTTGAGCACCATGAAGGTGGAACAGAACTATAGCAGAACATTTACCATTTATATCAGTGGTTGAAATCCTTTTTTTTTTCAATTTTCTGATATATTGCAAGTTGTCAAAATTTTCTTTTATCTTTCTTTTGTGCAAATGAGTTTAAGATGAACTCTAATAGCACTTACTTCAACATGTCATTAAGGAATATGTTTAGGAGGAGGAATATGTTTAGGATATGTTAAGGAATAAATATTTAATAAAAACATGAATCTACCATCATTGACAAAGTAACAGCGGGAGTAGCAACATGTCAGTTTTGAAAAAAGTGCTATTCCTGAAGGAAAGTGCAAATATTTAGCACTTTTTTTTTAATATATGAGAGTACATTATATCAAAAAATCAAAGTGATATAACTTTTATTTTGATTTTAAAAGACATTAATTCATTGGAGCAGAGTGAGAAACCAAAAAAGTAACAAGAGTGAGATATTCGTTCAGTGTGACAGACCATAATAATAATAATAATAATAACGATTTCATTCAGATACTAATCAAATTAGCAGTCTGTGACAACATATGTTTCATTAATATATTTAAATATATATATATATATATATATATATATATATATATATATATATATATATATATATATATATATATATATATATATATATATATATATATATATACATACATATATATATATATATTTAATTTTTATTTTTATGTTTTTTTATTGTGTACTTGTCATTGTACCAGATTTACCTACCAGCTACTTTCCATTTGCTGTCTCCGGGGCAGGTGTTCACAATACAGAACATTTATTACCTCCTCCTTATGTTTTTGCCAGAGTTTGTCTGTCTGTTAGTTAGCAAGATAACTCAAACAGTTATGGATGGATCTTGATGAAAATTTCATGATGTGTTGGGGGTGTCACAAGGTGCAAATGATTAGATTTTGGTTTTTAAGCACTCACTCATTCTGTCCATTGTCAAAGACAACTTCAGTGCAACTTGTCCAGTGTCCTTCCTATGTACATAGATGACTGTCAAGTGCATCACCTGCTCATATATATATATATATATATATATATATATATATATATATATATATATATATATATATATATATATATATATATCAACTTACCCCACTCTCTCCTATGGATTAATGAATAAGCATTTTAGTATTCACTAATACATATTGTGAAATATAAGATTAGACACAGATATTTGACACACTGTTCTACTTTTATTCCATATACATTCATTTACAACCTGTTCTTCATTTTCATAGTATACTTATATTTTTTATATGTCCAGGTACACATTAAATAAACACAGTTTTAGAAACTAGAGACATGTGTCAAAATATTGTTTTAGAGAAAATAAATTAACCCTGACCAGACCCTAATGTCAAACAGATTGGACAATGTCAGGACTGTTATGACATGACATATGTTATGACAGAACTGTTCAGGGAGAATGAAACATCATTTTCACACAAGAATTAGCCTCCTATGAATGACAAAATAATATGAACCTTCTTGTGACATATGGTGAAGAGGATGTCACAGTGACTTACTGCGTTTCCATTACAGTTTTTCGCAAATATCGATATTCCTAAAATTTCAACAAAGTATATTTGCACTTTGAACATGTTTCCATTGATGGTTGTTCTCAGCAGGAGAGTCGTAACTCTCGTGAAATATCATCCCACGAGATTTCACTGCTGTCACCTTCGGTGCTTCAGATTGGCCATCAGCCTGATAGTGTTAGAGTGAATGAATCAACTAATTCTCTCTTCAGTAAAACTCATCTGGTGAAGTCTTTAAAGGCACTAACATGTCAAACAAACCAGCTGGTTTACATTATAAGGGTCTTTAGGTGTGGTCCCTACATTGTCAGGTTGAAATATTAAGTATAAATATGCTCAGCACTTAACAACAACAAATTGTAAATGTATGTAGTGCTTTTTACACACTTTTCAGAACAGAGAATAGATTTATGTGTAAAAAAATAAAAAGCAACATAAATATTTAAAAACTAACAGATAATAAAATGAAACCTTCACTGTGTCTACTTTAGGAATCACCCACTCCAAGATGGCGGCCCTAGTTCTCACGTCCCAGCAGCCAATGGTTGTTATGGTTACAGCTACTGCCATGTGACCATGTATGTCACATCCTGTGACATATAATTGTGGAAAAGTGTTTCCATTGCGCTTTTGCGATATATTAGAATATTGATACATTTGAAAAACTACCTCATGAAAGCGTGAAAACTTTTCATTAATATTTGAGTGTTTTTTCGAAACTCAGATGTTTCCTTTACCAGTTTTTTATAGCGATATTTACATTTTGCAAATTTCCAATGGTAATGGAAACACAGCTAGTGCCTCCTTTGATTGAAACCAAAGGTGCAGTTAAATATTGTACATGTGACTGTCTGGACAGTATATTATTATGCAGTGGAAATATTGGCAGCAATTAAAACTGCCATTCCATAAATATAAAATTGAGTTTTCTGACAGAAGGGAGCACGTGTGAACCTTAATGCTATTGGACACTGACCTCACTGCATTTCCACTGAATGTTTTTCAACTGTTATAGTGATGACCTTTAAGCTGCCTAATGTTGGACACCTGACACCTGACGTCAGACCACTCCCTGAAATACATCCCCCAAGTGGAAAGTAAGTCTGTGCATTTTACCCATGCTAACTCACAGCACATGCATTTACCATTAGCAATTAGCATATTAGAAGAGGCTGTAAGGTATCAGCAAAGACTCTGAAGGACCGACTCCAGGCACTGACAGGAGAATCGATTGACTTATGTAATCATTTTGAATATGAATGTCAGAAAAGAAGAAAATTAAATAATACATAAAACAAATAAAACATTTAAATGTAAAACATTAAATACATAATCAGAAAGGAGTGAGAAGTATCACTTATGAACTAGATCTTCTCTTTAAATAATTATAATACGCTTCATATTCTAAACATGTGTATGCTCTAACAACTGTTACTTATTGTTAAATATCT
This sequence comes from Siphamia tubifer, assembly GCA_020466265.1. Lineage (NCBI taxonomy): Eukaryota > Metazoa > Chordata > Actinopteri > Kurtiformes > Apogonidae > Siphamia > Siphamia tubifer. Next base: position 50,762,922 of record CM035792.1, read on the forward strand.
TTGTGACTTCATATCATTATGAAAAATCCATTCATTACTCATAATAAAAATTATTACTAATTATTATGAATTATATAGAGTACCCTAGCACAATTATTATTCTTTTGGAAATTTTTCAGACAATGTGAATAAAACTAATAATTTCCTTTTACTCGTGGCTAGTTGATTGGTAAGCCATTTACCACTTGTTATGATTCAGGATTTTTCTTATCTTAATATGTGAATTTTTTTGTTTGCCTTTCTGTTTTCTTTTCTGTCGTTGTCTGTGTCCACGACTTTTATTTTGTTATGTTGGTCTGTGTGCATGTTGTCTAGTGTTGCTTCCTGTCACTGGTGTTTATCCCTCACCTGTAATATATGTGATTACTTCCACCTGTTCCCTTCCCTTCATAAGTGTGGTTTGTATGTTGGTGTGTCCCAAGTTTGTGTGCCTTTGTTTGCACGTACTATACCTGTGTCTTGGCTTTTCCATGTATGTCAGTTTTCTGCATTTTTTTTCCATTGTGTGTTTCTTGTTGACTTTGGTATTGATTGTGGCTCTTTGGATATTGGACCTGGACCTCAAATTAAACCATGAGACTGCTTCTCCCCTCTCAGATCCCTTTGTTGGGCTGCACCTCTGGTTTGAACCTCGCCTGTTTACTGGTAATGTTTCTTGGATTTTGGCTTTTGTTTATGGACACTCGGTTTTGACCTCTGCCAGTTTTTTGTGTTGCCCCTCAGTTATCCAGCATCGACTATGGATCGACCGTACTTCAGTTGATCCACCTTCATTCACATTTTTATTTAGGCCAATAAAAGTGTTAAAAAGTACTGTGTCAGAGTCTCGCATTTGGGTCCCTCTGTTCTGTCAGCCCGGTACATCACTAAACAAATGTGATTAATGTGACAAATTAAATCACACTGACAATAGAAACGATTCAAATGACCCTGAGCATAAGTTTACATACCCTAGTCCTTCATCTTCTCTATTGGCTCCTTTAAATGGTAAATGTTTTGCACTTCTATAGTTCTTTTCCACCTTCATGGTGCTCAAAGCTCTGTACTTTAGCCTCACAGTCCTACTGGGAGACTAAGTCAGGGTTCAGTGTCTTTGCCCAAGGACACTTCAACATGTGGACAGCCAGAGCCGGGATGCTAACTACCAACCCCTAGGTCATTGGGCGACCCACTCTACTACACAGTTTAACACCAGTGACATCTGTTGTGGTAGTCGTGGATGAAACGCTTTATTTACTCAGACCATTGTTCTTAGTAAAACATCTTCAGTTCCTTCATATTTTGAGTTTTCTTACATCAACTGCATGTTTGACACCTTCCCAAAGTGGATCAATGATGCTGAGGTCAGAAAACAGAGATGGACACTCCTTCACCTTCACTTTTTTTTTTGCTGTACCTAATGACAGCTTGACTTGGCCTTATGTTTTGGGTCATTGTCATATTGGAACATCCAAAACCATCAGTTGTGGCTCAAAGGAGGAAACATAGCCACTAGTGAAGATTACAATGGCAATGATTTTTAATCAAACATATTCATAAAAATACTAACCAAAAGGGAGGTAGAGCCGAGGACAGGGGTCTCAAACTAATTTTCTTTCAAGGGCCACATTCAGCCTGTTTTGATTTCCAATGGGCCAGACCATTAAAATAATAGAATAGCATGCAAATCATAACTCCATACATTTAGTCTTTGATTTGGTGCAAAACATCCCCATTAAATTATGGAAATATTTTCTTTTACAAAATATAAAAAGGTTTTGCTTTCAATATATAATTTTTACATGAAGAAGCAAATAAATTGTAAAATTGTACTGCATTTTCTTTAGATATTTCATGTTGTTCATACTTGTTCAGGTTTTGCACATTTTATTGTGTCATTATAGTTTGTCAATATTTCCATATTTTCACATTTAAAAAAAAAAAGATAAAAAATTTGAAGTTATCATTATCAGCATAATGTAAAATGTTTTTTTTTTTTTTTTTTTTTACTTCAAACCAATAAGAAAACATGGTTGTATTATTTTTTGTAGTTTCTTCTATTATTTGACTCTAAATAATAGTGGCCTGTATGTGGAACCTGAACTAAAATGAGTTCCACAGCCTTGACTGTGGAATTATTGACCTTTGCAGATTCATCCTTAGGGCCGTATTGGAACCTTTGGCGGGCCGCATTTGGCCCCCGGAACGCATGTTTGAGACACCTGGTCTGGGGCCAACCCACAGAGAGGGTTGTCGGATCCTGCTCTAATCCCCTTAGGTGGGGTACACGCATAAGGACTGAGGAACAGTAGTTAAACAATAGTAAATAAAACTATAACACATACCTGAACTGTATGTGTGTGATGTCATGTGTCTGAAGGATTCTTGATTCTCTTTTTTGACAGTGCAGTGTGTATATTGTGTTCATGGAGAGAAGTTCAATACCCATGATCCTTTTCTGCAGTCTTCATGTCCTTCTGCAGAGCCTTCCTCGCTCTCTGTTTGTGGTGTTGCCACAGCAGACAGTGATGCCTGCTGTGAGGACGCTCTCTTATCAGTTCCTTGTTAACTTGGGTGAGAGAGTGAAAGGCCTGAGACACCTGAAAATAGTCAAACACACCTCTGACTAAATATTGACCTGCTACTCAAAAACTAATGAAAGTAAACATGATTTTTTATTATGGAAAAATCACTTTCAATTTAATCATTTCAAGAAAGATAACAAGGCCGCCCAGGTGTTTTTATGTTTCTTTGTCATAAAAGAGTCAGTAAATGTATTTTGCACCTGTGTTTTCAGGAAGAACTTAACTTTCAATCTCTGGACATTAATTAGCATCTGGTGCACTGATACCACAAGAAAGATAAATGTTTTGGACCCTTCATGGAATGCATTATCTTTTCAACTAGGAATGTCTGATAATATTGCCCAGCTGATAATGTCGACCAGATATTAACACAATTATGTGATATACGAAGCTGGGATAACTTGAGCACAATGCAATTTTGTGGGGACTTTATTTTTATTTCTGTCAATATATTTGCCAAGATGTCATGAAAAACACAAAGGGTTATGTTAGCCCATGAAATGACAATGACAACTTGGCTCAAAGGCAGGGCAATTTCAGTGTAAATACTGCACAAGAATGTGGAACAAAAAGTAATGGAATAAAATATGGTGCTACATACAGAAGTGGCACACGTCTATGGATAGAAAATAAATCTTTGTCACCATAATGCTTTACACATTTTACCAACAGGCATACTTTACTGTTAATAACAATATTCAGCAAAAATAACAATTCTATTGTTTCATGCCAAGCTCAGACAGCAAACGGTGCTCTGTATGCTAGTTTCGCTTTTGTATTTGCTTTTAAAAATACCCACCTTAGGCCAAACAAAATAGCACGTGTGGTTCCGGTCACCCGACCGACCCAATTTTTTTACGACGAAAATGCCGACTATGTAGACATTTTATCAGTTTGTCAAAATAAATTAAATATAATGAACCGGCCGACTGCCGACTCTTATCTTCGAAATTCCCAATGACTGATGATGAGAGAATTTATTTCTCCGTATTTAGTCCGTATTCATGTTTACCAACATCTGTCACCTGTCTGACCACCGTGATTTATGACTAGCGACAAACAACGAGCCATATACAAACCGGATTTGGTTGAAGTTGGGAAATTGTGTAAAATGTAAATAAAAACAAAATACAATGATTTTAAAATCCTTTTCAACCTATATTCAATTGAATACACTACAAAGACAACATATTTAATGTTCAAACTGATAAACTTTATTGTTTTTTGCCAAATAATAATTAACTTAGAATTTCATGGCTGCAACACGTGCAGTAGAAGTTGGGAAAGGGCATGTTTACCACTTCGTTACATCACCTTTCCTTTTAATAACAGTCAATAAACGTTTTGGAAGAGAGGAGACTAATTCTCTTAGCTTCTCATGTGGAATTCTTTCCCATTCTTGCTTGATGAACCGCTTCAGTTGTTCAACAGTCCGGGGTCTTCTCTGTCGTATTTTACGCTTCATAATGCGCCACACATTTTCAATGGGAGACAGATCTGGACTGCAAGCGGGCCAGGGGAGAACCTGGACTCTTTTACTTCGAAGCCACGCTGTTGTAACACGTGCAGAATGTGGCTTGGCATTATCTTGCTGAAATAAGCAGCGGCGTCCATGAAAAAGACGTCGCTTGGATGGCAGCATATGTTGCTCCAAAATCTGTATGTACTTTTCAGCATTTATGTTGCCTTCACAGAAATGTAAGTCACCCATGCCATGGGAACTAATGCACCCCCATACCATCACAGATGCTGGCTTTTGAACTTTGCGTTGATAACAGTCCGGATGGTCCGCTTCCTCTTTGGTCCGGAGGACACGACGTCCAGTGTTTCCAAAAACAATTTGAAAAGTGGACTCATCAGACCACAAAACACTTTTCCATTGTGCATCAGTCCATTTTACATGAGCTCGGGCCCAGAGAACCCGGCGGCGTTTCTGGATGTTGTTCATAAACGGCTTTTGCTTTGCATGGTAGAGTTTTAACCCGCACTTACTGATGTAGTGACCAACTGTATTTACTGACAGTGATTTTCTGAAGTGTTCCTGAGCCCATATGGTGATATCCTTTACACACTCATGTCGGTTTTTAAGGCAGTGCCGCCTGAGGGATTGAAGGTCACGGTCATTCAGTCTTGGTTTCCGGCCGTGGTGCTTACGTGCAGTGATTTCACCAGATTCTCTGAACCTTTTGATGATATTATGGACCATAGATGTTGAAATCTCTAAATTCCTTGCAATTTTGCTTTGAGAAATGTTGTTCTTAAACTGTTCAACTATTTTCTCACGCAGTGATGGTGAACCTCGCCCCATCCTTGCTTGTGAATGACTGAGCATGTTTGGGGAGGCTCCTTTTATACCCAATCATGGTCCCCACCTGTTCCCAATTAGCCTGATCACATGTGGGATGTTTCAAATAGGTGTTTGATGAGCTTTTCTCAGCTTTCTCAGTATTTTTTGCCAACTTTCCCAACTTCTACTGCACGTGTTGCAGCCATGAAATTCTAAGTTAATTATTATTTGGCAAAAAACAATAAAGTTTATCAGTTTGAACATTAAATATGTTGTCTTTGTAGTGTATTCAATTGAATATAGGTTGAAAAGGATTTTAAAATCATTGTATTTTGTTTTTATTTACATTTTACACAATTTCCCAACTTCAACCGAATCCGGTTTGTACATGGTGTCCATGTCCATCAAAACAACCCTCAATGCATGTGATTGCTGCGCGAGTTTTGATTGGCTGTTGGCCTCTTGATGAATCTTTCGTACATGGTCTGTTAATTTCCCACTCACTTCACACTTGGTTTGTTTCAAAAACACCAGCGTTTCTTTATTAATTGTGACCAAGAGATGCTCCATAAAGATATGAAACCATCTTCCCAAAGACTTGTGTGCCTGGTGTGGGGAACCAAATACAAATCCTCTTCCAGAGCTAAAAAATTAATTTAAAACTGTACTCCCGCTCTGTCAAGATTGTGAGGAATGTCAAGAAGCCAGTAACAAAACAGCAGTATGGCAAGAGGAAATAAGTTGAACAGTAAATAGATAGCTGTATATGTCCACTAAAGCCTTCAATATTGGGGCCTTTATTTCATTGAAATAATATTTAGATGTGGATAGAATTTACATTTGTAGTTAAACTGTATTTTTGTTGAAAAAAATCAATAAAAGACAAAATGTTGATGTCAAATCAGATTTTATTGTATTTCAATCATCTAAAATTCATTTATGCTCTCTTAAAACATTCTGTAAATATACATGTACATGTACATGGAAAGTCTGAGGCAATGTGTTGATTTTCTAACTGCTGGAAAGCATAACTGATATTAAATCTTAATTTTTGGAGCTTCTTTTAAGAAGACGGGTATATAAAATTGTAAATAAAATAAAATATGGATGACCGACCTACCTACCCAATTTTTCCTATCCATGTGATGGAAACCACATATATTATTTTGTTTGGCCTTACCCAAAATAAACACCATTGATATTAAAAGTATTCCCTGTCAACTTAATGTAAATTCACACAGCTGCCAGCTTACAGACTGACTATTATAGCTATAATACATGCAAACATTTGGTTTGGTTACCTTCCACATTAAATGATAACTAGCTCACTAGCTAGTCCTTTCAACATAGCTTTATTCAAACATGCAGTTTAAACAGTTATTTTTAAAAGCAAATACAAAAGCAGTCTGATTCCTATGTTAAACCTCCTCAGCAGTAAAAAAGCTCATTAGCTCATCAGCATACCTGCCCATTCAGGTACCCATACATAGCCTATATGACAACTGCAGTATTCACAGTTACACACAGTTTACAACATTTGTCAACATTATACAGGTTACAGATAAATAGCTTTATCAAGGTACAGACGACTCACCTTGGCTCAACTGGACAATTTCAGAGTCCTCCTCAGAGAAAAACACAAAAATCTAACTTGAGTACCGTGATTGGGGGCGGGGAGTGCCTTCCAAACACAGTTGCCTTGGAGGCTTGGTTGAGGAGTTCAAAACCCCATTAAGCCTAGCTTCTGTAGCTTCTATACGCTAGCTTCTGTATGCTACGTTTCACAAACATCAGCAGTTGTCCAAACGACAGACAATCCACAGTGGAAAAGTCCTTATGAATCTCACTACTTCCTTAATGTTCCCATAATTCACCTCTCTCAGCAGGCAGGTGGTGCTGTACAACAGTAAACATACACCGTAGATTTTTAATCAATATAACTGATAATTCAAACCATATGGATCTACTATTATTTGAATATTTGTATTTTACCACCTAGTTACATATAAGTATGTCTAATTATTGATTTTTCTTCCAATAATGAAACCCCGATAATATAACGAGTGGATTTTTGTCAATTATGCTGGAATAAATGGCTGTGGGGTCCTCTAACATTCACTGATGCGTCATTGATGACCTCGTCAAAATGCACCAGGAGCAAAACAGCATTTAAACATAAAAGTATTGGTTTGACCCTTTTGAAGATGGAATGTCTGATCTAAAATGAAGAGAACACTGTGTTGCTTTTTCCAACTGGACACTGGTCCAGTTGGAACCACATACACTCCAGTTAACCTTTGACCTGTGGGATTTTGTCATATATGTTTGTTTGTTTGTTTTTCCTTTTTCCACACGGTCCAGGTCCATCACCAGGTCTTTTTCTTTTCTTACATGTCTCCATACTTGTCCTTGCTGCGATTGAAAGTTACAACAAATGGACGGTGTTTTGGTGGGTAAACAGTAGCTTCCATGAGTATGATGTTTATTTTGAGCGATGAAAAACAATACAATTTATTTTATTAATATTTCAACATTTTAAGATCACAATTTAGGACTACATAATACAATACACTTGAAATAAATACTACTATTATTATTATTATTATTTATTTATTTATTTATTTATTTTTAGTAATTTATTTTTCCAAGCCACTCGGAGCCCCAGGATAAGGATGAAAGAGTCGCATGTGGCTCCAGAGCCACAGGTTGACCACCCTTGTTCTAGACAATGGAAATGCATGCTGTCCAGAAGAGACCTGTGCTGTCCCCGACCAGACCGGACCCATACCGTGCCGTACTGCATAGTGGAAACATGGCTTTTTATATTGTGTTGGAAAGCTTAGGATCTCAGCTTTCCGAAGCGATTCACATTTTATGTTCAGGAGGTACAGTCATTTCAAGGCTGTAAAGTGCAGCAGTGGAGACATTGACGTTAAATGGTTAATTAGCTAAGGACAGATAGCAGTACAGCTAACTCAAAGACAGTTTATATTCTAATCTATAAGAGAAAAATCTTGTAGGTAACTTCTGTAGGTAGTTTTTTTATGATGCTTGTTATTTTATCTTGCAGTATCCGTGACATCTAGTCTACGACACTTCCAGAGATGTTCTTTGGAAAGTTACCACAAGGACATTCTGACAGGTCGGGTGACAGTTACGCACTGTAAACACTTACAAAGGTGCACAGCTCATTTTAAATTCCACTTAAACAGTCTACTCATGAAGATGAGTTCCATCTAACATTCTTTATAATTTTTGAACTTGTTTTTGTTTTGCTACCTAAGACGTTCCTGTTGCCCCCTCTGTACCTTCTCAATTAAATTTTGCTGCAGCTCCTTCATTCACTGTAATTTTTGTCTTGGCACCAGGAGAAAAACAACATGAAAAAAATACTCTGTTTAATGCATAACATGAACCCATTTCAGAAACTAAAAGGGAAAAAAGGTGAGAAAATATACATAGGTGTAGGCAGTGTAGAAAAATAAAATAAAAACAGTCTGAGATTCATAAATTAATAGGTTTAGAGACAAACAACAGCTAAGAAGAAGAAGGTGTTTGTACTGTTATGTTGCCCTGAACTGTAGATGATTGGCAAATAAATTACATTATAGTGCAGAGACAAATTGATATGAGAGAGTAAAGCAGTGAAATAGGACAAAAACATGACCAAAAAAAAGGGGCAGAAATCCAAGCTGGAACAGTAAATAACAAAAACCAGAAAATAAATACAAGTGTGTTTACTACAGATTAATAGTGGCTGAACTTGCTTTTTGTAGTATTTCTAAACCAATTAATAACTATTGTCATTAGCACTGAGACACACCGTATTTTCCCAGGAGTACCCCATCTGCCAACACATTGCGATTTTGGCAGGACCATTACGCTTCTAATGACAAATCACAGATTTTGCAGAATTATTATTTTTATTCCGTTATAGTGTTTCAAGTGTTTGTGTTGGCCAGTTCAAGGCCAGTAATTAGGCCTTGGGTCCATACCAAGAAGAGGCACAAAAAAGGATCCTCTTAGTGAAGACAAACAAACAAAAAGGTGTTTAAGAAATGCCATCCGACACTGTCTCACTCCTAGTGCTTCAAAATCTGACCCCCTCCTATGTGCTGACCAAACGTTGGTTTTTGACGCACAAGGTGTCCTTTGACGTCTAACTGAGATGCAGTGGATTTCTAACCCATCCGCGGCAATATGAGATGCTCAGGTTTAAAACACTTTTTGCTCAGGTTCAGGGTGAGGGTTCGGGTTAGGGCTCTGAGCGTCACATATTGAAGTGGAAGTCCTCTCAATTAGACGCTGAGGGACACCTTGCATGTAAAACACCCCACACTTGGCAGATTTTGACGCGCTGCAATAGAGAGTGCCCTGTGCCATTAGTTTACTGAAACTTAACCCTTTATTGGGCAAGTGACTATTTTTGGTCATTCCCACAGAAGGCAGTGACAGTAACAGTTCCAGTGAGAACAGTGAGTGGACAGTCTCAGGTCCAGTGTGGTGTACAGCGTCTGTAAGGTCCAAATCTGCATGAATACTGAGTAGGGTTGTGACGAGATCTCGTGAGATGTACTTTGGCGAGATTTCTCTTGGTGTTAAAATTCTGTCTCGCAAGATTTGTTATCCAGCAAGCAGCCAGAATTGAAAACACAGGTTTTACGATGGTAGATGGTAGATGGTAAATGAACGGACAGACAGGGGACGGTGCTCATGACGTTCTCACGACGAACTGTGGAGCTGCCATATTGTGCTGATAAGTTCCATTCAGTACAAACTATTTGACAGGCCAAACACACTTTTATGTACAATACTCTACTAAAACTGAAAACAGATTTCCACGTGTTTTATATTATAAGTATAACTATGATTAAGGACAATATGTTTGGGCTTGTTTTATTAGTCATAGAAAGATAAGTCCAGGATCATGTCTATGTAATGAATGTATTATTATGTGTGTATTATGTGTACGTTGGGTTGATAGTCTACTGCACCTGTGAAGAAAACACCAATAAACCACACAACGCTGAAAAGCACATTCACACCTCAGCTTCCACAGTCAAGTGCCAGACTTAATTTAGAAAAAAATTATTAAAAAAAAGGAAAAAATTACAAATATATAATTTTATTTTAACTTTTATAACATTTTATTTCAGTTTCAAGCTGTAGAGGAAGAAGTTTTAAAAATCCATGTGCAACTCAGTTAAATAAAGTCTGTTGTCCGTTCATATAATTTGTAATTTAGTTTTCTTAAAATCTCGTCTCGATCTTGTGAACCCAATCTCATGTCTCATCTTGTGAGCTGAGTGTCTTATCACACCCCTAATACTAAGTGTACCTGCTTTATTCAGTAGTGTGAAGTAGTGGTACTAATGTAAAGAATGATGTTCAAAAGGAGACTGTGGATGTGGACAGTTTCTAAAAGTGATGTTCTAATGTTCTAAACCCTTCTGTTCACCATATATGTATTTTTCTTCTATATATTTATATGTTTTTTTGGGTTATTTTTATGTTTTGCCACTTATTCCAAATATGGTTACTTCAATTACTTTGATTTTCTACCTTATATTTAATTTCCCCAACGTAATACAGTCTTGTTATGTTTTCCAATAACACGCTAACATGGAATTTTATATTTTCCAATTTTCCATGACAGCTGCACAGAATGATATTAATCCAGTTTAGTATTATGATTATATTATTATAATATACTTTAAAAATGAATGTTCCATTCACATTCCTTTGACATTATTTATTTATTTTTGACACTTACAGGTAAGGAACCAAATATGGTAACTTCATTGACCTTGATTTTTACATAGCAATTAAAAAAATTTGGACACATTTCACAACTAATATGACCTTGCTATGTCCTCCAATAACACCCAAAAGTTGAAGTTTTGAAATTCAGAGTATTTGAATGAGTGAACTACAAAGGGTTAATATGTTTCCAAGTTTCACCTGCTTATACAAAAGTGTTTGTGACGACCTGAGTAATCTGAGCTGCTGTGGTTCAGTTGGTAGTGTGGATCGTCCAATGACCAAAAGTTTTCTGGTTTGAATCCTGGCTCCGTCTGCCCACATGCCGAAGTGTCCTTGGGCAAGACACTGAACCTGAAGTTGCTCCCAGTATGGACAGGTAGTGCCATGTATGGCAGCAGCCATCTACTGCTGCATGAGTGTGTGTGTGTCAAACAAATGTGAGGAATTACCATGGGAACATAACAAGCGCAATATAAACTTAGTCCATTTACCGTCTAACTTACTGGTTTACTTGGAGTTAGAAATCAATGAAGAAAACGTTGCCACTTCATATCATTTCACACCACTTTAAGTACAATGTCAAGTTCAATATTAACTAAACCCACAGACACAAGAGTTTAAAGGGAACAAAGCTCAATGATATAATGAAAAGTTTTGCTTAATACTGCTACCGTTCCTTACTTTTTAATTAGATTAAAAACATTAGTGATTTAATGCCATGGAAGGTTTTACCACTATAGTTATTACCTAACTAATAAGTTAGAAATAGCTGCAGCATCCAGCAGTTTGTAACTCAATTTTTTGTCTTGTGTTCCTCCCTGTTCTTTGATTCAGGACGCGATCGAGGAAACACTGTTTTGGCAGAACAGAGCAGTAAAGGAACAGGGACAAGAGACCAAGCTGATCTGGTGTCTGCTCCGTCCCTGAGCCTGACCAACAACCAAGGCCGACAAATCTCGTGCCCCAGACACATTGTTATTAGCAGGATTTCATTAGTGTTTTCAGCAAAACAAAATTTATATTTGTACAATTTCAACAAAGTACACATGCACGGTCGCAGAATAAATGATTAAACCTCAAAAACAATGGTTCTGCTGTAACTGCTGTCTATGTCATGTGACTAAACAACCCAGTCTTATTCCCAATGCATTAAAAATTGATGCTTGGTCAGGACCCTATCTAGTCGATTTCTGATGCATGAGGTCTCCCTCAGTGTCTTAGTCAGATGAAGCAGACTTCCAACTCACTCTAATGTAAACCTGTTGACAGTAGTGGTACTCTGAGACGCTCAGAGCAAATGATCCTGCCATCCATTCAACTTCAGCGTTGGGTTTAGGGTTGACCCGTAAAATGCTGCAGTTGGGCTAATGTTGAAGTGAATTGTCTCCACAGTAGATAACTTTTAAAGGCATTATTTTTGTAGCCTGGCTTTCACTGATCCTCGCACATTTCCGCTCAGCTTGTCTGGTAAACCACCGTAGACATTGGCTGTGTCCGAAATAACTCACTCCCTACTACAAATACATAGTTCACTACATTGTGCACTCAATTGAAAACATTTTGGACAGTACTACTACGGCGCCGTTTTAAATGCGTCATCACCGTCAAAGAATCAAAACGTAACAGTATCATCTCAAAAAATTAAAATACTTTTAAAGGTTTTTTGTATTACCATCTGTGCCATACAATAAAACATGAATAAACTTGGTTCACGACTGTTTTACTGTTATTAACTGTTAAATAACTCTTCTCGCGCCTGTCATCCAACAGGCAGAGTTAACATTTACTGTTACTGAACAGCTGAAAAGATTCAAATGTGAGGTGGAGCAATGCTCCTTCTGCAATACTGTTGATAAAACACCAGATCATTTATTTTTTGGGTGTCCTGTATCTCAGTGTTTTTGGTCTAATATACATAATTGGAATTCACAAAAAAATAACGGTGTACCATCCTTTGAATTACATCATATCAAGTAAGGACATTGAATGACATTTTTTGAATGACAACTTCCTTTTGTATCTCTGTTCTGTGTTATTTAATTTGAACTGCCTCATGTAAACCTTATTTATACATTGTTTAATGTTGTATTTTACTGTAGTTCTTTTTTTTTTTTTTACAAAATTCCAACGTTTGTTTATTTTTATACATTTTATTTTCTATTTAATTTTAAGTTGTATTCATTATCCTCATTGAGAGTCTGTATATTGTGATATCAATATATATATATATATATATATATATATATATATATATTTTTTTTTTTAAATCTCCGTCCTTCAGTAATTTTTCGATTCGTGCAGTGCGTGATGGGATATAGTTCTTTGGTTAGTGACCATCGATGCCCACTACATTTTGCGGTGGATTGTGGGATACATTGAGTGCACTATATAGGACTTATAAGTAGTTCACTACATATTCGGACACCCCTACAAAATGGTGTGGTCCCTATATAGGGCCCTATGTAGGGAGTAGCCATTCTGTTGTCTACGGCTGAATCATGGACGGACCACTCAGGATTACTGGGTGTGATTTTAACAATTACGTAATCATAGCACAGCCAGGGAGAATATAGGAAGACTGTCCACACAGTAGCTTTGAAAAACATGGCAGCTAGCATGGAGGAGTCATTGATTCAGTTTTGATTCTGCAATGTCAAAGGTGTTGTTGAAATGACCGCATATTGATTCTTTAACAGCATAAGAACTTCTACTTCTATCATCTACGTTACATGCTGCTTTCAATGTGATTCGTTGAAGTAGTACGTCATTCAAAATGACAAGCACCTGGTTTCTCCAATCAGGGTGAAGTATTTTGATTGACAACCCCACCTAAACAAACAGAAGCTAATGGTGCTTTCCAAGATGGAAGATGCCAGCAGACATCTGGTGTGAGTCAGGTTATTATTTTTGGACACTTTCAAAACTTTTATGAGTTTGTTTTGTGTGAATGTGAATACTTTTGCCACCTTAATTCATTTAAGGTGCACATAGTTCTAGTTTATTGAACAAACACATGCCCTAGTGCATATCTACAGATGCTTCTAGAACATGGTCATCAACCTGACCCTCAGGAGCTACTGTCCTGCATGGTTTAGATGTATCACCTGATTCAAATGATAAAACTATGATGAAGTTCTGCAGCAGAATAAAGACGACCGGGAGTGCTGGAAGAAGGGCACATCTAAATCATGCAGGACACCAGCTCTCCAGGCCCAGGATACACGACTCCTGCTCTACAGAACATATTAAAGTTTATGTAAAAACTGGAAACAGCTTCACATTGTTTTTCTTCACAAAGCACTACTTAGTAGACTTTTATCTTAGTCGTATTATTACATATGGATTTTGTCCTTGAAAACCCCTGTTTTCTCTGTCTAAGATAGTATTGGTTGTCTTTTTTTTCAGCATCTTCTGTAATTTTTTTATAGAGCAGCGTATTTGTAAAATATCTCTATATTACTATTGGATGCACCTTTGGCTTTGCACAAGGTGCCCACTATAAAGAGAGTGAAATACTTTTGTTGGGTCACCTCTGTATAAATAAAAGCAAAATGAATGAATATTTATCACTTATTATGGATAAACATGACATTTGAAGTGCCTCTGAAGGTTAGGCTGTTTCCAGATCTAATTCACTAAATCTGTTCAAGTACTGGAGCTCTTTAACATAAGCTCTTTAAACACGTATCACCATACTATCCTGAACCCAAAGACATAAAAAACATAAAAAGAGCCCAGGCGAGTGAATTATGTAATAATAATAACAATGGATTAGATTTGTATAGGTATTTTTCAAGGCATCCATGATTCATTCACTCTCACATGCTCCCTTTGGTGGTGGTAAACTACATATATAGTCACAGTTGCCGTGGGGCAGACTAACAGAAGCATGGCAGCCATTTCGCACCTACGGTCCCTCTGACCACCACCGGACATTCATACACATTCATACACCAGTGAGTGACACTGGAGGATGAAGTGTCACAATGGGCTGACTAGGACAGAGCGGGATTTAAGCCACTAACCCTTCGGTTAATGGACGACCTGCTCTACCAACTCAGCCATGGCCGCCACAAACCAAATACATGATGTGTAAAATATGTAACAGAGTTACAGTGTTTGGGACATTTTTGTAAGTCTTTATTGGATTAAATTTATAAAAAAAATAATAATAAAGACTCTGTTTTTGTGGCACTTCCCAAATTACTCTTCCCCCTTTATTTCTACCTTTTTTTAAAAAAAACTGCTTTACCACCAGTTTTGTTTAGAATATTATTATCCTCCTTTCTTTTTTTTTTTTTTTTTTTACCTCCGCCAAGGAGGATTTGTTTTGGCCAACGTTTATCTATGTCTGTCTGTCTGTGTACAACATATTATGGAGAAATTTCCATGAAACTCTCAGGATAGTTTGGGATTAACACAAGAACCAATTGATTAGATTTTGGTGAAGATCCAGAAGAGATCCTGGATTCCATTTACCGCAATCTTAGATTTCAAAGTGATCTAGATTGCAGGATCTGTTCTGGATCTTCACCAAAATCTAATTCTCTAATTCTTGTGTCAAAAAATTGTTTCAGTCATTTCTTAAGATTCTTATATTGAGAAACTGTAAAAGTGATTTAGTGATTTTGTTGAGATAACTTACAAAATATTACCATATCATGTTACTAGTCAAATCAGCCTTGATATTCGCTGGGAGATTATCTCAAAAGATAATGGCCCAGTCACACAGCCGATCACTCACAAATTACTCATAAATCACGCAGAGATTGGGTTTGTGTGTGATTGATCATCGAGAAATTGACCAAATTTTTGGGGTGTAGGGCTTAGAAATCACTGACGAATCACCTATGAACCGCGCACATATCACTTACAATCACTGATGAATCAGTGACATATCACGCATGTCGACGCATACAAGCAAATACGGTGCTTAATCTACGAATATTCGATGTATGCCTGACGCATGAGCCACTGACAGAGCGCATTGAAATGCGAACGATTCGTGAACATTCCACGTACAATTACTTTCGTTCCGCACATGTCTGACGCATGAATCAATGATGGATCATGCACGGAAAATGCACCCTCGGCGTGCATATAAAAGCGGTAGTTCCTCAGTAACTTTTGGCGATCCAGAAAACTTTACATCGTTCCTAACTACTTTGAGATGCCACCCAGGAAAAGTCGCTTGTCCTCAAAGACAAGGGTGCAGAAGAAGGCTGCTGAAGTGCATCCACCAGAGACTGAAGTAGATCCACCAGAGACTGTTGCTGGTGAAAAACTTGCTGCTGGTGCTGATGCTAGGAGGTCGCATACCACTCCACCTCCTGCATCCTTCATCAGTGGACATGCATAGTTATGCGTTTTCCATCAGTGATATGTCAGTTATTCGTCAGTTTTGTAAGTGATTGCCAGTGGACGTCAGTGGAATGAACGTCATGTGTGATATGAAGATGGGGCGTCAGTGGACGGATGTTGCCGTGCGTGGTTTCGAACCCATAAGCACTGACAGCCAACGCATGCCCAGCGCATAGTCACACATACTCGACGCATACTCGACGCATACTCGACGCATACTCGACGCATACTCGACGCATACTCGACGCATACTCAACGCATACTCAACGCATACTCAACGCATACTCAAACGCATACTCAAACGCATACTCAAACGCATAAACTGTGCACGTCAACTCATGAATTACGCACACAGTGCGTTGGAAAATTTTTGAACTGTTCAAACCTCAAAATCGCATACAAGCCGCCTTCGACATACATCCACTTACTATCACTGATGTTCCACAGTGGTTCCACCGACCAATTATGCATACGATACACGCTCCACGCAGAATCAAAAATCTGTGCGTAATTCGTGCGTAATTTATGCGTTTTCTCTGTGTGACTGTGCCTTAAATGTTTGATAAATGACATTTTATTACATTCTTAAAAATCATGTTTTGTTGTGTGTTGGGGTGGGGCAGACCGGGCATATATATATATATATATATATATATATATATATATATATATATATATATATATATATATATATACATATATATATATATATATATATATACATATATATGTATATATATATATATATACATATATATGTATATATATATATATATATACATATATATATATATATATATATATATATATATATATATACATATATACATACATAGATAGATAGATAGATAGATAGATAGATAGATAGATAGATAGATAGATAGATAGATAGATAGATAGATATTTTTTACCCTACCCCAGGGTCCCTCTGCTCTCAGTCCACTGAAAAGGGAAGCACACACTAATACTGGCTGATCAAACGCCAGCTCAACGAGGCTGTGAGGGTGAACAACGAGTTTGCCAACAATGACTCAGGCTCAGCATGGATGGCAGGCAGCCAACGCAATCACAGGCTACAAGGAAAGAGCCTTCTTAGAATACAACCCCCCCACCTCCAGTCCTCTTCCTTCCTCTATCCTCCTCTACACTCGTCAACAACCATGAAGTCACTGCCACTTTGAGCTGGGAACATCCAATACATATTAAAGAACCAAAGTGTAACAGTTTTGCAATGATAATTACTTAGGATTTTTTTAAAAAAATATTAAAAAAATTTTTTTAAATTACTGTTACGCCAGTCAACCACTGGTACAAACACTTTAAATTATAAGGTGCAGTTGAGAAATGAATTAGCAATGAAGTAGAGCATCTTCATTTGCTTTGGAGAAAATAAGACCTTCTTCAGAATCTGCTTCCAGTTTATGCTTCTGTGTTCCTTTCACTGAAGTATTTGGATATTTTTATTCTAAAAAGAAACCAAAGCAAAAGGAACATGTCATGATCTGCTGCTCTTTTTCCTGTTTTACCTACCTTGTTTCCTCAGATGTTTTATTTCCTGTTGTGTTTCTTTTACTTCACATTGGAAGACTTTTTCTTTTCCTTCAGTTGTTTCACCTTCCACTTCCACTTTTCTGTTTGTTGTTGGTCTCAATCCATCGCTCAGTTGATACTCAGTAATCACACAATGTATAAATAAATATTAAACACAAACCTTTCTCTTTGGTCCATATCAGTTTGTCTTTTTCATCCCTTTGTGTGTTTTGTTTGTGCTTCCCTTATGTTTTTTATTTTTTATGTATTCCACCAGTTTTGGGACTTTTTAGTTGGACCCCCCCCCCCCCCCCCCCCCCCACTGAGTTAATAAAGTCTTTTGTTTGTTCCTCCTTGTCAGACTCTGCATCTGGGTCCTTCCCTTTTCGAGCTAAAACGTGACAGGAAAGTTAATGAAGTTCTGCCGTTTGAGACCAAAACAAGAAAATAAACTATAGTTGTGGAACTTTCCTGAAATTCTACAGATACTCCAGTAGTTATTTGTGCTTTTATGTAGACAAAGATGTGCCTTTGGATAAATCTAAATGTCAAGAGTCTATTATTCAGCCATTAAAGGGGAAAAAAATCCTAAAATGACTTACTCTTGTCACGACTGGACTCTAAGGTCACGACAAAAATGGAGAGAGAGGAGGCAGAGTATAAATATAAGGGGTTTATTAGCAATGCTGACAGAAAGAGCAGGGCAGGAGGGAGCCAAGCTGAGACTGAACTGAGACCAGACAAGACCAGGACCAGACCAGACCAGGACCAGATCAGACGAGATGAACCCTGACCAGAACCAGACCAGATGCGACGAGGTTGGACTAGAGAAGCAGGGGACTCGAGCAGCGCAGTCCAGTGAGCCCTCCGGATTACTGCCACTTAAGTAGAGTGTGCACTCCCACCACAGGTGTCCCTCATTGGTTCATCGCCTGCAACAATAAGGAGGGAGAGAACCAAACATCCAAAGGGGGCGGGACTGTTACACACTGTAAAGTTGGAAAAATAATAATTAAAATTGTATTTGAAGAAATCTGACCATGATAATTTTCACTTATTACCCAGACTCCTGAAGGGGATAAGGGTAATGTGTTTGAGTCTATTTGTTTGTCGGTCTGTCTGTCCGTCTGTCTGTTTAGTTGTTGTAAGCAGGTTTACGCAAAAACTACTGGACCAATTTCCATGAAATTTTCAGTAAAGGTGCAACATGGACCACAATAGATACCATTAAATTTTGGTAAATATGGGTCAAAGGTCACAGTCACCAAAGATGTGTTTTTGCAAATCAGGTCAAATGTATGTGAAGGGGGTGGGGTTTGGTCAACTCAGCACCAGTTGTTTTGACTCATTTCATTGGCAGATTTTTATTTTTTGCTTGAATTAAAGATCAATAAATAAAATCTTGAATGGAACAATTTCTGTTGATGTGATGTGTACCTGATAAAAAGTATTTTTGCTGACTAAGTGGCTTGACTTCAACGTGAGTGGATGAAGCATCAGTCAAGTTGATGGACAGATTTTTCATCTAATCACATATGTGACCCTCCACCACGAAATCAGGCATAAGTCGCGCTGAGCCGTTCAGAGCTACAGCCAAATTTAGGCTAGAAGGCGATTTCTTATTTGTGTTTACATCTTATCAAAAAACGGTACCTTAACACCTCTATGTTCAGTTCCTGTGGTCATTACATTGAAATCCAATCAATAAAGGTGTTTATTGAGTCAATTATTTAAGCGGTGACAAAAGTTCAGGTATTGCTGAGCAAAGACAAAGTCAACTTCCACCTCTTTTCGCCGAACAAACCGATCTCCGTTCCGTGAGTAAACACCCAAGTGTTTGGTACGAGGTAAAAGCTTATATTGAATGTTCTGTCCAATGGTGTAAGCCAAATGATTATAATACGTCACACTTCTGTCCTATTATTATAATATATAAAACTTCTGTGACATGTCCATCAGAGTGTCCTTTAACATCTGTGAATAATTTTTGTCAATCGGATACGAATTATTATGCATTGCTAAGGACTTCCTACCCCAAAACAGTCCAAAACTTTAACGGACAATATCTAAAAATATGCAAATTGCAAAATATGTCCAAATATGGATATTAAAATGACCATAACTTTGGTTCTACTTATGATAGAAACATAATTTTTTCACCATCTTAAACCTTAGTTTCCACTCTACCAAGCTACACAGATAACTTTTGATTCCCAGACACTTATGCCTGGTTTCGTGGTGGTGGGTCACATATAAGGATTTTAGATAATGTCCCTCCTTTAAAAATGGATCATTAGCGGAGGGGTCCCAGATGATATTGTGAAATACCATCTGGCGACAGTCAGGTAGACTTATCTAACCATGACTTTTTTTTCCATTGAAACATTATTCGGAAAATAATAGGTTAGTCAATGGTTAGCCTCCGCTAAAAGAGCTGAAAAGCTTAAATATCTTTTTAAAACAAATCTTAACATCTGAGTTTTTTAAACATCTCTTAATTTCAACAAGGATTCTGTGTGTTTTCACTATCTTTTAAAATATTTTTTACATTGTGGACGTTTCAACATCTTTGTGTTTTTCCCTTTTTATTTTTATTTATTTATTTTACTGTATGTGAAAAACATGTACTGTCTTGTATTTCTGTCCATGAGTCGAGCCACTCATGTTATTATTTACTTATTCTAGACATCAGTGGATTCTTCAATAGCCAAATGCAGCTACTACACCATGGCACAAGAGACATAAAATAATGATTCAATTCTACCTTATCCGTGTTATCTGTCACAGATGGAACTGAAACAGAATGTTTTGCAGAATTTTCCATTATTGTTTAGTCCAGTTAATTGTTATAGAATCATCTCAACTTCTGTTCTTACCACATTAAGTTGACATTGTGCCACAAAATAAAATTAATTAAAATAAACACTGTGAGAAGGCAGGTGTTTTATTATTTTTTTTGCTATACTTTATATTTAGTCATCAGCCTGTTGTCCTGTTGCGTTCAGGGGCAGTTGTTCTCTCTGATGCGATGGCTTGGTCTCCTCGCTGTAATTGCCTCCAGGATTTAAGGACGGACCCCTGAGGCTCCCTGGAAATCTGAAAGTTACAGACCTGGAGGCCTTCACATGTGGAGGCAATAGTATTTTTTTACACCCTCACTCACTGTCTGTGGTCAGACTTTGTCCGACTGTGACTGAACAGTGACTGTCAGTCTATCATCTAGTCCACCCTGCAGGACTGGGATGGAATATTCTAGAGATGACTGAGAGCTAAAAGGTTGTGGCAAGAGATTAATTAGGGACTAAAGTAAGCATAAATAAGTAAACTATAATTTTGTTTTCACTGTCAATTATATTTCTGATAAGAACTTTGTTTGTAGGCTGAGAGCACATTGGATTAAATGCTGTATATATTTTAAGTTGAATTTTTTTATCTCGGGTATCTTGGGCGGGTGGTTCGCCCAAAGGTTGGGGGTTCGCGTCCCGGCTCTGGCTGTCCACATGTCAAAGTGTCCTTGGGCAAGACACTGAACCCTGGCTTAGGCCCCCAGTAGGACTTACCATAGACCTTAGAAACCTACTGGTGTATGAGTGTGTGTGTGAATGGAGAGAGGCTAATGTAAAGCGCTTTGAGCACCATGAAGGTGGAAAAGAACTATATAAGTGCAGTCCATTTACCATTTGTTTGTAATTTGTATTTGTATCTGTTCTGATTTAATCTGTTTTTTTTTAATCAATTTTGTATTAAAGATCAATTTTCCAGATTTATTGTCCAAAGATAAGTTCTTATATCTCACTAAAAATGTAGGCGATTATGTCTTATTTTAAGTATAATGAGACATTTGGAAAACAAATGAGGAAAATACACTTGGCCTGATTCATATTTTTTTCCCAGTGCAGTATTGTTTTTATTATATGAATGCATTCATCGCATTTTATTAATTCAGCCTTAATTCTTATGATTTATTTTATATTATTTGTATTATTTATTTGTTTGTGTTATTGTGTCTACAGTACTTAATGACTTTGATAATTTATTTAAAAAATAAAATAAAACAATCAATACAATTTTCCATACTTGTCTTGTTAGTTCTCAGGAAATGGGACTTTGTTAGATATTATAGCGAACACTTGGACTGGATTAAAGACTAGACACAGACTAGAACATTCTCATCATTAGTCTTTTACATCTTCTATCTAGCCTAGGATCTAGACTGTCCCCAGTGGCCGCAAATGGTATTTGCTACGGGGAGAGTCTAGAAAGTCTAGGCGAATTTGTGGGCGGGATAACTGCTGTCTGTCAAATTTTCGCTTTACACAACGCCACGCTAGTGGATGGGTAACCAGTCAGAGCCAACCAGTCAGAGCCAACCAATCAGAGCGATGAACATGGAGCAGGTCTAACCATTCCCGGTTCAGCCAGGATTCCGGACTCCCGTACACTATTTGGCACTGGCCGCTTCGGATCTCCTCCGGGTCGCCTTTGCCGAGTTCTGCTGCTCGTATTCCCAGTTTTTCTGCCTCTTGCAACTGGTCATCCATTAGGGCTAAAAGGGATGACACAACGATCACCAGCGAGTTGTGCAGACCCATGCGTCGTCCCACTAGCGGAGCCAGCTGACAAATCAAACTTTTGCCATACCCGGTGGGCAAAACTCCGACAATGTCCCTTTTTTCTAAAAACAGCTTAAGTGCCGTTTTCTGCTCCTCTCGCAGGGAAAACTGTAATTTTAAATCACCTAGCGTTGCTGCCAAAGCCAGCTCGAATGGTTGTTCCTGGTGATGAGCCATGTTGTCTAGCAGCTAGCAACTGGTGTTACGGCAACGTGTGCTAGCTGCTACGTCTCTGCGACTACAACATTACGTCTCGCGATTTGATTGGCCCGGTACATTTTGGATTTTCAGATCCGAGGCTGTCTAGTCTGTCTCCCGTAGCAAATACCATTTGCGGCCACTGTGGACAGACTAGATCCTAGGCTAACTTCTATCCATAATTACTTAGTGAAGCCCATTATATTAACTGTAACACAGATTAGCAGTAGAATCAGCCCATCTGTAGTGGCAGTCCACCACCGCACTGACTGATTCTCTACATATATGATGTTCTTTGCTTCTTAGAAAGTAGTTCAGGGAGAGAGCTGAACAAAAACAATACTGGTTATGTGAGAGCAGCCTAAGAATGATGACAAAATCCATTCATATCTAAAGTCTGATGAAACATACAACATGTACTTGAACAGTGTGTATCTGAACTAGTTTAACGATTTAGCAAACAACATAATTATCTAAAAATAGTATAGACTGAGTAAAGGCGTGTGTGTGTGTGTGTGTGTGTGTGTTTCTGTTAGGGCATGTCGACTAGTCAACACGTCAACACCTTATGGCAGGAAAATATACAGTGCAAAGCTTTAAAGCAAACAAAAGCCTTTGTACTTCAAGGCTGAATTTGTCGGCAAAATTGAAGTGTTGTGAGTATCAATGGATATTGTGGTTGTCTATGGAGAGGTTTGTGTGTACTAGGGCATTAGCTAAAATGTCGACATGTCGACTCCTGTAGCACAAGTCGACTTAAATTTGAAGGAGATGACAAGTCGCATATTATTCTTTCTCTCTCTCTTTCGGCACGTAAACACAGACCAAATGTAAACATGACACCTGTAGGTAAGACAGTTGTGGTGGGGTAACAAAACAAGAATGACACTTCACTTTAGATGAAAAGACAAAAAACAGCACAGCATCTGTAGAGGTATCGGCTAACGTGAGTGATACAAGCAGCATCCACTATCTAACCTGTGTGATAAGCGCAGCAGACAACACGCATTAAGACAATGTGGTCTTTTTTTCCCCAAACATGATGTGGACCGTGTAGGGTTCGTCTTGTGCGGCCGCTGCCTTAAACTATTTACACGTAATGTGAAAACTGACGAAGTGTGACAGACGTGGACAGTCCAGTTTTTGAGCCATGGATCCAGAGCAAATGGACATATGTTCACCCTACTGATGTTGTTCAGTTAAAATTAACAGAAACCTCTTTGCTAACATTAGCCTTTGTTTTGTTGGGGTTAAAATGCTGTTTGTGTCCTGTCAGTTCCAGTGAACTTTAATACAAGTTGGTCATTGATGGATAGATGTGTGTCTGTGTTTTTTTGTTTTGTTTTTTTTCAGCCGTGTGTCTGTCAATGTGATGACATCATTACGACATGTCGACTTAGACTTTAAGTCAACTTGAAAAAACCTGAAGTCATTAATGCCCTAGTGTATGTGTGTGTGTGTGTGTGTGCGTGTGTGTGTTCTAGTTGCACATCAGGCAGTCAGTTGGAACATGGACAAGCTGCTGATAAACATCTGTGCAAAACTTTGGACAACAATGGAAAATCTGCTCCACAGATAAGTCAAACCTCCTCAACAGCTGTCAGGTAGAGAAATAAACTAACCTGGAATCCATCCGTTCTATCTCCACCCTGAGCGTGCAGCCTCTAAAATACGTATATGCTGGGATTCTTAACTTTTGGAAATCTATCCGAAGGGAGTGAAGGGAAAGTCCAGAAGAGGAAGAAAAAGCAAATCAAAAAGTATTTAATATAACAAAGCAAAAGTTAAAAGTACATATATATATATATATATATATATATATATATATATATATATATATATATTTTAGATGTAATATATTGGTGTCGGTGGGTAAATGTGCCTTCACTAACTGAACATTAAACCATTCAAATGGACCAGACATGTGTGTCATTTTCATACCATTGTGTTTGTTTTAATTGGCACTTTCATCTTCAGCAGTGTTTGTTGACGGATGATTGCCTTTGACGACTTTTCGTGGTCTTCCTGGGGTGCGCCGGGCGTGTGCTTTGTCGGGGTGGGCTTGTGGACATTTTTTCGGGGTGTATTTTTAAACTTTTAAATTTATTCTCCATTCACTGCAATGTAAAATTTCAAAGTTATCCAGAATCCAGGATCTTTTCCGGATCATCACCAAAATCTAATCATTTGTTCCTTGTGACACCCCCAACACGTCATGATATTTTCATCAAGCTCTGTCTGTAACTTTTTGAGTTATCTTGCTAAATATCAGACAGACAGACAATCAGACAAACTCTGGCAAAAACATAACCTCCTTGGTGAACCTCTCTTCATTCGGAGGAGGGAGGTCTGCCTTGGCCGAGGGTTGAGCTCTCAGAATGCTTTTCTAGTTATTATTTGTGCTATAATTCTAAAATACTGGTGTATGAGTGTGTGTGTGAATGGGTGAATGAGAGGCTAATGTAAAGCGCTTTGAGCACCATGAAGGTGAAAAAAGTGCTATATAAATGCAGTCTATTTAACAATATCTCAAGTGGTCAGTCCAGCTAGCCAGGAACAGGGCTATGGCCTTGGAGGATAACAAGGACAGAAACTATTACCAGAAAACACAACTGTTTGGAACACACTAATCTTTGACCATGAGGCAGGAACCAGCCGGGAGCCAGAATGTAATAGTGTAAATCTAAACAAGTAGAACCGAGGGCTGGCATGAACCAACACACACAAGTGAAGAGATAGCCAATGGGAACTGAACACAAACAGGACCTTGAGCTCTACCTGTGGGTGGAGAGATGGACAACATATTACCAAATGGAGTATAAACAAATTAACATTAGAGTTTAGGCTGATGATCAGCGCTGATCAATTGTGTATTTTACATGTGATGTCAAAAAAGCCACAAAAATCTAAAGCCGTGATGATCTGTAACTTCCTGATTGTCTCGCCTTAATTTATCCTTGAAGCAGGACCTACCTGGGGGCTCTTAAAAGAAAGCGAGTTTATTCTCCACTTCATGTTTAGCAATCAAGCTTCCAGGAAACATTTGCTTGATCAGGCACTGTTCCTTCATTCTGAAGGACTGTCAGCCTCTCAGCATTGTGGAGAGTGAACGGTTCAAGAAACTGATTCAGGTCCTTGAACTGTACGTTTTGGTAACAAAAAAGGTTTATGTGGAAGTTACATGAAGTTGATATAGACAATTTATTTAATCTGAAATGTAAAATATAATAATTTGCTTTTGGTTTAATCTTCAGACCATCAAACAAATGGTGAACCACAAGTACCAGGAGGAACAGGAAAAAGTCCAAATGGAAGTACAGCAAGATGTGGTAGTGAGTATATGTGGAGATCTGTTAACATGAAGCTTACTTGGCTCTGAGCTGTCACTACATTAATGAGAATTTGTAGTTATGTTCATCAGTTTGGGGAGTACAATACTTTCCAGAGTCACACTGCAGACTATTTGGCCCAGGTCAAAAGAGGTATGATGTAGGATTGGGCTATAACCAACAAAGTAAAGTGTTTATGACCGACACAGCAGCAAAAATGATGGCATCCACCAGACCAGGCTCCAAATTCGCCACTCAATTGCATTGTACATAGTGTGAATTTATTAGTTAGAAAATAATGTGATCAGGTCCCTGCACTTACAACACAAAGGTAGGCACATTGGGCGGCTGTGGCTCAGTTGGTAGAGCGATCATCCAATGATCGAAGAGTCAGCATTTTGCGTCCCGGATCTGACTGTCCACATGTCGAAGTGTCCTTGGGCAAGGCACTGAACCCTGACTTAGTCTCCCAGAAGGACTGACACAAACCTAGAAACCTACTGGTGTATGAGTATGTGTGAATGGGTGAATGTGAGGCTAATGTTAAGCACTTTGAGCACCATGAAGGTGGAAAAGAACTATAGAAGTGCGGACCATTTACCATTTACCACCACATTGTCACATACTTCAGATCCAGCACCAAGGAGAAGCTCGCTCAGGTGCCGCAACAGATTAGACAGCCAACTCTGAAACTCATCAATGAGGTGCCAACATGCTGGAACTGTATGTATGATATGTTGTCAAGGCTGCATGATGAGAGGAAACCAGTGTGGGTCCCTCTAGCCTCTCTAAAGATAGATTTGATTCCACTGACAGCTGATGAGTTCACCATCATAAGAGAAGCACTTCTCCTGCTGTTCCATTCCATCAACCTACAGTGGAGGCGAGTGTCAGGTTCAAAGGTCATCCTGATAATGAAACTGCTCAATTTGGCACTTGAGCGTCACACTTCAACCTTGGACACACAGGCAGCCAGAGAACTACACAAACACCTAGAGTCTATGAATGTGCAACACTTCTAGACCCCAGATTCAAATCATTTGGGTTCCGCAGTTCCTCCAGGTACACTGAGGCTGGAACCAGACTGCGATCTGAGTGTGCACATGTCATCGGGCCCACAAAAGAGGCCTTGACCGGACCATCATCACAGCTCTCTGCAACCACATCAGGTGTTGGTCGTTCATTATTTTTTGCTTTTGGAAATTGTAAAATGGCAATTTATTAAATTTTTTGATGGTCTGTGGCAGCACTTAGATGAAGAAGTAGGAAGAATTGGAAGAAGTGCAACTGCTATCTCTGAAGTGCAGCGAGGCATTGCAGAGGGCAATATTGGATGGACTGAAGACCCTCTGGTATATTGGAAGAGGAGTGTGTACCCCAACCTCTTCCTTCTGGCCAAAGAATTTCTATGTACGCCGGCATCATCAGTGTCACGTCAGAGTGTGTTCTCCACGGCAGGAGAATAGCTTGCAAAAAAACGTAACAGTCTTAATTATAAAACATTGGAAAAGCTTATTGTTTTTAATAAAAATGTCCACAAGCATCTTAATTCACATAATTTATTTGTATTTTCACATTATGATACATGTTCACATTATTTAAAATGTATGGAATAATTACGGTGGCCGACGGCAAACGCACCGCATCGACGAAACGCTGCAAATGCAAGAAACATGCACAACCAAAAACAGAAACTTGTAAAACAAATGCAACAGAAGTGTCCTGCAAAAGAAAAATGCTGCAATAGCAGAAATTAACCAGAAGCAAAAATGTACAAACCCAAAAACAAATACGAAAGAAAAATGCTGAAAATACCAAAACACGCAAACTCCTAAAACGGTTGCAAGAGAAACGCTGCAAATTCACTCCACAAGAAAACGGAAGTTCAACAAAATAAAATAGAATGAACGCAAAGATGAAGTTGAAGTTTATTAGTTGAAGAGGTTAGCGTGAAAGGTGTAGAGCAGCAGAGGTATGTAGCTCATTTTAGTGCCGTACTTATATTATGGTCAAGTGGGAAATGAACCTTTTCAACATCCTTGCCTTCTTTAGTTTTATTTTGGTGAACTTCCGTTTTGTTGTGGAGTGAATTTGCAGTGTTTCTCTCTTGCAGTTGTTTTTGGAGTTTGCGTGTTTCGGTATTTGCAGCATTGTTCTTTCACATTTGTTTAATGTTTTTGTATTTTTGGTTGTTGCATCTTTCTTGTGTTTGCAGCATTTTGGCGATGCGGTGGGTTTGCCCCAGTCGGCCACTGTAAATAATACAATATGAATGTGCCGAGGGTTATCTTGTGGGGGCTAATGGGCTGACAACGCCACCTGGGTCTTGGCCCAGGAAATGAGTGTAATGGTATTGGATGGACACAGGCTCATTCTGTGGACAGAGATGTGACTGGGTGGGATAGCTTATGTAAACCAAGAAAATAAAATACTAGGACTGTTAAAAGAAAGGCATACTAAAACACATAAACTACGGACACAATGAATATAAAATCGTTTTATTTTAATTGATTACAATGCAAACAGTTCTAAAAGCACATAAGTTGTAAAAAGGAGTGGACTAATCGGAAAACTAAACTTGGGAAAAAGGGGAGCAGGGGGGCCACAGATAGGGGGCAGACTACACTGTGAGGTGCCCGGGAGTGCCACCAAACCCACCTCAGTGCAGCACAGCAGACAACATACAACAGAAAAGGTGCGCCTAAGACATGTGCCCCATGGTAATATCACACGGAGGGGAGACCACACCAATGTCCTTAATCCCCCACATGCAGCAACCAGCTCCTTAAAAGAAAACTAACTTAACAAAATTAACGAACAAACATCCCAATTGGTTAACAAAACAAAACCAAACATCTATTAAATTAACCAAGGAAACCAAAAACAGACGAGACAATATAACATACGATTGACAGAAACAAGAAAGAAACGGAGAACAAAAGAAAAGGGCAAAACAGCAACAGATGCACCTAAGAAACAAAAGGGAACAGAAATTAACTTAAAATCACCTCTAAAAAGTCTGTCTGGGGTCATGCCCTAGTATGTTTTGCTCTTTTCTGCTACTCACTGAAATAACATCCAAAAACAGAAAGTGTGCTTGACTCCATACTGTATTTGAATATGTTCACTAAAGGTGGGCAAAGTCTTAGCAAACTTCTTTCATCAGTTGTTCAGCAGTGTTAGCAGCTGCTACGTGCAGATGCACAGCTGTTAACAGTGATAACGCACATTGATCACTATTGAGAGAAAGTAGCTCCAAGCAATTACGAGGTGTGAGTTTTTGTTCTGTGATGGTTTTATTATGCAAATAAATCACTACTGCTTTTGCTTTGACCAAAACCGGACCAGAACTGGGCTCACAGGACACTGACGGGGGTAAGTCACTGTGGGTGCACCAGAGTAAAGACACTGATGACATACACATTCATGTGAAAAATAGTGAACTGTCCCTTTAAAATAAGACTAGAGTTCATTTTCAGTGAGATGTAACAACTTATTTTTAGACAATACCAACTTGAAAATATTATTCCAAGAAATCTTTACAATAAAATTTTAGTTTGTTGGTTTAACAGGTTTTGTTTATTACCTCCACCGAGGAGGGATTAAATTCGGGTCCATTTTTTTGTCTGTCAGCAGGATTATGCAAAAAGTTCTGAATGGATTTTGAGGACATTTTCAGGAATGGTAGATAATGGGTCAAGGAAGAACCCATTCAATTTTGAGCAATGAAGGTCAAAGGTCAAGGTCACACTAAAGGTCAACAGCTAAAACACATCAGTGGTCATATCTCAGGATTCAGACAAGATAGAATCTGGTGGGGGGGTTTTTCATTCACATGGTCTGACCTTCAGAAATCAGATGGGTCAACACCTATGGCTCCATCACATCACATTTTGACATCACATGAGGACATGTCAAGCCTTGGCAGAGGTCTGCTGTCACTGACTGCCTTGTTTGGCTTGAATTAAGCAGAAAAAAATCTTGAATCAAGGAATTAATTATTATTACATTATTGACAATATTTACATGAAATGAAGAGTGGTCCACATATTTTGTTCATCTCGTCTCGTCATCTGAACCCATTTTATCCTCACTAGGGTCACAGGGGTCACTGGGGGCCGAATCCAGCTACAATGGGTGAAGGCGGGGTACACCCTGTATGAGTTTCCAGTTCATCTCAGGGCTGAACATATATAGACAAACAATCACTCTCACATTCACACCTATGGACAATTTAGATTAACCAGTTAACCTATCAGTGCATGTGTTTGGATGGTGGGAGGAAACTGGAGTACCTGGAGAAAACCCACGCAGACATGAGGAGAACATGTAAACTCCACACAGAAAGGTCTGGTGTGGGAATAGAACCAGGGACCTTCTGTCTGTGAGGCACGAGTGTTAACCACTGCCCCTATTTTGTTCATGTCCTGCAGTATTTATATTAATTGCACAGACCCTGGTGGCTTATTTTATCCTGTCTGTGTTGCATAATGAATTAGACATGTTTACATTTGCATAATTATGTGTAAATCACACTCACTATATGTCAGAGTTCAGACACAGATCCGCACGTAATGAACTCAACAAGTAATGCATCACCATTATTTCTTCTAAAGGGACTGGAGTGCAGTGGATGCAGATACTGAAGTGTCACTATGAAGGGACTGAAAATAAACCCATGGACCAAACAAACTCTACTGGCAACGCTAATGCTACTGACCCACAGGTTAAAGCAATTCTTTCTCTCTGTAAAATACTGTAATTACACTAATATATACGTTATTATGAGCATTTAAAATGAACGTTAGTCATGCATAAATGTTGGTTGTTTTGTTCTTTCCTGAAAACATGTTGTTTGTGGATTTGAGTAAGTTTTTTTTATTTATTTATTTTTTATTTCTTTTTGTTTATCAAATGTAAGACTACATCCACAAAAATACCAGTACAATATCCCTCATAGTCATTTCCTTGAACCTGTCTTAAAGGAGTCATTCCATGGTTATTTCATTAATATTACTGTGTTCTTCATTGTTTTTGAATACATTGTGTGTAGGTTCTATTTTTAAAAACGCCCGGATTGTTTTGTTTCCAGCAGTTTTTTCATGGTAGAAAAATGACTTGAGAGTCAACAGAGTCTCTGATTGGCTCAGAAGGAGCCATTCCTTCTGATTGAGCCCCCTAGCTCTGTGTGTGTTTACCTTTACCAGACTAAGATCCAGCTAGGTTTCATGCCGTCGCTTCTTTCGAAAATGCGCAAGGGAAAAAATGAGGCTTTATTTCCACAGAGAGCACATGAATCAGTTTGATCTACCATTTTTTTTCCAGTTTGTACTTCTCTTGTAGATGCTAATGCTACTTCATATTTGCTGCAATGGGGACGGGTTTAAACCCACGTGGTTGAAGCTAATGTCCTTGTGATGTGTAGTGGACAGATTTTTCTGAGTGGTAAATGCAGCCAGTGGAAGTGACAAACCACTTTCAAAGGCAGCATGTGTTGGTAACTCAGGGTGACCCATCAGATTCCAAAATGAGTGTGGAAAAGTGGTTTTCAGCGGAATGACACCTTTAACAGTTTTTCAATCCAACATTACAGTATTATTTGTTACTGCCATTCATACTGCTAAATCTCACACTTGAACATAATTATTAGTATTTGCATTCATTCACATCTATTCATTACTATGTCTATGTTTTACAGACCAATGTGCACTTAGCCTAGCTACGCTAGACCCTTAGGGGCAACAAATCTAATGTGCTACCATAGTAGTCTAGTTACGGTCAATGTAACGTTTGGCTAGATTTTTATCTCAGAATTTGTACTGTTTATCTTAGAATTTTGACTTATCTCATAATTTTGACTTTTTTTCCTCATAATTTTGACTTTTTATCTTATACTTTTGCCTTTTTATTTCTTATATTTTTGACTTTATCTCATGATTTTGACTTCACTCAATGCACCTTATATATAAAAAACCTTCATAATGTTTCAGTCTAATACAGTGATTGACTGTAAACTATTGGGGCAGGGTTCTAAATAGACATGGGTAAGAACACAGTAAGGGTCTTTACTGTCTTTTTGTTTTATTTTACTCACACTTTTTGCAGTTACTGTACAAGCACTCACCAATTTTCTCTAAAACGACAGACATTTGAGATGAGATATTTTATTACATGACAAAGAATTATTTGAATGTTGAAAAAAACACAATTACTAATTTTCACCCAAAAAAAGCAGGTACTGTCTTTTTACTTTGTAGGACAGTACTGCTCTAAAGCAGCCAGTGTATGTGTGTGCAGATCTACAGTGTATGCAGGATATCTTAAAACAACACAAATCATCATCTTTTTCAACCTTACAGGTACTGTTCCACAGAACTAGCCATAAACAATGCACAACCTCCCCCCAATTGATCTCTCTGCTCTCTGTCGTCGCAGTAATAAATGCATAACTTGATGTAAATTCTGTAATCCCTTCTATCTCCTGCTGCCTCACTCCATCTCCCACCCCATGAAACTTCATTCACTCAACCCTCGGTCGTCTTGGTGATATATACACACTCTGTTCTTCTAATATCCGCTCTTATATTCAGCTGCTGTATACAGTAACCTTTTGCATTCAGCCCTCGTATTGCGGCTTTGTAATCTCGGTTGGTATTCAATCCTGGCGTTCGTAGTCTGTCTTTCTGAAGCTTGTTCTTCTTTCTACTCTATTGCCCAGTCTGTTTACAAAGGGGAGGCGTAGCATATGTTTTCATCTACAGGCAGGACAAATTAAGTCCTATCTGGCCCAGCCACCCTTGGAGGGAACTGAGTGTGTGTGTGTGTGTGTGTGTGCGCAAGAGTCTGGAAAAGAAAGAGCTGTAGCATAAGGGAGGGTTAGAAGAGAGGGAAAAGGGAGGACATTTGAATACATGCAGAGAAGAGGAAATATTTTAACAGATGTGAGAGAGAGAGAGAGAGAGAGGCCATGAAAGACATGAAAGTTCTGTGTGTGTGTGTGTGTGCTTGTTTACCTATCTTTATGGAGACAGTGATATGTTTACACACACCATGGGGACCTATGACACTTCCCATAGTGTCATAGGTCCCCATGAGGGTTAAACAAAAATAAAATAAAAACAAAGTTCCCCACTAGTAAAATAGAAATGATGTGGCCCTATGAATACATTAATTAGTTTTTCCCGGAAGTCTCCATAAAGCATCAGGGAAACAAGTGTAAAGCCAAACATGTATTTTTCAAAGGTTTTTTATTGATTGATTGATTGATTTTCTTAATTATTTAATTTTTTAGAATTTTTTTGAATTTTTTATTTTATTAAAAAAAATATGTTTTTGCACTCACTACCCAATGGCTACTTAATTACAAACTTGTGAGACGTGGAAATGAGTATGAGTGTGTGTGTGTGAGTGTGTGTGTGTGTGTATTCCTATTTTTATTGACAGTGATTTGTTCACAAACTTCAGCCATCAGGACCTCTTTCACAATGGGGACCTCTGTATTATGTATTAATTTTTATTGAGGTATTATTTGAAATTATTCCTTCTTTAAATGTATTCATTCATTTTTATTTCATGTTTTATATGTTTACACTAACTACCTAATGTCAACTTGATTACAAACTTGGTCCTCATAAGACATATAAACAAGTATGTGTGTGTGTGTGTGTGTGTTAAATAGGAAGGTTCATTGCTTTAATAGGCCCTGGTAGTGAATTAAACAGTTGGAAGCTTCATGTTGTTCAGACGTGCAGGTTGAACTGCTGTGGGTCAGCAGACTGGGACTCACTTCTAAATGATGATGTAAAATAAAGGTTTTTTTTTCTTTTTTCTTTTCTCCCTCATCCTCAGATGTACAAAGTTCCTACTCGGACTTGTTTGATGTGAATCAAATTGGGGAATTAAAAGTCTTGCAGTTAGCTGCGATTGGCACCGACTGAACTCAGAAGATTTTTACTGCTTATGTATTCCACTGCTGTACACACACACACACACACACACACACAAAGACAATTACAGGCACTGCAGTGAGGTGATAGGGCTTTGGTTTTGAATAAAAAATAATGAAATGAAAAAAAAACAAACCTATACAGTAAGAAACGCTGCCAATATTTTTTGTTTTGTTTTTACTTTGATTGATTCTCTTTTAGATGGATGAGGTTGGACTTCTGAACTTAATAGAGCCATTAACTTATGTAAAATCCCTTAAAAATATGTTGAAATGCTGTAAATGTATTCAAATTGCTTAGTTACCTTCACCAAGGAGGTACAGTGGTACCTCTACTTAAGAAATTCATTAACTCCAGAAGTGTTTTTATACTGTGATTTTTTTGTAAATAGTCACATTTTACATGTAAAAGGCCTGATTCATTCCAAGGCCCCCAATACTACCCCTCAAACCCTTTAAAATGTATAAAAAATTTTAGATTTTGTATGAAATATGTGTTAAAAGAAAATGTAGATTTAGATTTTAGCCCGTCCAGGCAAATGTCGGTGTCTGGGACAGAAGAGTTGAGCCACGTCTGGGTGAGAATGAGGATGGCAAGGCAGATCACCCCCCCAACACACACACACACACACACACACACACACATGATTACAGGTACTGCTGTGAGGTAATGGCGCTTTG
The DNA here is from genome assembly GCA_020466265.1 of Siphamia tubifer. Lineage (NCBI taxonomy): Eukaryota > Metazoa > Chordata > Actinopteri > Kurtiformes > Apogonidae > Siphamia > Siphamia tubifer. The sequence goes on from CM035792.1 coordinate 50,797,193, forward strand.
TTTTTGAATAAAAAATATTTAAATAATTTAAAAAAACGAAACGGTTTTTGTTTTTTGTTTTATTTTGATTGATCTTTTTCTTTTAAGATGCATGAGGTTGGACTATTTGACTTAATAGAGGAATTAACTTATGTAAAATGCCTTAAAATATGTTGAAATGCTGTAAAGTTATTCAAATTTATGACAACACTAGTGGTGCTGTATATTAGACAATATTACAATGAACTTCACTATCTATTTATCTGTCTGTCTGTCTGTCTGTCTGCCTGTCTGTCATGGTATAGTTTACCATATTTGATCAAGTAATTAGAAACTAATTGCCTGCAGTACTTGATACCTCCATATTTGCATACAGATTTATGTATGTGCTCATAAACATGCAGCAGTAACACATTTAATTAGTCTCAAAGTGTACAATAGGATGAATAAATTTTTTTTAAGTAAAAAACAAACAAAAAAAAGGTGGGGATCAAAGCCATGTGGCCCTCATGTAAACAGGGCCACAAGGCTTGGTATTTAGGCGTTCGGCGCGGACCACATTGGCACCAGTCCTATTGAGACTGCTGTGATCACCAGGGGACGCAGTCGCCAGGGACGCAGTCGCCAGGGACGACTCGCACCACTCACACATCCCTGTCCAAGCACGTGCACGTCACACACACACCGCATATTTGCTTCTGCTCAGAATGAATGGGAGTCTATTATATTGTATTTCATATTTTCATTTAAATTTAAAACATCTGATATCTGCAATAAATGTGAACATGTATCATAAAGTGAAAATATGAGTGAATCTGGTGTGAATGAAGATGCTTGTGGACTGGGATTTATACATTTTTCCAACATTTTGATTTAGTCTGTTGTGCTTCTTTGATCCAACTTCTCCCACTGTAGAAAACACCTGCTCACACATTTCACTTGCAGAAATAATCTAAATAGTTAAACCAAGTCACTTTGGATTCAGATGGATCAAGTATAAACTGTTTTAATTTCCTTGTTTTCATCCTATTCCTCTCAAATACCTTAGTGTTTGATATAAGATCGAAATGATCCCACACGGTGGAAACATGTTTGGCTGCTTCATAATTCTTGGTGAGTATTTATGATAATTAACCACAAAAGATCAGAGATCCTTTTGGCAGATTCATCCCATTGCACTTCCTTATAAACAGTTTGGCATCGGAGTCCGTTTGAAACAGTTGCTGTATCGGTCATGTGACACAGGGTTTCGCTCTCTGAGCTTGACGTATGCACCGACGAACCGGTGTCGCTGAACCCATCACTACTTTTGTGTTCTGTCTGTGTCTTTGTCATTATTTTGGTTCAGTTGTTGTTAAATCAGTTCTCCCTTCAGCACTGAGTCCTTCCTTCACCTCCACCCATCATGACAAATTATCCACAGAGGAACCATATTCCAATAAATGCTGTAAAACTCCAACAAAAACATCCAAAACAAACAAGAAAAGTTGTCCATATGTAGTCCATATTTCGTTCAAAACATCAATAAATATACAAATTTAACAGGTCCTGCCTCCAATATCCCAGTTTTCATCTTAATATTTTCATTTATAATATAAGCAAACATGAAGTGCATGTTATTAAAAATGGTTAAAGAACAGCATTCCATAATAATAATAATAATATATTTTATTTGTATAGCTCTTTTCATGGCACTCAAAGATGCTTTATATGCAGTAAAAACAGAACAATAAGAGTCCAACAACAATAAAAACAAACAATATAAAACAGATCAATCACAAATTAAAACAGACAGAATAAAAGTAATCAAACATTAAAAGCAATCTTGAATAAATTAGTTTTTAAAGGGATTTAAAAGTGTTGAGGTCGGAACACTGTCGGATGGTTAGGGGGAGTGAGTTCCAGAGGTTTGGGGCGGCTACACAAAAGGTTCTGTTTGCCCAGGTTCGGTGCTTGGTTTTGGGCGGTGGGGCAAGGAAGTGGGCTTAATTTACCGAAGAAATGTAGGTAAAATTGAGTGGACGTTTAAAGGGTTAATAAGCGCTGTTTCTTTTTCTTTGTCTAACGTAGCTGCGTTTCCATTACACTTGGAAATTCGCAAAATAAATAAATATCGCTATAAAAACTGATAATGGAAACACCTGAATTAAAAAAAAATACTCAAATATTGATCAAAACTTTTCACGCTTTCATGAGGTGGTTTTTCAGACATTTCGATATTCGAATGGATAGCAAAAGTGTAATGGAAACACTTTTTCCGTAATTATATGTGACAGGATGTGACGTACATGGTCACATGATCAATTCTCTCCGAGTAAAAATTACAGCTGCAGTCACTGTAACCATGACAACCATTGGCTACTGGGCCATGAGAAGTAAAGGAGTCCTGATCACGCTCTTGGAGTGATGATCAGGGTGATTCCTACAGTAGACACAGTGAAGGTTTCATTTTATTATCTGGTAGTTTTTGAATATTTAAGTTTTTTTTTAATATATATTCTCTGTTCTGTAAAGTGTCAAGTGCAGCACTGTGTAAAAAGCACTACATATATTTATAATTTGTTGTTAAGTGCTGAGCATATTTACATTTAATATTTCAACCTGACAATGTATGGACCACATGTAAAGACCCGTATAACATTAACCATCTGGTTTGTTTGACATGTTAGTGCCTTTAAAGAGTTCATCAGGGACTTTTACTGACCAGACAATTAGCCGATTCATTCACTCTAACATTATCAGGGTGATTGTCATTCCGAAGCTCCGCAGGTGACAGCAGTGGCATCTGTTGGGATGATATTTCACGAAAGTTACGACGCTCCTGCCTAGAACAACCGTCAATGGAAACACGTTCAAAGCGGAAATATACTTTGTTGAAATTAATGGAAACACAGCTAGAGAGAGAGAGAGAGAGAGAGACTGTTCTCTAATTAGAGAACACCAAATATCTAATCTTGTGTACCAGTACTGGTCACATGAATGTTCATTATGCATTACTTATAAGCATCACTTATTATTTTGTTGGTTTATTATACATTTTTCGCTGTTATTGTCCATATTTTTAAATTTTTGACTCGATGGGAACACTTACTTATTTTAGGAATATCGATATTGTTTTGCAAAAACCTGTAATGGAAATGCAGCTAGTGTCTCACAGAAATAGTGGAATCAGTGGATTTAAACCAGTTCTACTGACACAGTCTTCCTGCTTCATATAAACTCACTGAGTGTGGAAACACATGCAGTAGAAGCCAACCCACTGAATGAGCTCCATTTAATGTAGATCACATCAGCTTGTCCTCAGGGTCTCCACAGGGCATCAGAACCTCTGCACATGCACTAAATGTTTCAGGTTTGGAGGTAGTGATTCTATGAAACTGCAGACAAACTGTACACTCTCCAGCCCAAATGTAAATGTTGCATGATGCAGAGCGTGCTGCGATGTAGGTGATAAAAAATGGATGAGGTTCAGAAACAATCCCAGAGAGAGATAGAATTACAAATCTGCAGGTTCAAGTGAGCGAGGTGGTAAAAGAACCTGCAGAGGGAAGAGGACAACAACAACATGGAGACTAGGCCATGGTCTGGGAGCACAGTGATTGGTTGAATTCAACGTCAAACATTTGGAAATGTGAAATGTTTTTAATCTGACAATTAACATTAGCTGAGAGAGATGATTGTAATCAGTGTGTGTATGTGTGTCTGTCTGTGTGTGTGTGTGTCTGTCTGCATGTGTGTGTCTGTCTGTGTGTCTGTCTGTCTGTCTATCTATCCATCTCTCATGGGACCCTTACACACAGCCCACATATATAAATCTTCTGGGGCCCACATGGACATGCTGGCTGTTTTTTTTTTTTTTTACAAATTTTCATTTATTTTGTCTCACTTACATATAAAGACAGAAATGTCACCCCCCTTTTGATCACCCCCATCAGTTGAGAGTCTCTCTACTGAACATGTGTAATCCGAATCACCCTCCATGGGGAGCTCCACTGTGTCAACAACATCCAGAGAATACTGGAGGTACATGCTCGCACTTCAGGCTCTGTTTACATGTCATCCTGTGTTGTTGAAATCTACTTCAAAGTTGGCACATGTACAGAGGTAACTGATACATGGACATCTGCACACGCATGGACATGATGACTTCAGCTGGATCACTGCCAAAATAAGCTACAGTATGTGTGAGGGGCGGAAGCACTCGTTAATCCTTACTTACAGTTTGTTATACGACCACTGGAGGGGGGGGTTGGGTTGGGTTCTCAAGTTTAAAGCTGTCATTCTGTGGTTATTTCATTAATATTACTGTGTTCTCCATTGTTATTGAATACATTGTGTGTTGGTTCTATTTAAAAAAACGTTTTGTTTTGTCTCCAGCTGTTTTTTCACAGTAGAAAAATGACTTGAGGTCGAAGAACAGAGTTTACCGGTACTTCCTCATAGATGTCCATGACATGGTGATGAAGTGTCCCTTTTGAAGGGGTATAAAGCCCTTCTCCTTCCCCTCTGCCTTAACATGAATTGAGACACCCATACCCCTACACGTGGACACACAAAACAGAGGGGAAGTGGTGAAATGAGATTCAGCCTTTGTGTGATGGTGATTCAATTCAATTGAGTTTTATTTATAGAACCCCAAATCACAAGGTTGTATCATATGGCTTTACACAGTTGCTTTGAAAAAAAAACAATCAATGAATGCAGAGTAGATGAAAGGAAAAGTGGAAATGGAAAAATATCTGATCAATATCTGATTTCTATAGTCAACACATTATTCCAGTGATCGTGTAAACAGCATGACATCATATGCTTTATCAAGGAACAGCAGCAATCTGATTAACACCTCAAATTCTCCCCAATTACCATGGACTAGTCGGTTGGACAGTTGGCTTGTGATCGATGGGTTCCTGGTTTGATTCTCTGGGCTGGCAGAGAGTTGTTAGCTGATGCCCTTGAGCAAGGCACCATTTGCTCCCCATGTGTCTGTTATGGCCAGCCCACCGCCCCCAGTCTGCAATGTGTGATACATGTCATGGGTTAAAGGTGGAGGACACTTTTTTTTTTTCTTGCCGAGAAGGAGGGTCTAAGGACAGGGGATGCAAATCAATAAGACAAAATCCATTGGGTATCGTATGTGCAATAAAAAGCACTCACTATTCCCTGAACTACTGCGTAATATATTGTTTTACTATGAGTATACTAGTAGCTCTATAGACAGATGTGGATTTTATAACATAATGATCTTTGCTGTTTTAATGTTTGTTTTTTGATATTGATTCTATGCCAAAAGCACCTGTGGAGAAGCACCTTTTGATTCTGTTGTATGCACTGCATATAATGACAATAAAGGCTTGAATCTGAAAACCAGTAGTGTTTTGTATTTTAACTTGTTTTATTTATTTGAGTTTATTATTTTGTTCATTCTTAATGGTTTTATTCCTTTTTTTAAACTGTGCTTTTAGTCTTCTGTACAACACTTTGGTCCCCTGTGAGTTTTTTTATGAATAAAGTTGGATTGGATTGAAAATGGAAATTATGTAGTTAACTTGGATGGAAGTTCTCTGAGTAATGCATGAATCATCCACCATCATAATATACGCATGTACTCCAAAAGAAATCCAATAATGGACTGGAACATCAAAACCATGGTTTTTGATGAGCTGATTGCTGAAGTACGTGTAAATGCGTTAGATATGATTATTACAATTATCCAATTATTCCCAGTTAATGAATTTTAATGGTCATGTAAAGAGGCTCATTAACCCTCAAATTGTCTCAAATTTACAAGATTGTTAAGACACTAATGTTTTATTATGGATTTCTGGTTTAACAGTTATGAGAAAGGAGACACAACAGGTACATCCAGCCTGTAATGATAACAAACAACGTGAACCTAACATAAACACACACACACACACACACACACACACACACACAGCATTTCATTGGGGTGGCTGTGGCTCAGTTGGTAGAGTGGGTCGTCCAATGACTGAAAGGTCGTCAATCCGCGTCCCTGCTCTGGCTGTCCAAGTGTCCTTGGGCAACGACACTGAACCCTGACTTAGTCTCCCAGTAGGACTGACAGAACCTTAGAAACCTACTGGTGTATGAGTGTGTGTGAATGTCACGATGTCAGGCCGGAGTGGTGTGGTGGTAATGTCCCGGGGCAACTGCAGCTGCTGGCCAACATTGGCCCTCATGCTCCAGTCCCTTGCCTGGGAAAGGACACTCTGGGGGGCTCGTCGGCTGGTATCTCCACTGCCTTCCCCCAGTCTTACAAACCTGACCTGGGGCTGCTTGTCTGTTCGCTGATTATTTGCATCTTGTCTGTGATTTTCCAGGACTTCGGCTAGTTTGTTCAGCATTAACACCTTAAAGCATACTGTTACAAATATGCAATATGCATGTGCTATAGTCAAATTAATTATCTGAACTTCATCTTCATCCACTGTTGCCATCTTCTTCCATTTTTTGTTGTGTACTGAATTTGCAGTGTTTCTCTCTTGCACTTGTTTTGTAAGTTTGTATGTTTTGTTATTTGCAGCATTTTTCTTTCACATTTATTTGGGGGGTTTGTACGTCTTTGCTTCTGCATCATTTCTGTTATTGCAGCATTTTTCTCTTGCAGCTTCACTAGTGTTACATTTATCTTATGTGTTTTTGGTTGTGCATCTTTGTTGTATTTGGTGGGTTTTGTCAATGTGGTGCGTTTGCCCCTGTCGGCCACTGTAGATATGTGACGAAGCAAATTAATTTCAATTGTGCCACTTTTTCTCATATTCATCTGCCTCCAATAGAATGTGTGTCATCCCAGTTGACAGTCAAAACGGTACAAAGAAATTAGTTTCAAATGAAGAACGTTGGTTTCCAGCTGGACTTAAAAAAAAGAAAAGGCTGTTTTTTTTCCTTAATATGAAGCATGAACGGTTACAGATATGTCATATTCTAGAGGCTGGAACGAGATCATGGACCCATTAAAACCATATGAAGTCTGATTTCAACTCAGTCTTTTGTAGTGATTTAAAATTGCACTGACTTTTAAGGGAATGCTGTAGAGTAACATGACTGGTGTCACTTGGACAATTAAACAGAAAACCTTCAAATAAAAACTATTATTATGGTCTGCTATGCTTTGGCCAACATCCTCTGCTAATGACACATCCTTCATTATAGTGGTACAACTCAAAGCCAAATTGGTACCAAGGTTCCAAGTATCCACTCCAAAAATCAGACCTAATTTAGCGGAAAAGGCCAATCTGTGGAGTGAGCAGATTCATGTCATCACTCAAAGCCTATCAGCACTGAAAGGGCACAGTATGGACTTCTAATATGTGTCTATTTACTTTATTTACCCTACTGCTTCCCAACAGTTTTAGGTTTGTAAGCCCATTTTAACATCACACATTTCTGGTGACCGAAAACACAAAAAAAAAATGTTCTGTTAAAATTAAATAACTTTTCATCATGTAAAAGTTTTCTATACTATTTTGCAAATAAACATTGATTTTAAATGACATGTATACATCTATATTTTTGTGATTGCATCATTTACCCCCCCCCCCCCCCCCCCCCCCACACACACACACACACACACACACACACAGTCCTGAAGTGTTCTATTCATGTAAATATAATAGTCACACCCACATCAGGAAGAAAATTGAAAATCAATAATGCTTAACAACTAAATAGTATTTTTTGTTGTTTGTGTTTCCATGTATAAATATTACCAATGAAAACAAAAAATACTACATTTGCTTTTTCGGTTTTTCCTATTGACAATTTTTTGTTCCCTAAGGATATTTAGCAGCATAATTTACTTTGACATCAAATGTATTCTCTATGTGTGACGGTTTAAAATTAACTTTTAATATAACACCACAGCGCGTTTAAGGGTGTGTGTGTGTGTGTGTGTGTGTGGACAAAGCAAGTGTTTTATTTCCTTGGTGACCAACTTAAACCGGTTAATGAGGCTCGGTGGTCACCATCCCTAGTACACATACAAGCAATGGTGTAACTGTTTATGAACATTAATCTATGGTGAACTGTTTTAGCAAAATAATGTTAGTGTATGATAACTTCTTCTCAATTTATAGTATTGTAATTTTCATAGCTAAACCTGCTGGACTTACCATCAAATTGAAGTTTATTTTGTTTCTTTGTGGAGACAGTGTTCCACTCGATGACTTGGCTTGTATTCCAACCACAACTCTGGAAACGGGTTATCCTTGGTTGGTCTTTTGTCCATAAAGTGATGGGAACACACAAAAACATTGCGGGGTGGATATGTTAAATTCAATGGCTTTAGCCAGGCCTGTGATTCAGAGTAATTATCAGGCTTGCGAAAAAACGAAGTGCATGAACGTTGCCTCTTTGTGGCAGGTTTGTGATCAAAACACTCTCTATCAAACCACTCATTCAGGTGTTTTCTTGAGGTTTTACAACCAATGACAGCACATGTGGTTCCCGAACCTCTTGAAGTTGTCCATCCTTTTTCCAATATCAGAGCTAGCTAGCAAATCAAACCGGTTAAGCCAGAATGGAAGTGAAAAGCATCAGAAGGAGTTCAGGAAATAGAGCGGAAAGAGGTCAAAAACGTGTCTATAGTTTTCCGATGTCATTCATGCTGCTTGCTGTATAACAAATCTAGTGAGACAGAATTTTAACGTGATGAGAAATCTTGGCAAATTACATCTCGCGGCATCTTGTCACACAAGATCTCATCACACCCCTACAAAACAGGAATTACTTTTTTTTGTTTGTTTAAACCATGACCTTATTCTTGAAAAATCACAACTTTTTTTTCAAGTGTGCCAATATTTTCATCATATGTGGCAAAAATAAAATAAAGTTTTTATACATACATACTTCTAAAAAGTACACATAAAATACAAGAAAAACAAATGTAAAGTGAAGTGAACATGTCTTTTATAAAACTAGAGAGCATCACTTTAGAACATTAGAGCATCATAAGTGCAGATCCAGACCCCTGTCCACATCCACATGATCCCATTGAACACCTTATATTAGTACCATTACTTCATGATACCTAACAAAGCAGGTACACTCACCATTCATGCAGAGGTGGGAATGATCCTAAATGACCCAAAAATAGTCATTAAAGGATTAAATAATTACCTTAATGGCACTTGAGTAAATGGAAACAGCCTTTTAATCCATAAAGACCCAGACTACGCATATAAAATGTTCAATAACTTTTCAACCATTAATCTTATCAATGCATGTACGTAATTGGTGTAAAATACAGTTTATCATCTTTTCATGGTCATTGGATATGACCCATTTGGACATTCAGAGGCTCTGTTGTTACCATGGAAACACTGTCATCTTTGACAACATTGATTCACCAGTAAAACCCATGGAGTTGGATAAATAACAGTGGATGGAGACACTTGTTTTTTAATTATTGATATTTTTGCTGAAAAACTCACAATTCCTTCAGTTTCTTTCTGTTTCTAATACAATGACCCTCAGGTTTAAACTGAGCTTTTATGAACTTTTACATGATCAGTGAATTAAACATTAGAAAATATGTAATTTTTAAAAAATCTGTAAAATATAGAGGTTATTACTGTGATAAATTGGTTGGAAAAACGTTAAATCTAGAGGGAAAAAAATTATTTGGGAACTGCCCGATATGAAATCAATGAACAGATGGACCCAAATACCGGACTCTGAGCCAGATATATCACTCAAGTTTATTGATACAAAAATAGTGAATAGTGAGAAAATTTGTTGCTACTCTGATGTCAACCAGGTGTGAAGCAACATATGGTGGGGCAGCAACTCAGAAGCAGGGCAGAGAGGAGGTGAGAATGTAAAACAAGGTATTCAGGGTAAAACCAGGTATCCAGCAGAGCTTATCAAGAGCAGTCAAAAAAAAAAACCTTTACCAATAGACAGAAGAGGGTCAAACCGAGGGTCCAGTATGGATTAGTTAGGCTCGATATCAGGGGCAGGCAAAGGGCCCCGTACCAAGAACTAAGAATCATGCAACAAAACCAGAGAGGAGCAAATGACAGACAGAAACCATAGATCCAAACGGGGTCATACACTGGGAAACAATTCAATTCAATTCAATTCAATTTTATTTATAAAGCCCTAAATCACAACAAAGTCGTCTCAGAGGGCTTTACAAAAACACAATCAACTACAGAAATACATGAAAAGTCCCAGGCATCCCCTGTCCTTAGACCCTCCTTCTCGGCAAGAAAAAACTTCAAAACCCAGTGGGAAAAAGAACGTCCATGTATAAATGCAGGAAGGGGGGCTGGTCCAGACACGCAGGGGCGGTGGTCCGGGGTCACAGGTCGGCAAACAGAAGACAGGAGACTTACCGGTCATCTGATGCATGTGATAGCAAACATTGAATGTGGACAGTGAGTCCGAGTTCCTGATGGGTAGTGGGAGAGAGTTCCAGAGTTGGGGGGTGCGGCGGCTGCAAAGGCTCTGTCCCCCAAAATCTGATGCTTGGTGCAGACGAGGAGGTTTGAATTAGCAGAGTAAAGATGATAGGTGGGGGAGGAGGTCGGAAAGGTAAATGGGGGGGGGGGGGGCAGGTTATGAAGGGACTTGAAGGTAAGGAGGAGGAGTTTATTGCCTTTATTTTTACTCCCCTCAACGTAAACTCATGCACTCCCTCCTTCCTTAAACACTCCCTCAACACTTCTCTCTGTGCCTCATATTCCCTGCATCCTAACATAACATGTTCCACTTACTCTTCTTCCTGACATCTATCTCATAAACCTGTTTCATGTTTCCCTATCATGTTCAGACACTTACTTAATGACCTTTGCCCTATTCTCAATTATTAGTTCTCACAGTGAGACTTGACTGGGGGGAACCCTATTTAAAAACACCACACAGCTGAAACAAATGAGGATAATTAAAGGGGCGTGACAAGGCACTGGTGAGAGCAGGAAGACTGACACCCAGTAGACAAAAAACAGAGGTGGAAAGTAACTCAGTAAAAGTACTTTATTGCTGTACTTGAGTAGATTTTTTTTAAGTATCTGTACTTTACTTGAGTATTTATTTTTCTGGAAACTTTTTTTAAAAAATACATAAAACAATAAAAGACAATAAAAGTCCAGATTGTTACAGAGGGTTGGATGGATGGATGGATGGATGGGTGGGTGGGTAGGTAGGTAGGTAGGTAGGTAGGTAGGTAGGTAGGTAGGTAGGTAGGTAGGTAGGTAGGTAGGTAGGTAGGTAGGTAGGTAGGTAGGTAGGTAGGTAGGTAGATAGATAGATAGATAGATAGATAGATAGATAGATAGATAGATAGATAGATAGATAGATAGATAGATAGATAGATAGATAGATTGGTTCCTGTTGTTTTTGTTTTTTTTCCCCCCTCTAAATCAGTTTCTTTTTGACACCTGTTTATTTCCATATGTCAGATCTACAAACAAAATTCAGTAAAAGCACAGTAAAAAAAAACAGTAATTTTTTTTCTAAATATTGAAACTTAACCATCCTTTTAACACCCAACGCTCAACAATATATTTTTGTTTTCCTTTCCCATATTATGCATTTCATTTGAAGACACTTGCATTGTCAGGGGGTGAGCAGAAATGACTAATATAATGTTTTTAATCTACTTCTTTTCAAAGTGTACACTTCAGCAACTTCAGAGTAAACGATGACATAAATCAAACCTCCAATTCATTCTCTGTGTGTCACGGCCCAAACAAATGTAGTCTTTATCTCTCCCTCTTTCCTCCTTCTCTCTCTCACTGGCAAGGCTATTAATTTTAATATGATTGGAAATTTCCCCTAAAAAACTCCAGGGACACCAACAGACAGACCAGTCTCAACGCAAGAGATGAAACTTCAACTAGTTTCAACACTCCAGGCGTTGGAACATCAGTGCGGCTGTCATCGCCCATAAGTCCTGGTATATCCAACTGTACAGCCGCCCGACCTTTTTTATTTTTTTATTTATTTATTTTCAAAAATCAGGATCAAAAGCAATCAAGTCGTCCTCCATCCCTTTATAAATTGTATTTCAAGTGAGTGAAATTACTGTCAAAATGAGGAGGAAACTCTGATGAAATGTGAGGTAAGACCTGGAGGTAAATGTAAGAGACATGATTATTTTCAGCCCCGACAGACACTTTGAAAGGCCTCCAAATGAGACACATCACAGCGCTTTCACTAATTTGAATGCAAAACAAGCAAGGCGAGGGATTGGTGGTTAAATAAAGCCAAGCGGCTGCTCACATTTATGAAAAGAAAACAACTAGCAAGGAATGTCTCGCCTTGTCCAACACTACAACGCCGGACAAAGGGAATTATTCATTTATTTACTATCAAACTTCACAGATCCAAATTACAAAGGATCAACAAGGCTGCTTCCTGTCCTTCTGGCAGCCGGTCTTTTCTTTTGTGTACTGAAGCTTTACATGCTACTCTTTGCGCCCAGTAAATTTTCATGACCCCCTTGAATGTGCAGCCAAGCTGGCAATTCAGGCAGATATTGATTCAAAGTGATAAACCATCTCTCATAAAGTAAGATCCAGGTTATTTATGTTCCTGCATTGCCTCAGCTGGATGGTATACTGTAGTGTTTAGCTCAGCTGTCGTGCAATGATACAAAGGACGCTTTGAGTTTGAGATCTGATTCAGCGCTTTTCATGACCAACAACATTTACAACAATATGTGAATATGTGTAATTGTCTCACTTTAAAACACTTTATTCTATTTCCAACTGGTAATGGAAACACCTGAATTTCGAAAAAACACTCAAATATTGCTTTCATGAGGTGGTTATTCAGAGATGATTTTAAATGTTCATTATCATATTAGCATTAGCACACCATTTTTTTCAGACTGTGTTATACAATAATACAATGTTAAATGTTTATCCCCACCTGAGTTTCTTAGTATTACACATCAAATAGATTGTTGTGTGCAACTTGAAGCATTGAATTGCAATATATTACATTCTATTCATTGAAAGAGAGAGAGAGAGAAGTAGCACTTACGTTTTACCAAGACTATTGTTTTATCATTAGCAAAACATTAAGTTATTATGTAATTACCAATTTACACCACCTTGTGTACTGTTATGCCAAAAAGTATATATTATATACATTTAACCCCCCCCCCCCCATTCATGTGATTGTGATATTTGTGTCTAAGTGCATTAAAAAGCAGAGGTTGTCAATGTTGCCAAAACTGATGACCAGTTCTGACTCCATCCAACTCATGCTGAACCTATTTTTGGAAGTGTGTATGTCAATTTAAATCAAACACACACACAAGCTGCATTTCCAATTCAGTTTTTTTCGCAAAACAATAGTGATATTCCTAAAATTTTGACAAAGTATATTTGCGCTTTGAACGTGTTTCCATTGATGGTCTTTCTAGGCAGGAGCGTCGTAACTCTTGTGAAATATCATCACACGAGATTTCACTGCTGTCACCTTTGGAGCTTCAGAATAACCACCCTGATAGTGTTAAGAGTGAATAAATCGGCTAATCCTCTCGTCAGGAAAAGTCCCTGGCGAACTGTTTAAAGACACTAACATGTCAAACAAACCAGCTGGTTGACATTATCAGCCACCTGCCTCTTAGATCCAATCTCAACAAAACTCTTTAAACAGATTCTACCCCTAATTATTAGCACTGTCCTAAATATAATTAACACTTCATTAACTACTGGATATGTGCCACAGTCATTTAAATATGCTGTTATTAAACCAATTCTGAAAAAGCCTACCCTAGATCCTGACATTTTAGCCAATTATAGGCCTATATCCAATTTACCCTTCCTATCAAAGGTTTTAGAACGAGTAATAGTTAAACAGCTGTGCCAATTCCTGCAGGATAATAGTTTATTTGAACAGTTTCAGTCTGGCTTTCGTGCCCATCATAGCACTGAAACAGCGTTAGTTAAAGTTACTAATGACTTATTATTAGCCGCTGACATCGGATTAATATCGGTCCTGGTGTTATTAGACCTTAGTGCAGCCTTTGACACCATTGACCACAGTATCTTAGTGCACAGATTAGAATGTGATATAGGTATTAGAGGAGCAGCCCTCTGCTGGTTTAAATCATATTTATCTCATCGCTACCAATTTGTTCACATCAATCAACAATCATCGCAGTCCTCCAGAGTTAATTATGGCGTGCCCCAAGGGTCAGTCCTTGGACCTATTTTGTTTACACTATATATGCTCCCTTTAGGTAACATCATTAGAAATCATGGTATTAATTTTCATTGTTATGCGGATGACACACAGCTATATTTATCGATTAAACCTGATCAGACCAGACAAATAGATAAACTAAGTACTTGTGTACAAGACATAAAAACTTGGATGAGTGCCAATTATCTTTTATTGAACCCTGAAAAAACTGAAGTCGTTATAATTTGTCCTAAAAATGCGAGAGACTCCCTAACTGACCAGATAGTTACTCTGGACAACTTAAGTGTAACACCCAGTGCCACAGTTAAACATTTAGGAGTTTTATTTGATCCAGATATTTCATTCAAAATGCACATTAACCAAACATGCAGAGCAGCCTTCTTTCACCTGCACAACATTAGCCAAAATTAGGAATATTCTGTCTAAAACGACTGCAGAAAAATTAATTCATGCATTTGTTACATCACGATTAGATTATTGTAAGTCCTTACTTGTAGCGTGTCCTAAATATTCCCTAAAAAGCTTCAACTGGTTCAAAATGCAGCAGCAAGATTATTAATAGGATCAAATAGAAGAGAACACATCACCCCTGTGCTCCAAACCCTTCGCTGGCTACCAGTTGAGTTTAGAATTACATTTAAAATCCTCCTCCTTACATATGAAACCATTAATGGTATGGGCCCCTTTTATCTTACAGATGATCTGGTTCTGTACCAGCCCAATAGAACCCTTCGTTCTCAGAATACAGGTTTATTGAAAGTTCCTAGGGTTTTTAAATGTACAGTCGGAGCTAGAGCCTTTAGTTACCATGGTTACTGTCTTATAGAATCAGCTTCCCTTTAATATTAAAGATGCCAAAACAGTCTCTACATTTAAAATTAGGCTTAAAACATTCCTGTTTGAGAAAGCCTATGGTCAGGTTAGCTAAAAATCATGTGACTCATATATCATGGATACATGATGTATGAGTCACAGTTCAGTCTAGGCTGCCCTAGGAGTTAGAATGCTGGGGGAAGTACAGACACTGAGTTCTTTCTTCTCTTTCTTTCCCTCACACCTGTTTCTGTCATTTTTATAACCTATCTTTCATACCAAGTCTGTTCATGACTAGTCACCTGGTGCCCCCCCCCCCCCCCCCCGGGGAGGAGTGGTGGCTCTCCTGATAGTGTCTGCATGGGAGCCATGGATGACAGGATCTGCAAGTGTCTCGCCTGTGCCGACCTGTGACCCCAGACCCCCGCCCCTGCCTGTCTGGACCAGCCCCCCTTCCTGCATTTATAAATGGACGTTCATCTATAGCCTGTCCATCCATGGGAGTGGATCTCTCCTTCAATGTGGTTCTCCTCAAGATTTCTTCTTTTTCCCACTGGGTTTTGAAGTTTTTTCTTGCCGAGAAGGAGGGTCTAAGGACAGGGGATGCTTGGGACTTTTCATGTATTTCTGTAGTTGATTCTGTTTTTGTAACGCCCTCTGAGATGACTTTGTTGTGATTTAGGGCTTTATAAATAAAATTGAATTGAATTATAAGGGTCTGTACATGTGGTCCCTACATTGTCAGGTCAAAATATTAAGTGTAAATATGCTCAGCATTTAACAACAACAAATGATAAATGTATGTAGTGCTTTTTACACAGTTCTTGCACTTGAAACTTTACAGAACAGATAATGTATTTATCTGTGAAAAACAAAAAACAACTTAAATATTCAAAAACTAACATAATAAAATGAAACCTTACTGTGTCTACTGTAGGAATCACCCTGATCACCACTCCAAGATGGCTGCCGTAGTTCTCGCATCCCAGCATCCAATGGTTGTCATGGTCACAGCGACTGTGGCTGCCATTTTAACTCCGAGAAAAGTGATCATGTGACCATGTACGTCACGTCCTGTGACATATAATTGTAGAAAAAGTGTTTCCATTACTAGTTTTTTATAGCGATTTTTACATTTTGCAAATGTCCAAGTGTAAAGGAAACACAGTTACATAGACCCACACACACACAGACACACAGACACACACTGTGATTACAATAACCTCTCCCAACCAATGTTGGCCGAGATTAACAAAGAAAAAGGTGGACAGGGATTAACCTATTCCCCTTCACAAATCTTTTATGAGCCAGAGTCAAGAGAAGGACTGTGACCAATGTGAAGGAAACTAAATTAAAGGACGGGTCAGTAAGACCAAGGACCAGTGAGATGATAAGATCAACTTCCATTTGAAGATAACTAAATGTCCAATATAAAATACTGGGTCAGAGGAAGAATAGGCAGTCAGACTTCACAAACTGACATGTTCTCTTATTGTCAGCGACAGGAACAAGACACACAGCTCTGTTTTTGACTTATCGATGGTTTTTTAAATAAATTATTTAAATGGAGACCGACCACTTCTTGATATTTATTACCTCCAGAATAGAACATGCAGGTACAATCCAGAGACATAGAAGAAAGACTGAGTAAAAGGTGTTTCTCCCAATAATTATCTACAGCAAAAGGGGGGAATTTGGAATATTAATATATTATACCACACAAAATCCCTTTAATATATTCTTGAACATTTAACATATTAACTCATTAGAGCACGAGATGACAGAATTAGATTGACTCTTTTAAGATCCATTATTGCTCCTTTCAGTATTTCCTGGATGCTATTATCTTGTTCCATTTTATAAGGGAATGTTGCCATCGCTAAAGGAAATATAAAACCAGGGACCAAATCTCATTTTCCTGGCAATTACAGACCAGCTCAACTCATGGCTGCCAATTAGATATTAATTTATTTCAGTTAGGCAGCTTCCAAAGCCAAAAAATTCTATTTGGAGATCCAGAAAGATTCAGCAGGTTGGAAAAGGTCCAGGTCCATGCTCTGCTAAAAATCAAAAGAGGACTGGGATGAGAGAATCAAAACAGTCGAGATAAAAGTGGAAGTGGGAACTGAGTTTAGCATGTGTTACAGAGGTTAAAATAAAAAATACATACAAGAAAAGCCCTGTGTCAAAGACATCCAGCCAAATTCATAAAGTTCACACTCAGGACACTGTGAGCACGTCTGAATGATCTGACACCACAGCCGGCCTCGCCAAAAAATATTTGGCGATGCACTTAAAGAAATGAAACAGCTGCTCGTAGACCAAATGCACCGACATGAAGGACACAACACCATCTGCATTGAAACAATGGCTGCACTGACTTTGGATGTACTCTTAGGGTGAGCTTCTGTCAACTAATATGAATTTAATCTGCAAACAGAACGTTCCAGACAGTGTTGTGTTGCTTTCTGCTTTGTCCCTCAGTTAAAAGTGACCTCTATGACAGCTAGCATAACATTTTTGCTGTTTAACTTTTGATTACAGCTCAAACACTGTGGTCATTATAATTTTTTCTTTTACAAATTATTATTGTTATGTTTTCTGCACTTAAAGGATTGTGCCTGGGACCACTTGTTTATTTCTGACAAAATGAACACCTCAGCATAGATTAATTCACCATCAGGATTAATCAGATTTTTTTTTTAACACAGTTAACCCAGAATGGCTCTGAATATCTCTGCAAATGCATTGTCGAAGTAGAGTTCGCGTCACTTATGAACAATGGGCAGATGATCCTCTAGTGTCAGGCAGCAGAACCTATAAAGACAGAAGATGATAAACAGCACATCCACCTTTGCATGGAAATATGACAAAAACTTGAGCACTCTGAGAGCACACACCTCTGCAAAACACCACAAGTCTGAAAAAGGTCAGAGATTTTGCAAATATACCATTCGCTTGACGTCATATGACATCAAAACGTGAGGTCAGACGAAGTGAATGAAAAAAAACCCACCTGATACTATCTGGTCGGGATTCTGAGATATCACTACTGATGTGTTTTAGCTTTTGACCTTCACTGTGACCTTGACCTTTATAGCTTAAAATATGTAATGGTTTCTTCCTTGACTCATTATCAATCACGTTTCATCAACATCCGTCCATAACTTTTTGAGTTATGTTGCCAATTAGACAAATAAACAGGTGGGAACACATAACCTCCTTCATGGATGGAACAGTCAGCT
This sequence comes from Siphamia tubifer, assembly GCA_020466265.1. NCBI lineage: Eukaryota > Metazoa > Chordata > Actinopteri > Kurtiformes > Apogonidae > Siphamia > Siphamia tubifer. The sequence continues at coordinate 50,815,411 of CM035792.1, forward strand.
GACACGTTCTGCAGGAAGGATGTTCTTTTCACAAAAACACTTCTAGCTACAAATTCCACACACAACAGACTCAAAGACAGACTGTCATGACCTTTCCTCCGGTGACCTTTTCCCCACTGCTCTCCAGATCACCTGGCCCGCACTGCGCAGCTGCAAGCCGTTGCTGATCTGCAACTTTTTAAGCAGCGAGGCTGCAGTTGTCAGTGTGGGACCATTCAGTTTGTCACCTCCATAACCTGGACACGCTGCCATTTCCCTGTTCTCAATAACGTGGACATGTTTCACACCACTCTAGCTGATCTACCCCTATGTTTTGTTTGGTCTTGTTTTGGCTTTTTTTCTCCATCTGTGTCATGATTTTGCCTTGTAACTAAATTGGTTTTCCCTTCAGCACCTCCCCCATCATGACACAGCCACACACTCAAACAAAACCATCCTTGGCCTCCACCCTCCACTTTTCAGTCTGCCTCAGTTTCTTCTTTTTTTCTTCTTCTTCTTGGCCTCCCTGCTGGTCAACCCACTGGATCCATTGAAAAAAATCACTACATGTGACCACATTTAAGGTGTTTCTGTAAATGCCATCATGTGCTTGAATTATCTGTGTACTTTACTGTAACTTCTGAATTCTGACTCGGTGGTGGTGCCCCCCAGTGTCGGCGGTTTGCACTTGTTTTTGGAGGAAGTGCGCAGCGTAATTGTTTGTTGTGACATGTCAAGGTTTATTATTCTGTTCTAAATGAATTTAAAAAAGCATGTTTTGATAATTTAAGGAGTTGAAAATGCAGATATTTGTGTAAATGTGTAGAAAGTAGTAATATAGTCTATACTCTTAATTGCAACTACCTAAAGAAAATAATTCAATGGTATTTATAGAGCCCCAAATCACAACGTTGTGTCACAGGACTCAACAGTGTCTATTGGAAAGAACAATACATCACAGAAATAGATAAACTCCTTTGTTGGGAAATTACAATAATATCAGAGATATACATGTTAATGCATAAATGTACTTTTTGGAGTTTAAAGGTGATCACAGTGAAGCAATTTACATGGCAGGCATGCAGGTCGCCACAGTTTGGGATGGCCCTCGGCCCAGTGGGGGTTGAGATGTTTAGCATAGGAACAAACAATGAGAGCCTCCAGAAGAGCTGACACCCAACAACTCTTCAGGAATCTGACCAACGATCTTTCAGGAGCTAAAGACAGATAACATCTGAAGGAGAGGTCGACTAAGGTGGTAAGGCTGTGTGTCTGAGTTTTTCCCTCTTAGTGCTATGTGTCCATTCAGACTCAGACTGGACTCTCTGACAAGTGACTTTGTAATCTTAAAAGTAATCTTTTGCTGAAATAATTTGTAATACTGCAACTGATTGTAAACTATGATTGTGATATTAAATTAATGAAAGACAATGAGAAGACTCCAAGAGGTTTATCTTAACCAACCACTTAGGCTATAAATAAAATTTGAGTAGAATTAAATATGTTACTCTCGTCACCTGTCATCTGAACCCGCTTTATCGTCACCAGGGTCGCGTGGGTCACTGGGGGCCTAATCCAGCTACAATGGGCGAAGGCGGGATACACCCTGTATGAGTCTCCAGTTCATCTCAGGGCTGAACATATATATAGACAAACAATCACTCTCACATTCACACCTATGGACAATTTAGATTAACCAGTTCACCATCCATGTGTTTGGATGGTGGGAGGAAACCGGAGTACCTGGAGAAAACCCATGCAAACACGAGGAGAACATGTAAACTCCACACAGAAAGGTCTGGTGTGGGAATAGAACCAGGGACCTTATGTCTGTGAGGCATGAGGGGCTGAACACTGCACCACCGTGCTGCCCAAGTTAAATATGCTAACTTAACAAAAAGTATTAATTTTTTTTTTTTACCAATACAGTCCCAAGCATCCCCTGTCCTTAGACCCTCCTTCTCAGCAAGAAAAAAACCCTCCAAAACCCGGTAGGAAAAAGAAGAAATCTTGAGGAGAACCACACTGAAGGACAGATCCACTCCCATGGACAGACAGACTATAGATGAACGTCCATTTATAGATGAAGAGGGGGGGGGTCCATCCATCAGACAGGTGAGGGAGGAGGTCTGGGGTCACATGGCATAAGTGAGCCACTGCAGCTCCTGTTGTCTATGGCTCCTTATGCAGATACTGCTGAGTTGTTACTCCCCCCATTGGGGAAAAGGGGAACACTGAGTGAATAGTCATGAACAGACTTGGTATGTAAGATAGGTTTAAAATTTTACAAATACAGGTGAGAGAGAGAGATAATACACACTCTAATAAAAAGTACACGCTAAAGTATGTACTGGGATTACATAACTGCTTCATCATCTTCAACTTGATCATGTCATCCTGAGTTCGAAAGGATTTCATTTAACTTCCTGGTTATTTTGGCTGAATGTTATATTTGTAGTTAATAGTTATTGCAGTACTGCCCACATCGACCAAATTCAACCTTTTATATTATTACTTCTACCCAGTGTTTGGGCAACTTACTTATAAAGTGTAGTGAGCTAAGCTATCAATTACTCAACAATAAATTAAGCTTCACTACACAAAAGCTACCACCTACAGAAATATAACAAGCTAAGTTACACAAATGTGTCAAAAGTAGTTCACTACATCAGACGATACTTCACGTTGTACCAATTTAATGTCAGATTAATTTTAAATGATGGTCAGGTATACATTTATTATGCACTTCAACTAGCGTGTCTCCCAGCTTACAACAGAGTAAGTGTATTTTTATTCCCTCCTTTCTTGAGTCTGTCTGCATTTGCAAAATGAAACACCATTAATATAGATTAAGTAAGAATGAATTATATTTTATCTTGATTAATTGAAACTAATCCACAGCAACTATGTGATTAATTTGATTAAAACTTTTAATCATTTGACAGTATTAGTTAATCATGATGCTAATCATTTATATTGACTCGTAGCATTTTGAATGTTAAGAAGATACTGTCTAGTAGCATAAGTGTAGGAGCAGACTGTGTATGTATGTATATATATATATATATATATATATATATGTATATATATATTTTGTTTTATTTTTTATTTTATTTTTTTTTAATTTAAGAATGGCCTGTGTGTTTTTTGAGTGTGTAGCTCAGGATGAAGTAAAAGACAGGATAGGAGTTTAGTGTGAGGCTGCCTCAGGTGGGTATCCACAGGAGATGTTGCCCTTACACACACACACACACACACACATACACACAAAGACACTGTGTTATACTTCCCATGTGGTCATACATCCCCCTCAACTGAGCAAAGACTTATTCTTTTGACACACTCACACAAAAATAAGTAGCACACTTTGACACCCACTGAAAGTGTGACCACAATTTTTTTTTCGGTATAGTTGCAGTGGCTGGAGATCAGTCAGTAGTGCTGCAGTGATTCCAGATAGAGGAAAAAAATTGATGGAGTTTAAGGTCAAAGTGTCATCTATTGACTGGAGGAGGAGGTGTATATATCTGTATATATAATGTTACTGAGCTGATATTATATCACAAGTGTGCAGCCATGCATGGCTGGCTTCCACTGTAGATAATACTGTAAACTGAGCGTTTGCTGATACCATTCATTTGGGAACTGCTGAGCTGAGTGTTTGAAGCTAATCGGGTCACACATCTCATTGGACCGTTCTTGTTGAGACTAATAATCAGGTGAAACTGCTCCTGAAGGATTCTGGGAATTTTGGCAATGATATCTCCTCTAGTCATTCAAAAGCTTAATCATTTAATGAGGCTCCACTCGACACTGAGATTAAACGGCTAATCTCAAACTGCAATTCAACATGCGGTATTTTAGCAGCACTTTGCACCAACATATTCTTTTAGGCTCTTTCAAATGCCTCTTGGCGTCGTGTCCTGTTTAAATCTCCTATTGTTCAAGCAAGAATGTTGATACTTGGAGATGAAGGCGAATCACTTTGAATGTGACCGTGTTACTCAATTACACATTCAATTGAAACCAAGCACTTTTTGTCAAGTTAAAAAGGATAGCTGTGGTTGGTTTGATATATTTATAGCTCTAACATTACCTCAATCAAAGCAATACAGTTAAAAAAAGTTGCAGTAAATGATGTAGTAAAATAGCATGAGATGATGGGTGTTTTCACCACCAATGTTAATGAAAATATAAGAATTTAGTGTTGGCGAACCAGCTGATTCTTTTGAACGGTTCTTTAAAATGAACGACAGGAGCAGAGTCGTGGATGAGTGGGAGCTGTTCTCTGTCATTCTTTTTCCCCCTATGTCAGATTTCATCCACACAAAAGCTGCACCTTCACCCCCTACAGCAAGAAAGAATCATGCAGAACCCCCTCCCACTGTCGGACCCTTGCTACGCTGTGATTGGTCAATCAACATTTCAGGGGAATACCCACGTGTAAAAGTACATGCTTCTTTACACACAAGTATTCCCCACCCTAGAATGTTGATTGACCAATCACAGCACAGTCCGGGAATGGGAGGGGGTTGTGTGTCTGTCAAGGGCGGGAAGATCAAAAGTGAGTGAGTTAAATCACACAACTTTACAGCGTGTTTTGTTTGTTCAGAAACACCTGGTCACCTGATTTCTGCACCTCCATCGCCAAGAAGGCTCATCAGCACCTGATCTTCCTGAGGAGGTTGAGAATATCCCACCTGAGCACAGCAGTCCTCACCACTTTCTACAGAGGCACCATCAAGAGTGTTGTAACCAGCAGCAGCTCTGTGTGGCAGGACAGTTTAAATGTTGGAGACTGAAGACACTGAGGACAGTGGCGAGGGCTGCAGAAAAGATCATTGGTGTCTCGCTGCCTCCACTAAGGGACTTGGCGAGAAAATACTGCCTGGCCAGAGCACTGCGGATTATAAAAGACCCCTCCCACTCTGCCTGTGGACTGTTTTCCCTCCTGCCCTCAGGCAGAAGGTATCGCAGTTTTAAGTGTAGAACTGCCAGGTTCAGGAACAGCTGTTTTCCTTCTGCCATCCCTCTTTTCAATAAAATTATAAGTTACATTTTTTAATTTATGTATTTATTTTAAATTATTCTTCACTGATTTTTAACTTATTTTTATCTTGGGTATTTTTTAATTGTTTTTTAAATGGTACCCGTGCATCTTTGATGTAAGTTTATGCTGAATGACAAATAAACTGATTCTGAAATTGAAAGAAATATTTAGAACTTAGCATGAGTCAGGGCCAAAGGAAAATGAGTAGTGTCTGGATCCACTTTAATCCAGAGGAGGAAACCAAGGTAAAATGGTGAGCACACAGTTTAAACCTAAAACACTTTTTAAAACTATAAAGGCACTCTGAGAGCACAAACCTCCACCAAGGAGGTATTAAATATGAGTCAGTTTGTCTTTTTGTTTTTGTCTGATTGAGCTCTGAACGGATTTTGATGAAACTTTAAGGAATGATAGACAATGGGCAGGGGCGGACTGGGACAAAAAATCAGCCCTGGCATTTTGGACCAGACCAGCCCACAACATTTGATAACACACCTTTTCAGTCTTTTCAGTGCAACTGTGCAAATCTTTAAAACAACATACCTTGAGCCATGCAACGATTTAACAGGAATAAGTGAGAGTGGACACATTAAATATTTCCACACTTGTCCTTTATTAAACGCTATAAAAATACACTGCACCACTCAATCACAGTAATCTGAAGGCAGCAGCATTCATCTTATTGGGTGTGCCTATGTGTTTCAGAGGGGAAGAAAAGAGAAAGAGAAAGAATAGTGATGAGAAATGATGGATCAGATCTAAATATTCCAAGACTGATACTCAATAAATTGCGAACTTACCCAGTCAGAAAGGATGAATACAGCTGAACACCTGAATGAACTCTGAACTGGTCAACTCTGTGTGTATTTGAAAAAGAGAGTGAGAGAGAACAGATTATATTATAGGTTAACCTGGTCAAAAATAGCACTGTAAAAACTGCCAATTTAAGGAGGATTATGATTAATATATAAGGGAGAGACAAAGAGAAATAATCTGAATAAATGAAATCTGATTGTCACTGTTTTCCATTCAAAGCTGTGCTGTGCTATTTTGCATTACCTTAACCTGTGAATTTACGAAGAGAAAAGGATGCATGTGAAGGCATTCCAAAAAGAACCCCTCCTGTAACGAACAAGTAGCATCCTAAGTGAAGAGAGAGAGAGATGGGGGGGGGGGGGGATAGTCATAGGAAACCAGATGACTGCATATGTTATCAGTTATTATTTTAAGTAATTATGAACCCCTCAGATTTAGGCTATTCAATTCATTATTCCAGATTAAGGTATACTTTGAAGTATTTCCCTTCTTTTCAACCCTCTGTGAAACACAGCTACAGACTCTCTCTCTTTCTTCCACTTACACACACTAGGGAATTCTAAATTTATTGTTAATTATACATCAGTTCCTTCAGCAGAGCCTCAGGTGCTCGACATGTGGTTGGAGTGTGTGTGTGTGCATGTGTATAATTGCTGGTGTGTTTGTAATGTCAGTGGTAATAAAAGTGAACCCCGAGCCAATTAAAGGCTGCTACATCAGCAGACACAGCAGAGCTTCCAGGTCTGTTGAATGGTGCGGGGTAATAAGTGCGGCACAGGCCTTGGTCCGAACTCTGACGCCTCTTCTGTGAGGCGGTGTCTATGCTAACTACTTCTGAAAGCAGAAAGCACACACAATGCATCACAGTTTGAGAGCACAGACTGAGCCCTTATTAGTATTGATGTACTGTAAAATGATGCATTAAGACGTGTCACATGCTGTGTAATCGCTAGACATGCGAGTACATTAAGAGGACTGTAGCACTATTCTGTCATGGAAGAGAGGAAACTTCTTGTTGATGTAAGCTTTTTAGCAGTTTTGCTTCTGTGAGTAAAAATTTAACTCTTTAAAAGCTGATGTCTTTTTGTTAAACACACTGAGCACATATGCAGTTTGGGTGGCTGGGCTTAGTATTTCACTGGACACTTTTACACAGAGATCCTGGACAAATAGTAAGATGGTGATCCATTTTTGCTCCTATTGACTACTGACTGAGTGATATGGATATTTTGAAGCCGACATTGATTTTTTTATTTTTTTTTTTACCTGTTGAATGAAAACAAGTGTAATAAAATCTTTAATTAAAATTAAAAATATGAATTGTGGCAGTTAAACTACGACGAACAAATGTACACCTTCTGTTTTTTTTTCCTTTTTCTTGTTTTTTCCCTTTTTACTTTACTTGTTTCCACCTGTTTTGTTACTTCCCCCCTTTTCTTTTTTCCTTCACCTGTCAGTAAATCATGGCAAGGAAAAAGGAACATATTGGCCAACACAACAGACCAATACACAAGAAAAACACATAAATATCCCGAAAATCACCATAAATTAAGACTTGGTTCCAAAAAGAAAAGCAAAATCAGTTATCTGGAATTATTTTGGTTACTGGAAGGATGATGCTGAAAAATATGTTCTGTTATGATCATTTGACAATATATTGGGCGGCTGTGGCTCAGTTGGTAGAGTGGGTCGCCCAATGTCCCGCGCTCTGGCTGTCCACATGTCGAAGTGTCCTTGGGCAAGACACTGAACCCTGGCTTAGGCCCCCAGTAGGACTGACCTTAGACCATAGAAACCTACTGGTGTATGAGTGTGTGTGTGAATGGGTGAATAAGAGGCTAATGTAAAGCGCTTTGAGCACCATGAAGGTGGAAAAGCGCTATATAAGTGCAGTCCATTTACCATATTTATAAGACCATTTACGTCAGCACCACATGGATTTTATGTACCCCTTTTGAGTATTTTTATCATGTCACAATATATATCACTGGGTTAAAAATGTCTTAGTTTAAAGGGATGGTTCACTATTTTTCACATTAATTTGTATTGAGTCACTCTGGTGCACCCAGTGGCTTACCCCCGACAGTGTCCTGTGAGTCGAGTTCTGGTCCAGTTTTGGTCAAAGCGAAAGTAGTCCTGGCCGGTTTCCTGGGGTCAGAGTAAAGACGCTGATGACATACACATTCATCTGAAAAATATCCCTTTAAGTGTGATGAGATATTTTGACTAGAAATGAGCAAAATTTCCTTGGTAAGAGTTGGATTTTTATTTCTTTATTTCCCCCAGTGTGTTTCAGGTTAGTCTGGACAGTAGTTCTTACAGGTCTACTTCTTGTCCAAGTGCAACACAAACTGAGCATCTCACATAGCGTTCCGTCATTGGGACCGATGCCACAGTCGTCTTTGCCAACAACAAAATTACCCCTGTCGGGTTTCTCAATTGTAATTAATAAGGTGTTTCAGTCTGGAGTTGAAGTCTGACCCGTGAGACCTGTCCAAACACATCATGTATTCTCCACTCTGAGAACAACACATGTAGACGCCATAAAAAATGAAAGTGAGGGATCATAAAACCGCAGAGACCATAAAAGGATCTAGTCTAAAGCAATCCGATTTACTCATTCATTAGGCGTAAGATAAGCGTGAAGGCTTACAGACACAGAGGGATCGCTGTACAGGAGCCAGTCTTATTTAATTATACAGGTGAGAGAACACAGATCCATATACAGACACTGAGGGATTGTGGTATGAATCTGCATTGGAATCAATTCCCCTGTTTAATGACGTGAGTCTAGTGTGAGGTCTAGAAGTCAGCACGAACACATGTCGGTTTATTCAATGCCAAATACTCCCTGGATCTCTTTGGATGTGTTATCATGGAAGTGCATACAGAGATATGAACCGTTATGTGCCAGCTCACACTGCCTTGAACGTCAACCCGGGGGAAAAGACACATGCTGCTACAGCGTGTGCCAGTTGTCTTTACATTTGGAAGTCTTGTAACTGTATTAGAGTGATCACTGACAAGATAAACGCTACACTGCTAAATGTATGTACACTGTAAAATGGAATTGTGCTGACACGTTATTCTGTGTTAAAGAATAACATTACTTGAAAAGTTACTGACTTAAAAGTACAAATTTCTTCAAGTTAGACCAAGATTTTCATCTTGGTCTAACTTGAGGGGCTGTTTACACCAGGATGATTGTGGCTAAAAATGACGTAAGTGCCTTTCATTTATACGAGAATTTCGTCTTTGCAGGTTGAAAATGCTAAAATGTTGAAAACTATCTGTTGTTGCATTTCCATCTCATAGTCGAATATGCAAACATATTGTTGTTAGGATGTGGTAAATCAGTCAGAAATCTTTGACATGATAGTTAATAATAATAAAAAAAATAGGAGGTTATGTTTTTGCTGGAGTTTGTTTGTCTGTTAGTTGGCAAGATAACTCAAAAAGTTATGGATGGATCTTGATGAAAGTTTCATGACGTGTTGGAGGTGTCATAAGGAACAAATTAGTAGATTTTGGTGATGATTCGGAAGAGATTCTGGATCACTTTGAAATGTATTCTCCATTTAGCGCAATGTAAAATTTCAAAGTGATCCAGAACTAACAAACAAACAAACTCTGGCAAAACATACGCTCCTTGGTGGACCTCTCTTCATTCAGAGGGGGGTGGTCTGCCTTGCTGGAGGATTGCGCTCTCAGAAGGCTTTTCTAGTTCATGTATACATTTGAATGAGACTAATAGTCTCAGCAAAAGCATTAAGTTTTACAGGGTTTTAGATTCAGTTGTCAAGTCATTTCGGAATTAACAAATGACGATGTTTGAATGAATAAACATTTGAACACACATGTAGGAATCTAACAAACACAAGTTCAGAGAGGTTTATTTATTAAGCAAGAATGTAGATGTGGAGGAGAAGGAGCAGGAGAGCTGATGGAAAACTGGCAGGAAATGGAATAAGGGGTCAAAAGCCAAACACCAGGAACAGATCAGGCTGGGACTCTTCCACAAGAGTGTAAGAGGGAAGGTAAGACTATGGAAGTGTTCCGACAAGACTTCAAGACAAAAAGTCTGACAGTGAAATCTGTAACAGTCTGTCAAAGCTGAAAGCTACAGCAGTAGATTTGATGATTATCATATGAAATTGAATAATTCAGGCATAAAATCAGTTTGTACTTGTCTTCCTCCTTAATCCTACATTTCTGACCTTGTACTAAAGCTAAAACTGGACTGACTTCCCTCACTGGCCTAATCATTTTCATCTTCATTCTGTCAGTGAGTTCCTGGAGAGGGAACCGCATGATGATTCTCCTGCTGCCAGACTTGATTTGCCTGCACGGCTGCAGACAGCAGGTTTTTACATGAGACTGACATTCACATGGGAAATCCATCCATTTGAAATAATTGCACACATCTCCAGTGGATTCAAGCTACAGAGAATCTGCTAAATCTTCTTTTTAGTAGATGTGATGCCAAGGTGAGGAATAAAATAACAAATATACAAATGGACTACATTTTTAGGGTATTGGGAAAGTTTTAAGACATTATTTCTCACGTGTACTCAACATGTTTAGCACATATCTGTCACTTAATAGATTTTCAGAATAGGCTGATTAACCCTTTAGAGATCACCCATGAAAATTTTACCCTGAGTTTATTATTGGAGGACATAACACTTTATTATTTACTAAATTCATATATATATATATATATTCTTCTACTGGGCACTGTTCTTAAGTTACTTTGGTAAATTGGACATTTTTTGTTACATTTTATTAACTTTTGTATATATTCTTGTTTGTGTGGCACTGATGCGACATATACGTGTATATAGATATAGATATAGATATACATATACATATATATATATATATATATATATATATATATATATATATATATATATATATATATATATATATATATATATATATATATGTATAGATATTAACGACTTAAGTTTTTTTCAAGTCGATGTATCTGTCAAATAAGTCGAGTCGACATCATCACATTGTGAGAAACAACACAGACACATGGCAAAAAAACAACATGGACACATCTGTCCAGCAATGAGCAACTTGTATTAAAGTTCACTGTAATGTTACAATGTCCATTGTATCTATATATATATATATATATATATATATATATATATATATATATATATGTATTTATCTATCTATCTATCTATCTATCTATATATATATATACAGTATATCTATATATATGTATCTATATATATATATATATATATATATATATATATATATATATATATGTATCTATATACACAGTATATATATATATATATATATATATATATATATATATATATGCAAGTGCTGCTTGAATTTATGGCAAGAAGAGGCAGATGATGATGTCAGATAGCATACAAGGGTTAATATTTATAATTTCAGACTGTTTCAATGAGTGCTCTGTAAAAAGTCAACTCCAGTAGAAATGACAAACAAAACACTGTGTTTGTGGACTGCTGTTCTGAAACCTATAGTGGCATTTCTTATATTATTTGGAACCAGACATGTCCATTTTTGAACAAAACAATTAGGGATGAAAGTTGCCTGGTTTAACACCAACCGCACCAACAAACACTTTTGTATCAAAGGCGAAAATGTAATTTATGCTACAAGATTCATGTTAACACACACAGAGATAGCCTTTGATAACACTGATATCACCTTTGTGTTGTAAATAAACACACTAATTAGCACCAGCTGGTATAATTAACACTGTGCACTAGCAAATATGGGAATTAGCGTGTAGCTAAGTTACACTGTTGGAAGGTGAAGTCCTTCTACTTGTATTTGTCACAGGGGATGAAAGACGTACAAACAGAACTCCACAAGTTGAATAAAAGAACCCTTTACTGAGCACAAAAAAGTGAAACACAAAACAGAATCACACAGAGTAGCAACAGGAGGTATCGCCAAGGAGATACCTGACTGAGCGGGAATGCCTTTGGAAAAGCAGGAGAGGAAGGGGCACTGGCGAAACGAACGGAAGAAGGTATAAAAATGACCCACTGGGGAGTGAAGGGGTCAGGGGGCTTAAGTAGTGAAGGTTGATGAAGGCATGTGTGTGAAACTAATGATGAGCATGTGCGCTGAACGGGGGTGTGACATGTGATACTCTAAAGCCAGTGAGAATGTGGTGACTCATAACCACCCCCAGGAGGCGCCAAAGCACTTAGAAACCCAAAAGAGGAAGATAAATCTGGGGATGTGACTGTATTGTGCTCTATAGCATCATGTGACTGTGACAACACGTGGTAAGAAAGTACTTTTTTTCAGACCAATTGAACAGTACCATCAGCTATGCATTTGAGGAACAGTGAAATTTGTGGACATTCAATTCCACAGACTCATCACATAATGATCTTTCATTGCATGTCATACACCAGGGAACTCTCTGAGAGCCTGAGCCTGAGCCTGGAGGTTTACAATTGGACTCAGTCTGGTGTCGTTTCAAACATTCAGTTGTGGAATATTAAATCTAAAAACTGCAGCATCATCACTGGAAGGGTAAATATTCAATTATCCCAGTGTAATAGGAAGTGTCTCCTTAGCATGTTTCTTTATTAGCTGTGCTAGCTATATCTGACAGTAGTACAGCCTACACCGCTTCGCAATCTCCGATACAAGGGCTCACACTGTTTTGTTGAAGCTTCCCATGTCTGTCGTGAGACCGACATGGGAAGCATACAATACATGTTGCATACTCAACCACCCACCAACCATTTTAACAATGAGTGGAATAATAACTGTGGCACCTTTTGTATCAGCTGATCGTTTGTCAGCTGTGTCTCTGACTCCCACAATTACTTGCGCTATAACTACATATTCTCAAACTTAAGTGGAAGTTTGTATTTTTGTGATGTCTCTGCTACAATCTATTATCTATTATTGACAAGCCATAGCTTTAATGGCGCCTTACAACTCTACTAGGCTTTAAATGTATTCAAAGTTCACATCACATTTTATTACTCTAAAGGAAAGAAAATATCTGGCAGGTTTTTGATTAATTGACATTTGGATGCTCATTAAACTCATTGAAATGAGACAAATAGTGTTGTTTATTTACAGTGTATTTATGAGGCATTAGTTCAGGTCCTTGGCAACCTGAAACGAAAAGAAATGTTCAGAATAAAACTGGAAATTTCCTTATTGTTGTGGCCTCAAAGACGTGACAATTTGAAAGAAACACTTGACTTAAATTAGATCTGATGGCTTCATATTGTGCTGGCACAAAATAAGATCCCTTAATGGGTGTCCAGAGACTCTTAACACATGGAGTCTCATCCAGTTCCAGCTCTTTTCTAGTGGTTGACAAGCAGCCATTTGGTCAGTGTGTTGATAAGAGCCTCCAGAGGGATGTAGTGTCCAACTCCTGTTGAACAGTGACTCACAAGACATGTCTGCATGCCAAAGATCATGTGGTAGTGCAAAAAAAAAAACTAACCAAAACAAAGCAAAAAATAAATAAATTGGAAACTACATTCATGTCCTATTTTATTTCTTTGCCTCACTATAAAAGCCTCTATTGCATCTCATCATTGAGGCATGACATATATTTATTTTTAAATTTTAACCCTGTCTTCTCCTTCATCCTTAACAGTAGAATGTTAGTCCGTCTCTTTTTGGTGCTAACGCTAATTAGCTTTGCCAAGGGAGACTTCATAACGTGTATGGGACTGCTTGTTTTTTTCTGACTGTTGTGAGTTTTGATAAACATTATAGAACAAGGGGAACACGCACTTTGGAAGTGACAATCTACAACATGAATAAAAAAGGAAACTAGAAAAACACTCTGAGACGCAAACCTTCACCAAGGCAGACCTACCCCCTTCAAATGAAGAGAGGTCCACCAAGGAGGTTTTGTCTGTCTGTCTGTCAGCAACATATATCAAAAAGGTATGGATGGATTTTGATAACATTTTCAGGATGTGTTGGGAGTGTCACAAGGAACAAATAACATTTTGGTGGTGATCTGGAAGAGATCCTGGATTCTTGATCACTTTTGCATTGCAAGAAGTGGACAATAAATTTAAATGAACAAACAAAGGTAATAAGAACCACAACAAAAACTGGGCAAGATTTTTTTTTTCTAAAGTATTAACAATTTAAACAACAAGAAGAAACAAAAACCCTATTAGAAACCTATTAGATGAAAAAGATTAAAAAAAAAAAAAAGCAACCAGAAGAGGACATCAAACAGCCCAGACAATACACATTAATTCATATTAATCTGCTGCATCAGATAGACTGTAGTAGAGTAATAGAATAGGATCCTAAAGTTTAAATTTCTGCTGATTTATTTGAGACATTTTCTGGCTAAGATTCAGTGTGACTTTGTGAATGATCTTTAAAAAATGACAAACACTCAAAGCTGGTTTAGTGCTGGTTAAATTTATTATCTTCACTCTTCTTAATCATATTTCTGAGATGAACACTTTCATATTTGCTGTGTTTTGCTGCACATTGTGTTTATCTGATAAATAACATCAAGTCAACATCAAGCTTCGAAATTGTCTGAAATATAAATCATTTGTGCGGAACCTGATGCCAAGAGCTCTCTAGAACCTCTTGCCATTCAACAATAATCATTTACCCTCAAAGATAACTTCACTTTTCCACTCCTCAGATAATTTAGCCTGTAAACTCGGATCATACCCTGACAATGTCATCACAATCCATTCATTAGTTCTTGAGTTATGTTGTACACAAACCAACAAACAAACCAATAATGGCAAAAACACAACCTCATTGGCAGACCATCATATGCCCTTTGATTCTAACCAGATCCCACTTAGGTCTACCAAAACCACCACCAAATTAACGTCATGTATGTGTCCACAGACTGTATCATCATCATCATCATCAACTTTCATTGCAGACGAGGTTCAGATTCAAGAAGACACACAGACATACTGTATGTACTCACATAATAAAAAACTAAGAAGAAGTACCATTCACCGAAATACTATAAATAATACATATAAAAGTCATTCATCATGATAGATATTTAATTGGACAGATGGATAAACATAACCATGAATTGTAATACGTTCACATCCATTGTAACTTGTTTGCAGTGACAATAAAGTCTATTCTTATCATGATGAGCTGAGGTGAAGAGACGACTCAGATGCTCAGTGTTGAAGGGAGAACAGATTTAATAATAAAACCAAAACACAGACTAAACACAAACACCTGGGGATAGATCAGCCAGAGTCTGTGGTGGTGATGAAATGTCCAAGTTATGGTGACAGGGGAGGTCAGTTGAGTGTCCAGGTTATAGAGGTGACAAACTGACTGGTCCCGCACCGGCAACTCCAAGCCACACTGCTTATATAGTTGCAGATCAGCAACTGCTTGCAGCTGTACGGTGCGGGCCAGGTGATCTAGAATGGATCTGGGGCAAAGGTTGAGACTGGAGAGGAGAAGATCTGGGGGAAAGGTTGTGGCAGGTTGTGACAATTCTATTCTAATATCCTCTGAAAAAATATGACTGTCATTGGAAAAGTTCAACATAAAATACAATCATATTTTCCAATGATATGTAGGTAGGTAGGTAGAATCAGTGTTTAGCATGTGTTTTCCCATTTGTCATTTAGTGATCATACAG
The DNA here is from genome assembly GCA_020466265.1 of Siphamia tubifer. Classification (NCBI taxonomy): domain Eukaryota; kingdom Metazoa; phylum Chordata; class Actinopteri; order Kurtiformes; family Apogonidae; genus Siphamia; species Siphamia tubifer. The sequence continues at coordinate 50,830,908 of CM035792.1, forward strand.
ATGTTCATGAAAACTATTTTTATTTGATCAGAAATTGAGAAAACTGAGGAAAAAGTTACCTTTTCAATCAAATATATTATTGATTGAGCAGTATTTTCATATACTGTCATTAAACCAACTCTATGGATTTTTCTGGTGAAACAATATTGTAGATGACAGTGTTTCCATGGTAACTATGCAGCCTCTGAACATCCAAATGGGTCATATCTGATGACCATGAAAAGCTGACAAACTATATTTTTACACTTTTTTTTTTTTTTTTACATGTATTGATATGATTAGTGGATCAACAGGTGTTAAACAGTTCAGATCAGTAGATGAGTTTGGTCACTGATGGTTATTTGGAACTTTATGCGTTAATATTTAGTTCATAACTTCATGATCAATATCTGAACAAATTGAAGCTGTATCCAATATTATCCTCACTGTCTAACACTATCGTCCCTCAGCATCTGGTCCGTAACTTGGCCCTCTTGGACTGAGTACGTCCATGCAGAACTGGATATTGGACTTCTAAACAGACAGGCCTTAGTTTGTGTGGGGAAGGAAGAACAAGTGGAATACAATCTTACTGAGCAAGGAAGAACAAGTGGAATACAATCTTACTGAGCATATGTTCACCACATGGGTGTGTTCTGAGTCCCCTCCTCTTTACTCTAATGACCCATGATTATTGTGCAGAATTCAGCACAAATCACATCATTAAGTACGAGGATGACACGACCGTGTTGGGTCTCATTTGGAAGGCTGAGGAGGACGACTATAGAGAGGAGGTGAAGTCCCTTGTAAAAAGGGGAAACAACTTGATTTTAAATGCAGAAAAAGCTACGGAATTGGTGATTGATTTCATAAAAAACATCCCACTCACACCTCAGTTTTTATAGGATACATTCCTGTAGAAATAGTACAGAGCACAACATTCCTGGGAGTGCATGTGGCAAATAATCTGACCTCCTCCATCGCCAAGAAGGCTCATCAGTGCCTGATCTTCCTAGGGAGGTTGAGAATATCCCACCTGAGCACAGCAGTCCTCACCACTTTCTACAGAGGCACCATCAAGAGTGTTGTAACCAGCAGCAGCTCTGTGTGGCAGGACAGTTTAAATGTTGGAGACTGGAAGACACTGAGGACAGTGGTGAGGGCTGCAGAAAAGATCATTGGTGTCTCGCTGCCTCCACTAAGGGACTTGGCGGGAAAATACTGCCTGGCCAGAGCACTGCGGATGATAAAAGACCCCTCCCACCCTGCCTGTGGACTGTTTTCCCTCCTGCCCTCAGGCAGAAGGTATCTCAGTCTTAAGTGCAGAACTGCCAGGTTCAGGAACAGCTGTTTTCCTTCCGCCATCCGTCTTTTCAATAAATAGTAAATGGTCTGCACTTATATAGCGCTTTTCCACCTTCATGGTGCTCAAAGCGGTTTACATTAACTTTACATTAGCTTCACATTCACCCATTCACACACACTCTGATACACCAGTAGGTTTCTAAGGTCTAAGGTCAGTCGTACTGGGGGCCTAAGTCAGGGTTCAGTGTCTTGCCCAAGGACACTGTGGACAGCCAGAGCCGGGATGCGAACCGTCAACCCTTCGACCTCTGGATGACCCACTCTAACAACTGAGCCACAGCCTGAGATAACTTATTTTTATCTCAGGTATTTTTAACTGTGTTTTTTTAATGGTACCCGTGCATCGTTTCTTCGTTCTTCAGTGCATCTTTGATGTAAGTTTATCCTGAATGACAAATAAACTGATTCTGATTCTGTCCAGTTTATGGTCTATCAATAACAGTGATGTGTCCAAGCATTTGTACTGATTTGTAGTTTTTTTGTTCTTTTTTTTCCATTGCAGTTTGGCTAGAGACAGTTTGTAAAATGAAAATGATAAGAACATAGAAAAGAAAAGATTGAAGTACAGGAAAAACTAGAAAATACATGCAATTGTGTGGACAGGGCATATGATCTAACTAACTGAGGGCAGCACTGCACCTTAAAAGCAGGCTCATACGTACATACTGCTAACAGCGATGTTACCGTCAAGCTACATTTTCCGGTAGCTTGACGGTAGGGTCACTGACAAACAAGTAACTTTCCTGTAATTCAGTTATTTTTTTAATCATGTAGCGACGTAGCATCCACAAAAGCTACAAATTCCAGGACATGACTTAGAAAAGCAGAGGTTTGCTCTGCACTAGACTATGTATGATTTAGAAACAACAATCAAAGTGAATAAAACCTTTTCAACATGTGCATGTGGGAGCTTCCATTCTGCTTCTTCCATGGACTGTGTCTATGGAAACATGCACATGCCTACGGCAGTGGAATTAGAACAACCCAGACTGACACACACACGATGGAGGAGACAGAAGGAAAGAAAGAACACCAGTCAACTGACCTTACATCATGGCCTTGTATATAAAAATATGACACTTGCCAACTCGTCACAGAAAAAGTATGTGTTCAGATGTATGCAACCCCAAAACCAAACTGTTGTCGACGTCCAAGTCCTCTAATACAAACCTAAGAACCCACATTCAGGTAAATCATTCATTTCTCTCCTGCAGTAGTGAAGTGTCTTTGTATAAAACCCAACACATTTTAATTAAATGTTAGAAATGAGTACAAAAAATGAAGAAATAACATCATAACGAACATTAACCCAGCTAGCTAGCAGAGGTAAATTAGCCAAATGTCAGTCAGTCCTAGATCTTTTTAATAAATGCCTTAAACAGTGTACCTTACTGTCATTTTGAATTAATCTGACATTAGATTGGTACAACATGAAGTATCTTCTGATGTAGTGAACTACTTTTGCCACATTAGTGTAACTTTCTATCTTTCTGTAGGTAGTAGCGTTTGTGTAGTTGAGCTTAATTTATTGTTGAATAACTTGCCCAACACTGACTGTTAACACTGTAAATTATGTCTAATCATATTCATCAAGTTTAAATTGTTCTTCTACTGGGCACTGTTCTTAAGTTACTTTGGTAAATTGGACATTTTTTGTTACATTTTATTAACTTTTGTATATATTCTTGTTTGTGTGGCACTGATGCGACATATACGTGTATATAGATATATATATATATATATATATATATATATATATATATATATATATATATATAATGGATTAGATTTCTACAGCACTTTTCAAGGCACCCAAAGCGCTTCACATTATTGATCCATTATTCATTCAGTCTCTCATTCTCCCTCTGGTGGTGGTAAAGTACAACCACAGTTTCCCTGGGGCAGACTGTAGGTATGAATTGTCAGCCATGCTTCTGTCAGACGCTCTGACACATTCAAACACATTCATACACCAGTGTGAGTTGCACTGGAGGCAAGAAGGGTGAAGTGTCTTGCCCAAGAACACAACGGACTGACTAGAACAGAGTGGGATTCAAACCATCCACCTCGTAAATGTACCAAAGGTCTATAAATATCTCATAGAAACCTTGTGCTGAACTATACTTACAGCTCCTCCATGTGCTTTGTTCTGTTCCTTCCACAGACCAATCTATCAGCTTCTGTTCTTTTTTGCCCAGTTTGACCCTGACGGAGGTCAAAGGTGAATGTCTGAGTAGTGCTTTAAGATGTGCATCACTGAGCCTTGACTTGCACTTGAATTTATTAAAGTTCATAGTTTTCTCAAAAGTTTCTGAAATATATGTTTCCTAGAACTGTCCAGTTGAATAATAAGCCTTTTTGGAAAGAGGTCATGTCATGTCTGCTTTTCTCTGAGCCTGTCTGAATTTAGTTTCCTTTTTTCCCCCCTCCCTATGGCCCTATGAGACAATAAGTTGCATTTCAACAGAATATCAACACACATCAGCTGTAGCAGCAAGAGGTCAGGAAGCAAAAGTCAGCAAAATTAATCAAAATACAACAATAGAAAACAAATTCAACACCACTAAACCACTAGAGATCTGTGCGATCATTGAGATCATTGATCATTGAGGTTTTTTGCAGCAAGTTGAATTTTCCACAATCCCAGTTTTGTGGAAAAGGTTTCCACACACATAAACTGCATGCAGGGCTCTGGAGCTCCGGGTTAAGGATGTTCAGTTTCTGTTCTATGTCCTCCAGGAATGCACGAGTCCATGACCCATTTTATATGATCAAACTCAGAAACATCCATTTTACAGCTTCCATGAAGCTCTTGACCTCTGTGCTTAACTCTGGAAAATCTCTTCAAGACATGTCCCTGCTCAGCGGCAACACCTCAGAGAAGCACATCATCACATGTTGACTCAGTTTCATCTAAAAATTGGATCCGATGTGCGTGTTACTACACCACATCACATGACAAATGCTAGCCACCAGTGTTTACTGCTGGAGCAGTGGTCAGTAACAAGCCATATCCTGACACTCTGGGTGGTTTGGGCAAATACATTACTAAAAAAAATTATTATTTCATTGAAGATTATTTTATTTCTTAGTTATTTTTCATAATTTTAGTTCTAAATTGGAAGATTATTGAATGATCTTGCAACAAAATCTATAAATCTATTTTATTGTTTTTTTGTTGCTCAAAATAAAGGTCATACTCACAGAAGCTGCTGTAATGTTTACTAATCAAAACACTTTTCTACCCCAGAAAGGCCAGGTATGTAGAAAAGAAAAAAATATCTGAAGACTTGGTGATGACAAATCTGGACCACAACACACAGGGTCAAACAGTGGAAAAAGAAATAACAAGTGGTGCCTGGCACAACAAACCCTGCCCCCCTTTCACACATTTTCCCTGGTTTGCTCTGACTGTGACCTTGACCGACATTCACCAAAAGTTAATAGGATCTATTAAAGGTGTCATTCCACTGAAAACCACTTTTCCATGCTCCTTTTGGAATCTGATGGGTCACCCTGACTTACCAACACATGCTGCCTTTGACAGTGGTTTGTCACCTCCACTGGCTACATACTGCATTCACAACAACAAGAGGAATGAGGGACCCAGAAAAAGCCAGTCCATCTGATGTCAGGTGGACTTTAGCGTCACCCACGTGGGGTTAAACCCGTCCCTCATTGCAGCGAATCTGAAGTAGCATTAGCATTAGCATCTACAAGAGAAGGCGGTGCCACAGTAGCTGCTGCACAAACTGGTTCATGTGCTCTCTGTGGAAATAAAGCCATGTTTTTTTCCTGCACGTTTTCAGAACAAGCGACGGCACGAGACTATATATGTGACAAGACCATATATATATATATATATATATATATATATATATATATATGCCCACTTTACCCTGAACCCACTTTACAGGGGCCTAATCACTCTCACATTCACACCTATGGACAATTTAGATTAACCAGTTCACCATCCATGTGTTTGGATGGTGGGAGGAAACTGGAGTACCTGGAGAAAACCCACGCAGACATGTGGAGAACATGTAAACTCCACAAAGAAAGGTCTGGTGTGGGAATAGAACTTCTATCTGTGAGGCACGAGTGCCACCATATAATAATAATAATAATAATATATATATGTATATATATATATATATATATATATATTATCTCATGATGTTGACTTTTTAATCTAATAATTTGAAAATTATTTTAGTCGTGTTCTTATATATTTATTAACTTATTATGTCATTTATCTTTCTCTCGCGAGGAAGTCATTTAATTATGCCCCCAGCAATGTCAACATCATGATTACTCCCATGTGTCCCATACATTATCTGTGACAACTGGAGAACATCAGGGAAAATGATAAGTCTTCAGATTTAGTTTTTGACGTTCACACCTAATAAATTACAGGAAATTAACAGGAGAAATGACAAAACAGGAGGGCGGGAGATGGGTCTGAAATACAGGAGAGAAACAGGACTGTTGGCAGCTATGATGGGATTGGTCCAATATTTAATGTGTAGGTGAAAATGACTAAAAACAATAGACACTTGTTCCAAAAAACCCAATAGACTTAGTGTAGGTTTGAAAGGGGAATTAGAGGAGGATGAGCAGATCACACATGAAAAAGCACATCCAGCAGAAAATGCGCTGCTTGGTGACACATTTATTAGTGTGCACATTCTTTAGATTATTGTTTTTGTTGACCCTGCAGAAAAACCACTGACCCCACAGAGACCAGAACAATCACCTCAATAACGAGCCTCCATCCTCTGTCACATGAAGACTGTGAGCGTGAAAAACCCCTCTGAAACCACAAACCATACATGTCCAGAAGTGTGAAACTACCTTGGAATTATGTAATAACCTTTTACTCATGTGTGTTGTAAACATTTAGAACACCACCTAAAGGGGAGGCAAAGGTATTTTTGTATTTGGTTCAGTTTTTTCCATTTCCTCGTCCATTTTGTTTGTTTTTCTGTAACTTTATACAAAAATTACTGAACCAATTTCCATGAAATTTTCAGGAAAGGTGCAAGGAAGTCCACAATAGATCCTGTTAAATTTTGAAGAATTTAGGTCAAAGTCACCAAAAACGTTTTCAAAATGATCAGAGATAGAGCAAATCAGGAATTTCCTTTTCATCCATGTAGACTTAGTTTTGACATGAGAACCTTGAAGAACACATTCTGTAGGTCAAAGGTCAAGGTCACAATAAGGTTAAAATTTAATGTTATATGTAACTTTTGAAGTATTCATCTTACTGAACTGGAGACTCATACAGGGTGTACCCCACCTTCACCCATTGTAGCTGGATTAGGCCTGCAGCGACCCCCATGACACTAGTGAGGATAAAGAGAGTTCAGATGACGAGACTATTCATCTTACAGACTTCCAATGAGCAAATTATATGATAAATGGCAGCTGTTTGTGATTTTTTAAAACTTATTCTTCCATGAGCAGTTTAAGTATTTTATACAGACTATGTTCAAGGATTCTTTTCATTATATTTTTTGTTTGGTTTCATTATTATTTGTTCTTAAAAATGTTTACATTCAAACCTAATGGTGTATATGATGGTGTATGCTCAACCTCTGTTCAACTTGTATACACATCAGTGATGCACGGGTCGATGTATAAACAACCCGCGACCGACCGGTAACTAGCCTGCCCACAACTCAGAAAAGGACGGACCTGACGTTCTTCTCGACCCGCGTTTTTAAAACTGAATGTCACATGGCCTTACTCACATACCTCATTGTTTGTAAGTTAATATGTCGAGAGAATATGTTTGTTCTGCTTCATCATGCTTCATAATGCAGCATCTAAACCAGGGGTCGAAAACCTGTAACACCCAAAGAGACATTTGAACCTGGTTTCCATGGCAACAAAAATACTGGGAGCTGCTCATCATCTTCAAAAATCTCAGTGAATGTGTCCAAAACCTTACCTTTTTGTTTGTATGTTTCAGTAGCTTCCACTCTCTCAACATTATTTTCTCTCTTGCTCCCTCCATACCATAAGATACTGACAACAACATACGTCACCTTCACAGACATTCAGTTCAGTTACCAGGTTATTTTAATGTTTATGTCATACGACAAATGACTTGACTGACCACAATCCAAATATCATTAAAAATATTTTTCAATGACCTGTCACTCACTTCAGGTCAGCCTGCGCATCACTGATACACATCAATAGAAATATGACAAAAAACTACAAAAGCACTCTGAGAGCAAACCTCTGCCAAGGCAGACCCCCCTTTGAATGAAGAGAGGTCCAGGTAGGAGGTTTTGTTTTAGCCAGAGTTTGTTTGTCTATCTGTTAGTTAGCAAGATAACTCAAAAAGATATGGACAGATCTTGATGAAAATTTTGCGATGTGTTGGGAGTGTCACAACGAACAAAGGATTAGATTTTAGTGATGATCCGGAAGAGATCCTGGATTCTGGATCACATTGAAATTTTACATTGCGGTAAATGGAGAAGACTTTCAAAGTGATCCAGAATCCAGGAAAAATGTTATCATTTGTTCATTTCATCAATTTTCATCAAGATCCGTCCATAACTTTTTGAGTTATCTTGCTAACTAATAGACAAACTCCAACAAAAACATATCCTCCTTGGGGAAGGTAGTAAGTAAAAAAAGTCAGATTCCTGTGGCACTTGATTCCGTTCTGTTCCGAGTCTACATGTGTCTAAAGCAGTGGTTCTCAAACTGCAGCCCGCGGGCCGAATGCGTTCCGCCTCCACATTTGGTCCGGCCCCCTGAACAATACCATAGAGCATTTAGATTTTTTTTTTCATATATGTGTATTTGTATTTGACAATAAAGTTAGACTTTTGCAATAAAATGTTCCTTAGTTTTGAACTATTTTCATTATTAACTATTAGTTAGTGACTAGTTTAACACAAGAACATTGAGAGACGTCAGAGATTCTGCTCTGACAACTAAGCTGAACTTGGACCTGTTAAGACGAAGAAGTTTATGTTCAATGGAATTTTTTTCTGTGAAGAACCCAGAGAGGGTTATTTGTTTTCTGGAAAACAATACATTTTTACATTTAGGCACTCCTGCAATTGTCACACGTTTTCTGTCACAAACTGCCCCTGGCCCCTCATCAGAGAAGGGAAAAGTTATGTGGCCCTCACAGGAAAAAGTTTGGGGACCCCTGATCTAAAGGAAAATGTTTGAAAAGCCATTCAGCTAATACAGGTCCAGATAATTAACTTAATAGGCTTTCTACAAGTGAGCCACAGGAAAGATGCTAACAGAAGAGACTCCTTTCATTTGACTCCAACAACCCCCCCCCAAACACCACCACCACCACTATCACTCCTACCCACCCTGTCAAGATCCACCTGGTGAAGCGCCCCCAGAGTCTGGCAGAGGATCATGGGGTAAAATCCAGCCTTCCACTTCATTCCGCTCAGCTTGTTACTATTTTACATTTATAGTTGTCGTAGTTTCCATGCCGATGTGACGGGTCCAACAGAGAAGAAGGAAGAGAGGAATAGATTTTTGAGAGCCAAGTGGGCGGTAAGAGGAACCTGCTGAAACTGTTGTACTCCATCAGAACCCATTGCAAAGACCCAACAGCGATACTTAACACTGCAGCACTCACCTCAGCATTAATATCCAGGGTTTGACACAAAAATTTTAACTTTCACTTTAAATTCAAGTCAGTTCTTTAGGAATTATCTTCAACATTAATTTTATTCACATATTTATCATTTTATTCACATATTACTCACACCTTTTAGTATGGATTAGTATGGATTTATTATTATTATTTATTTTAGTAATATATTGTTCTTATGTGTACTGACTGAAAGGAGATACTCAAGTATCACTGTCCATTGTCTGTCTAACTTGTAAACATAAACTGTATTTCCATATATCAAGTATTAGTTGCATTGATCAGTTAAATCTTGCATTTACTGAAATACAGTGTGTGTGTGTGTGTGTGTGTGTGTGTGTGTGTGTGTGGTAGGTTAGGGTTGTTTGTTATCATTACAGTACCTGTACCTGTTGTGTCACCTTTCTCATAACTGTTGCTCTCATTAGAGTCGTTTTAATGTGGGATTAAACCACAGATCCATAATAAAAAGTTAGTGTCTTAACAACCTTGTAAATTTGAGACAATTTTTAGGTTTAATGAGCCTCTTTACATGACCATTAAAATCCATTAACTGGGAATATTTGGATACTTGTAATAATCATATATGACGCATTTACATGTACTTCAGCAATCAGCTCATAAAAAAAAACATGGTTTAGATGTTTGATAGATAAATGGATGGATGGATTACTAAAATAAATAAATAATAATAAATACATACATAATAAAGGGTGTAAGTAATATGTGAATAAAATAAATGTAGAAGACAATTCCTAAAGAACTGACTCAAATATAAAGTGAAAGTTAGTGAGTGGATTCCCACGGTCGCCCGCAGCTGCAGATCATTGTAACCCAAATATTAAAAATATTTTTCAGTCGGTCGGGTAATTAAACATTAAAATAACCTGGTAAATATGCTTTATTAACTGAGAGGTGACATACAACGTGGTCAGTATCCTACAGTATGGAGGGAGCAAGAGAGAAAGTTAGGTTAGGAGAGTGGAAGCTCTGGAAACATACAATAATATGTAAACATAGTATAATATTATACTATGTTAATATTATATTTATGTCTGTGCACAAAATACCTAATAAACCACCTCCTGAACCATTCTGTAATATTTATTTATTATTGCTGTTGTTTATTACCAGATTTTGAGTTTTACAGTGAAGTGAAGCATTCCTTAATTGCACCAAACAAACCCAATAGCATTCATATTAGTGAATAGTAACCATGGTAACAGAAACACCCTGTGACTGCCCGTTACTGTGGCTCTGCAAATTACAAGGGCTACTATCTATCTACGACATTTGTTGTTTTTTTTTGTGCATTTCACAATATTAGTCCAAATCAATGAAGCCTAATGAGTTAATTGCTCTAAATAACAAATAATACATTTTACAATTAATTGTTTGGTATGACAAACTTTCATACCAAACTGAAACTGTCGAGGGGATTATTATTAAGCAAAAATGAATAAAAATGAGCCATTATCATAATGTCATACAAATATGGCATCTAACCAATACAGTTTAGTTTTAATTTCATAAAATGAACAAGGTTGAAATAAAGGTTGATGAGTTCACATTGCAGTGTTTCTTCTACTGCCTCTGTACGTTCACACCAGCCCCTCTTATTAAATGTAATAAATTGCATTCATTTCCACCATCGTACATAACAGATACAGAACACAGACAATTACTGAAAATAGATAATGAATCAGTGTGGTGCTGTTTATTTCTTCTCCTGCCCTCATTTGACCAAATATTCAATTAATGAAAAGTCGCTCATAGCATTTGTTGGAGACACTGTATAAATTCTGATTTATTTAAATGGTTTCACTTCAGATGCCCTGAGGGGAAAACAATTAATTTGGCATGAAATCCTCAATGTTGTTTCCTTGCTTGTCATCAACAATTACTTCTGACTTCCTACTGAGCAGGAACTGGCTGTGGAACAGGAAATAGACGGAATTACAGCACTGCCCAAACAAGGAAGAAGGAAAGACACACAGACAGAAAGAAAGACAGATGGGCAGACAGATGGACAGAAATAAAGAAAAACATAAAAGAAAGAAAGACAGACACAGTAAGAAAGAGAGACAAAAAGAAAGAGAAAGACAAAAAAGTTTAGAACAGTATTAGTTACCTCCCTCCGAAGGGAGGGTGGGGGGTATGAGGCGCTTAAGTCTCCGCCCCTTCCAGAAGGCTCATGGGGCCTTTGCTCGTTAAATTAATGAATGGTATTCAATGGTAAATAAAATGTTAAAATGGTATCTGGTTTGTCATGTGGTTGAATCACACACATGATTATAATAAATGATAATTATTGATGTGTGTTTTAACTGCTTCTGTTAACCAACGGCTGATTCATTTTTGATATGCTGACTTCACCTCATCTGTTAACAAGGGAAGAAGCATGGATGTTACCACGATTAGAGTGAAAACATGCAACAGGTTACAAAAAAATAAAACTTTAAAACTGTGGAAAATGACTACATTCCATTATTTTGGGTGAAGTGGGAAAAAACCAGTCGGCCCACCTTCCAAAGTGTATAAAAGGTGGGGTTTTTCACTTGGGTTTTAGATTTAGCCTCAAGGTTTGTTGTATCTTCTGCAATAAACAACTTTTAGGTTTTGACTCCACTCATCTTTAACTCTACGCATCAGTAACCTGTGGTTCTTATCACTGAAGGTTAGGTACCCTTAAAAGTTTACTTCAGAGTTTGTATTCAAACATAGGGCGGCTGTGGCTCAGTTGGTACAGTCCAATACAGCCCAATGACCAAGAGGTTGGCACTTTGTGTCCGGCTTAAAAAAAAAAAAAAAAGGTTCTCTGTCTAAAACAATATTAAATTCAGAAAATATTTGTATTTACAAACAATTTTTTTTATCAGTAAAGTGTGAATAACTTGAAATGTCTAAAGAAAATTAAACACAATTTGAACCAGTTTCTGCTTCTGTTACTAAGTGTCTGATAATTTTTTTTTTGTAGTTCATTTATTTCGAATGTGCAACAACTTAAATGATTACACTGAGCAAATATAAAAACATACACATGAAAAAAAAAAACAACGCATTGTGTATTCGAAAAGGAGTGGGAAGATGCAAAACTTATTTAATCCCACCCCTTCTCCTAAAAAAAATCAAAAATCAAGTCCTTTGGATCAAATCAGTTGACTTTTCACGTGCACAAACACATTCATACAAACTCATTTTACATACCAAGAAAGATTATGCACATGGAAAATTATAATTCCAGGCTGGATATTGGTAAAAGTGCACCTATTCTTTTTCTGAAATGTCCTTTTTTCCCACAACGTTTTTTTTTTTTGCACTAAAAGAAAGACAATAATTTGGAGTTGTTATTATTCACAGGTTATTAAGTAGCAGATGAAATCCGGCTGAATGTGGCCCCTGAAAGAAAATCACTTTGGGACCCCTGGTCTAGATAAACTACATTCTCCCTCCTCCATCATTGCCTCATTTTTGGCAATAATTGCACTGAACATGACATTATGACAGTTTTGGCTGCATATCTATGACAACCAGCCACACTGAAAGAGTATTATACCGTACCTGAGTCAAGGTCAGGTGGTGTGATTTCATAAATTGTAAAATACACCGATGCCCAAACAATTGAGCCTTAAAGACAAAACCATCCACTGATTTAAACTGTTTAATAGCTGTCCATCCACTAGTCCCCACTTGGTGTAAAATACAGTTTGTCACCTTTTCATGGTCATCCGATATGACCACAATTGGACTTTCAAAGGCTCCCTCGTTACCGTGGAAACATCATTATCTTGTACAACATTGATTCACCAGTAAAAGCCATGGAGTTGGATCAATGACAGTGGATGGAAACACTGGGCAGAGGTTGCATTAGACTTTTTTTGTCTTCATTGTCCTTTTGACAGACAGGGCCATAAAAAAATCCATTTTAACACATTATTGTCAGTTATTTGAAATTAAATTTTTAATGATAATGAGACACATTTAAGAGTATCTGACCCTAACCCTTAAAAACATCTAAATTATGCAATGACTGTCGGTGCTGCTGGCTGATATGTTCTCAGTGTTATTACTTGTCCTTATCAATAGCTGCGTTTCCATGACAGTTTTTCACAAAACAATAGCGATATTCCTAAAATTTTGACAAAGTATATTTGCGCTTTCAACGTGTTTGCATTGACGGTTGTTCAAGGCAGGAGCATCGTAACTCATGAAATATTATCCCATGAGATTTCACTGCTGTCACCTTCGGAGCTTCAGATTTCCCATCACCCTGATAGTGTTAGAGTGAGTGAATCGACTAATTCTCTGGTCAGTAAAAGTCCCTGGCGAACTGTTTAAAGACACTAACATGTCAAACAAACGAGCTGGTTAACATTTAAGGGTCTGTACATGTGGTCCCTACATTGTCAGGTCAAAATATTAAGTGTAAATATACTCAGCTCTTAATAACAACAACAAATTATAAATGTATGTAGTGCTTTTTGCACAGCTTTTTTCACTTGACACTTTACAGAACAGAGAAAATATTTATCTATAAAAAACAAAAAACCACTTGCATATTCAAAAACTAACAGATAATAAAATGAAATCTTCCCTGCGTCTACTGTAGGAATCCTTCTGATGATTACTCTAAGTTCTTGCATCCCACCAGCCAATGGTTGTTATGGTTACAGCGACTGCCATTTTCATGTTGAGAGAAGTGATCATGTGACCATGTACGTCACACCCTGTGACATATAATTGCAGAAAAAGTGTTTCCATTGTGCTTTTGCAATATATTAGAATATCGAAATGTCTGAAAAACCACCTCATGAAAGCATGAAAAAAGTTTATCAATACTTATTTTTTTCAAAAGTCAGGTGTTTCCATTACCAGTTTTTTATAGTGATATTTACATTCAAACCCACACCCACCCGTTCCAGTGTACATTAGCTCCACATCCTGACCCATGATTAAACTCATTGCCTACACAGTTACTGACTTTCAAAGGTTTTATTTTTGGACTAAAACACACACCATCAATAAATCTGTAATACTGTATTTGCTATTCAATAACATCTGTGGGTCGATGCAAACAGAGGTGCACTTCAAAATAAAACTTCATCATCATTAAACTCCCTGAATATTATTTTTATATTACTTACCCACTACGCATTTGCATTTGGTTGGATTTCACCCGTTATTTATTAATTGCTGTGGTGCAGCAGGACTCTGTTTGTTTTCAGTGTAGTTTTAAACAATGGCTCTGCAGGGTTTTGCTGTTACACTGCAAAAATATAAATGTTGGCAAGTTTATTTTTCCTAATTTCTCATCCAAATATCTCATGGGGCAGACTGACAGAATCGTGGCAGCCATTTTGCACCTACCTCTGACCACCACCAAACTGGAGGTAAGGAGGGTGAAGTGTGTTGCTTAATTCAAGCAACAACCACAACAAAAAATAGCCAATGGGAAAGCATATATTGGTAATATTTAATTAAAAAGAAGAATCCTGGTGTATGAATGCATTCACAATTTACTAAGATTTAAACACTAATGGAGTATATTTATACTGCAAAAAATGAATGTTACCAAGTGTATTTTTTTCTCATTTCTTGTCCAAATATCTAATAAGACTTAAAATAAGACAGAATCACATAAAGAGTAACTTTTCAGTGACATTTAAGAACTGATTCTTTAGAAAATAAATCAGAAAAATAGTATTTCAAGAAATCTTACCAAGATCACTTTCATTTGTTCTATAGGCAGGTTTTTTTATTATATTTTTTGGTTAATTGAAGGAAAAATCCTTTGTCTAATTTTTTAAAACTTGTTTTTAAAGGGGCATTTTTTCCAGTGTGTTCTTGTTGTTCAACTTACACCAGGGAAATGTGATTCTGCCAATACAGCACATCAAAAAACGCAGGAGCAGGAAGTCATTAAGCTGATTAAGTTGAGAGGTCAAGGGTCAAAAAGCAATGAGCGACCTCTGTGTTGGGAATCATAAAGACGTGAATGTCCTTTGCTGACTAGACAATATGTGAGAAACCAGAAGACACGGACCGCATGAACTGGGCTCTTTGTTTACTCTGAGAGCCGTGAGCGTCTGTGGCAACGACACATGACCTTTGAGAAAAGTCGTTTTCATGCTGTGTTACCCACCGAGGAGTTAAATGGCTGTTCGCTTACAGAGGCCAAAGAGCACTGCTTTGACACTCTCATACTGGTGTTAGTGTTTCAACAATGACATCTATTTAAAAACACTGCAGTGAAAAGACTTGACAACACGACGCAGTGACTATGGCTGAAAATGAGACGAGCCACCTCAAAGTAACATGAGATGAACGGATATATAGGAATAAAAAAAGGATGCTGTCACAAAGAAATTAAAAGCTCAAGCCCTTGTGGTGTACCTTTGAAGACAAATTGAAACATGACAAAACTAAATCTTTCATAACCCATAAAGATCCAATGCTACCTCTGTGGAAATTCCTTCATTTATTTTTCTCTGTATTTAACCTTTCTTATGTGATTTATCACCATTTACTATATTTTCTAATATTTAAATGGGCAGATGGATAAATGTAACCATGAATTGTAATACGTTCACTTTCATTGCAACTTGTGTGCAATGACAATAGTCTGTTCTATTCTAATGTCCTCTTTATTTATTTGGACGGACGGACAGACAGAGAGACAGACAGATAGATAGTCTTTATTGTCGTCATACAACAATGTGGAACAATGACACAAGAATAACACCGTCACTGCTGACTTTGTCTGTCTATACCAGACAGTAATGAGACAGACAGACAAAGAGATAACTATTGTCTGTTTCAGTTAAAAACAGATTTCTTTCTTCTGTCAGAGCTTAAAGGTGTCAATCTCCTGAAAACCACTTTTCCACCACGTTCCTTTTGGAATCTGATGGCTCACCCAGACTTACCAACACATGCTCCTTTGACAGTGGTTCATCACCTCCACTGGCTGCATACTGCATTCACAGAAAACAACAAGAGGAACGAGGGACCCAGCAAAAGCCGGTCCATCTAACATCAGAGGGACCGGTCGCAGTTTCACCCACGTGGGGTTAAACCCGTCCTCCATTGTTGCAGTGAATCTGAAGTAGCATTAGCATCTACAAGAGAAGACGGTGCCACAGTAGCTGTTGCACAAACTGGAAAAAATGTTGGATCAAACTGGTTCATTTCCTCTCTGTGGAAATAAAACCTAGTTTTTTCATCTGCACATTTTCAGAACAAGCAATGGCACGAAACCTAGCTAGATGATATTCTGGTAAAGGTAAACACATACAGAGAGTGAGAGGGGAGTGTTCCTTCACACATTCTGAGCCAATCAGAGACGCCTCGTCACCACGTCATGAACATGTATGAGGAAATACCAGTAAACTCTGTTGTTCGACCTCAAGTCATTTTTCTACCATGAAAAAAACTGTTGGAAACAAAACAATATGGAGGTTTTTTTTAAATAGAACCAACACACAATATATTCAATAACAATGGAGAACACAATATTTAGGAAATAACCATGGAATGACAGCTTTAATTGAAATAAAGACAGAAACATTCACCTATGGGCAACATTAAAAAAAGAATGAACAGCAGGTACAGCAAACTACTATTATTATTATTAGCAAATTACTTTAATCAGTTGTTCAGCAGTGTTAGCAGCTGCTTCGTGCAGGTGTACAGCTGTGAGCAGTGACAACGCACATTGATCGCTGTCGTGAGAAAGTAGCTCCAAGCAAGTTTTTTGTTCTGTTGCAGTTTTGTTATGCAAATAAATCACTCATTAAAACACATACTGTTTTGAGAAGAAACACATTTTATTTTCTTGACCCCAGGAAACCTGCCAGGACTACTTTGGCTTTGACCAAAACCGGACCAGAACTGGGCTCACAGGACACTGTTGAGGGTAAGTCACTGTGGGTGCACCAGAGTAAAGATGCTAATTCTATACAAATTCATGTGAAAAATGTTTAACTATCCCTTTAAGAAAGGTTAAAAATAGAGGGACATTTTATTTGGGAAGTGTCACAAAGTAACACTGGGTCTTTATGGGTTAATTTTATTATGTATTACAACTGTTTACTGACATATGTTCAGAATTATTAAAAAACTTAGAAATTGCAGTATGACTGACAGCAAAGATAGAACATCAGATCAACATGGAATATACCAATAAAGACATTGTAGAGAATAAATTAGAAGTATATAAAAAACAGAAATGTGAGATGTGATAATAAACTGTAATGTCCAAAATAAAAATAACATTTGGATGTTCATAAAATCTCAGATAATATTTGAAGGTTATTATATCAAGAACAGAAAATTTTAAATCTGTCATTAACTGAACATAAACCTTGTGTTTCCATTCACTGTCATTGATCCAACTCCATGGGTTTGACTGGTGAGTCAGTGTTATAGAAGATGATGAGGTTTCCATGGTAACTCCAGAGCCTCTGAACGTCCAAATGGATTATATCTGATGATCATGAAAAGACACCTTTTCTTTCCATGTATCGACAGGTTTAGTGGAGGAGCAGGTATGAAACAGTTTAGATCAGTAGATGGTTTAGTCAGTGGTGGATGTTTGGGTCTTTATGGGTTAAAAAAAAGAGACGAAGCTGCAGTTGTTTTCTTTTTTCTAATTGGTTTTCAAAAGATGTGCTATAGAGATGGTTTCATTTTACAGGTTTATTGAACGTGTAAAGGACTACATTAATTGTTCAGGTCTTTTGCTGTGGTCCCAAGCTGTCCATTCAAGAAACCAAAAATTGATTCTATATGTCTAATAAATCGTTTCCTTTTCCCCTGATGCATCACACTTCATTTGTTTTTCATATGCAGCACTGCAACGGCACTACATCTACAGAAGAGGAAGCAAGAAACTACACACAGTAGTTTTATAGAGACACTGTGTGTCAGGAAAGATGATTTAGTCTGTAAAAGTACAAGTGGATATTTTCATTCGCTCCTGTTTTGTTTTTTTTCACACCATTATAAAGTATAATGTTCTGCAAGGACAAGGTCTGCAATGTTCAGTGCTTGAAGTGGGCCGGAATGGACCGGAATGCAGTTCCAGCACTTCTTTATTTTCATCATATGCCTTCCTGCAGTTATAGCGTTTGTGGCTTTAGGGGGCCGTGCCCACCCACCCAAGCCAGGACACAGTCACTGATCTCAAATAAATAAATGGATAACTAGAAAAGCACTCCTTTAGCGCAAACCTGCACCAAGGCAGACCCCCCCCACCCCCTTCCGCCAGGTCCACCAAGGAGGTTATGTTTTTACCCGTGTTCATTTGTCTGTTGAGATAACTGAAGGACGGATGGACGGATCTTGGTGAAATTTACAGGATATGTTGGTAATGGGGAGATCTGGAAATGATTAGATTTTGGTGGTTATTGGGGGGGTGTAACTCAAAAACCTATGGATGGATTTTGCAGAAATTTTCAGGATATGTTTGGAGTGTTACAAGGAACAAATGATTAGATTTTGGTGGTAATTGAGAAGAGATCTGGATTCTGGATCACTTTGAAATTTATTCTCCATTTACCGCAATGTAAAATTTCAAAGTGACCCAGAATCCAGGATCTCTTCTGGATTACCACCAAAATCAAATCATTTCCAGATCTCCCCATTACTAACCTACTCTGTATATTTCATCAAGATCCGTCCATAACCTTTTGAGTTATCTTGCTAAGTAACAGACAGACAAACAGGCAAACACTGGGAAAAACATAACTTTCTTGGCAGAGGTAAACATAGTCCTAATTACATTTCATTGGACTCACTTTGGGTTAAAAATTCCAGAGTTGCATAATTAAAAATTAAACATAATAAAACGGTGTGAGTTTGTTGGAAAGTTTGGCTACATAATTACGTCAGTGTTACCAGGCAACAATTAGTTGCCCCCATTTTTGAGTGAAAAAATGAAGTTTATGCTAGCTGCTAGTTTCTGTGCTGTCTTAAATATGGATATCCATAATTGTTTTAAAAATCCCACAGCGGTGACCTTATGCACAAGTTAAAGTCTGAGTGGAAGGATGTGTTGATGAGGAGGTTAGAGACGCCTGCAGCTGGACTGACAAAAGTTGGATGAAAGAGATGACAGCGTTGACACTCAACTCAAAGTTGATCCAAAATGTGTGTCCCTCTTGTAATTGTTTGAAATACACCTGCCATGGCATTATTTTGGTGCATGTGAGAGGGAGAGGACTGATGTTATAGGCTGGTCTGGTTATGTTTGCTCTTATGTTTAATGTGATGAGTAATGTGCTGGATTAGGACTGTGTGAATACGAGAACAAAAGCTCAGATAGGACGTAGGTTTGCCCTGAACTGGACTTGGGACACAGTGCTCATACAATCGAATATTCCATTGTCAGGATTGCCTGTTTAGCCCCTCCTGTTTCTCTGTAAAATCGCAAATTTGCTCTCTCTGGTCTGGTCTTGCTCTGTTTTTGTACTTTGGTTCTGGTCTGTTGTCTTTCCCTTGTCTGAATCTTCTTCATGTTACCGGTCCTCCACTTCTCTTCTGACACAGAGTTTGCCTCCTCCCTGTCACGATTCTGCCCTCGTGTTATGACCCTCGCTTGTACACCGCTAATGTCTCTGAGTTTTTCCCTGTCTGTCTTGGCTGGTTTTCTGGTTCTGACCCTGATCTTTTTTTTCCCTCACGTTTGCCCTGTTTCTTGGTTGCTGCCTTGATTAACCCCTGCCCAGTGACACCTGTTGAAGCAGCTTCTCCAGTGCAGCACCCACATTATTTTAATAAAACTCTTCAAACTGAATTCTGTTCTGTGAGTCTTGCATGTGGCTCCCATTTGTGTCTGATGCCATATCAGTCCCTTCATCCATCAACTCATCCAACCCTCTGTCCCTTCATCCATCCAGTCTTCTGTGTATCTGTGTCTTTGTCCATCAACCTCCTTTTTCCACCTATTTCTTTCAGTCCATCCAGTTATCAATCCCTCCCTCCATCCATTAAACTCTTTTATGTTTGCGTCAGCCTCCCAGGTCTCCCCATCTTCAGATATCACCTCCCTGCTGTGTCCTGGGTTGGCCCCGGGGCCTCCGCTCAGTTGGCAGTCGTCCAAAGGGAGGTGCCCAGGGCCATCGTTATCAGGTTTCCAATCAACTCAGCTGGCTGAATCAGTGTGGAGGAGCCTTCTGGATTACATCCACCTGTATTTGAGATTTTACTCTTGTGACCATGAGAAAAATGACTGGGCAAGGTTTAGATCTCCAAAATTATTCATATTAAAAAATAAAGAAATATCTGTGCTGTGCCATTTAAAGTGGATATCTACAGCTGCGGAACACTTACTATAGGGAGATTAAACAATCAGGCTATGTTCATTACTCCTGCCTATATTAACTCTAGGTGAATAGAAATTCTGGTTCTGATTGTGACACATCTTATCAGTCGGTCATGGATCACTCATTTTGTTCCTGTTGCTTCTGAGCTTTGCTTTTTTATTATTGAGCCAAATGTCTGGCCGGCATGGAGAATGACTTTATGCAGTAATAGACTTAATTACCACGATGTGTTCTGTAACAATGTTATAATAATAACTTCTGTTATGATTTGTTCAGAGCTTTCTGCCAATTATTTGAATAAGGAGCATTAAGCTCATTATTTCAAAACTGAAACACTTAATTAAAGTCGACTTTAAACCAATAACTTTAACTGTGTGGGTTTATTAGTGCTTTAGCACTGCTGCTGCCCTTTCTTTTTCTGACAAAATACAATTAAAAGGGTTAGGTGATTTATTCTTGGTCACTGGCGATCTATAAAACCAATTTGTTATGAATTCAACTAATAGTTTTCCTGCTACAGACATGACATTTCACCCATTATAAGTAAATGGGGAAAACATATTTTAAAAATGCATACTTTTTTTTTTTCTTTTTAAGTTGGACCTACTTTTCCAAAAATCCAATGACACCTTTTCTGGGTCACTGGAAATCTAGAAACCCAATTTGGTATGACTGCAACCAATACTTTTGTTGCTTGAGTGTTAACAATCAGGCAAACAAATGAAACCAAAAACAATACCCCTTGTCTTCCTTTTGGGGTGCAGGATAAAAATATCAAAACTGACCAAACATGCCACTAACATCCACTCTGCTGAGCCATAAGATGAATTTAACTTTGGCATCACCAGAAAATTTTACATTGTTCCATAGTGACAAAAATGATTAAGGTTTAGACTGACGAGAATAGCACTCAGAGAGTGCAGACAACAGAGCAGGCAGATAACCCCCCCCCCCAAATGACCAAAATGAGCTTGAGGTTTCAATTTCACTTCTATGAGTGCCAGTGTCCGAACGAGAGCCAGACATGTACCCCCACCCTTCCCCTGATCACCACCAAAATGTAATAATTTGTTCCTTGTGCCAGTATCAACATTTCCTAAAATTTCAGCACAATCCATCAGCATAAATGTCAGTAAAAACATAACTCCACTTTTCACTGGTGATGATACCATCAGGTGTTGGGTTGGCATCAATAGTGAAATGGAAGAAACAGGTTTTTTTTTGTCTTTTTCTCAGAACATTGAAACCCTTTTATTCATTATAAACATTATACATTGAATACAAATGGCTGCATTGGCATCCAAATGTATGACGAATGTTGATTCAGCTTATAAACATGGAATCACACTCAGAGAGAGGCATACACCCCCCTCCCCCCAAATGACTATGAAAATGTAATTATTTGTTACTGAATTTGTATCCTTCCATAACTTTTTGAGTTATCTTACTAACAGGCAGACAAACAAACAAACCTTGAGGAAAACATAACCTCTTTGATGGAAGATAATTAACTTGTCACAATCAGAAAGCAGGGGAATGCAAAAATGATAAAGTTGATTTCTGTATTGTATTAAAAAACAAAGGGGGGGGGGGGGGGGGTTAGAAAAACATAGAAAAGCCAAGGCAGCCCCCCCCCCCCCCCCCCCCCCCCCTCTCCACTTTTGTGAGCAGAGGTCTGCCCTGACCAATTCAATGAAGAACACACCAAAATTCAATATTTTTTTCCTTGTGCCAGTATCAACATTTCAAGAAAATTTCAGCTAAATCCATCCATAACCTTTTGGGGTATCTTACTAACAGACAGACAAATGCACTGTTCTTTAGTGGAGTAAAAAAAAAAAGAAGAAGAAAGAAATAAAAGCTCTAAACAACTGCAGATTGACCCTGTTATGTCAACTTAACTGATTGATTAGCTTCAACCTGCTTGTTGGTCACATACGGGATCAAAACTGTGAGCTTATCTTATTTGTTTCTCATCGATTGAAAGAAAAATAGTGAGAAAGAAATCAAATCCTGAAGCCTAAAGTAGCAGCGGCCAAGATCGAAACATAATCGAGGTAATCCTGGTTTTGACCCTCTGTAAGTTCGCAACTCTAAAGTATTTCTGTCTCCGATGATTGAATGGAGGCCCTTGTTGAAATGGGAAGCCCTTAGCGGCTTAGTGGCATTCCTGCTTAGCTGTTTCATTACATCAAAATCCACAATTTAGAATGGAGGAGAAAAAGAAAATAATAGAGGCATATATTAATACAGCATGTGTTTCTTCAAGAGTTAATGTGTGAAAACTGAAATCCAAAAAGGACAAATTAATTACAATCATTTAGAGAAGACACTTAAGCCATGACTACCTGGACCCTTGAAAAACAATCAAACATCCCAAAATAAATAGAATGTCTCATAGAATGTCATACCTGTTCAAGTGTATTTGACTAAATTGAGTTTACAGCAGTCATTATTCCAAAACAATGAATTAAATGGTCTTCACTGTGTTGGAAGCATGTGTGATTATTCTACTGGGTTTCAGCATATGTCACACAAACCTCAAGACACAGCTGTGCTTTTTTATCATCACCTTCATCCCTTTATTGTACTTTATTGCAAAAGAATTGCTGACTGTAATGTGTTTCCTCCTTAATGTGCAATTGAGCTCTAGGAGAGTCCACCAGGGTATTGTATGTTGTCAATATGTCTCATTTCCTGAGCGCTGCTGTAAGTTTGAGCTGCATCTGAGAAAATCCTCTGGGAATTACAGCGCTTGAATATTGCAGGTAATGACCTCGACTGTGTGTATCTGGATAAATATCAAGCTGCAGGCTTTAATGCATGGCTGCAGCCAAATGATATGTCATTGCATAGATTTTATGGTAAATCTTCTTGTAGCCTTGGTGATGAAGATTTAAACCGTAGAGTGCTACAAAGTTTATCTGGACTCTTATGCCGCGTGGCATCGGTTCTACCCAATTCTACTCGATTGTACTCTCACTTTGAAAAAGGACCCAGTCCTGTGATATCCAGTCTTAT
This sequence comes from Siphamia tubifer, assembly GCA_020466265.1. NCBI lineage: Eukaryota > Metazoa > Chordata > Actinopteri > Kurtiformes > Apogonidae > Siphamia > Siphamia tubifer. The sequence goes on from CM035792.1 coordinate 50,854,245, forward strand.
ATTTTTGGTATCTACCAGTGATGCGTGGATCAATGTATAAATGACCTGCAACTGATGTTTTTTTTACTAGCCTGCCCGCAACTCGGACCACAAGAAATATAATTGTAAAGGACAAACCCCAACCCGCTTCTTGACCCGCATTTTTAAAAAGTAGTCACTGGTCATCACTGAACATCACATGACCTTACTCACATACCTGCATTTATTGCTGTGCAAAAATCCAAGGTCATTGCTTGTAAGTTAAAGCTGTCATTCCCTGGTTACTTCTCCATTGTTATTGAATACACTGTGTGTTTGTTCTATTTTTTTTTAAAAAAAGCCCGAACTGTTTTGTTTCCAGCTGTTTTTTCACGGTAGAAAAACTACTTGAGGTAGAACAACAGAGTTTACCAATACTTCGTCATACATGTCCATGACGTAGTGATGAGGCGTCTCTGATTGGCTCAGAATGTGTGGAGGAACACCCCCCCCCATTCTTGCTATCCGTGTGTGTTTACCTTTACCAGAGTAACATCCAGCTAGGGTTCGTGCTGTTGCTTGTTCTGAAAACTTGCAGGGAAAAAAACAAGCCTTCATGAACCAGTTTGATCCGGCATTTTTTTCAAGTTTGTACAGCAGCTACAAAAAAAAACTAGATGTGGAATTACTGTTATGGGTCTTAGGTGTGTTGTTTTTGTCTTATTTTTGTAAGTCTTCCTGTTCTTTTGTTGTTGTTGGTGTCTCAGGCTTTTATTTTGTTATGTGCGTTCATGTTCACTTTTTCTCCCCTTGCTTCCTGTCACTGGTGTTTCTACGCCCTCTTAATTTTTCCCAAAGCGTTCCACCTGTTTACCTTCTGTGTCTCACTGTGCAAGTTTGTTGTCTGCTTTGGCAATACTAATGAGCATTCTATCTCTTGTTCTGATCTGTCTGTGTTTTGACATTGTTCTGCTTCCTGGTTTCTGGTTTCTGTTGAGTCCTTTGTTTGGTATGCACACCCCTTATTTTTTGACCTCTTACCTGATTCTGACCTTGTTCCTGCCTAACCACCCTGGATCTTGGACCCCCAGTCTGACCTTATATGTGACTCTGGACCACCTGTGTACTGACCACTGTTTTTGCATCTTGTGCTTCAGTGGCTGTTCTCAGCGGAGAATCCTTTCACCAGACAAACCACAGAGAGGAAGAGAAAGAACTATTTATTAATACTATTATTATTAATAAACATTAGAAACCTGTATTTCTGACTGTTGCATTTGGGTTCATCCAGGTTCTGGATTTGTTTAAGTTACAGTAAACAGAAGCTGCGATTCCATTACAGTTTTTCACTAAACAATAGCGATATTCCTAGCAAAGTATATTTGCACTTTGAACGTGTAATTAATTGATTAATGGTTGTTCGAAGCAGGAGCATTGTAATTCTCGTGAAATTTCCCACAAGATTTCACTGCTGTCAGGGCGGCTGTGGCTCAGTTGGTAGAGTGGGTCGCCCAATGACCGAGCCGTGGTGGTTCGCGTCCCAGCTCTGGCTGTCCACATGTCAAAGTGTCCTTGGGCAAGACACTGAACCCTGACTTAGGCTCCCAGTATGACTGACCTGAGACCTTAGAAACCTACTGGTGTATGAGTGTGTGTGTGAATGGGTGAATGCGCTATATAAGTGCAGACCATTTACCATTTACCTTCGGAGCTTCAGATTGGCCATCACCTTGATAGTATAAGAGTGAATGAATCGGCTAATTCTCTAGCCAGTAAAAGTCCCTAGCGAACCCTTTAAAGACCCTAACATGTCAAACACACCAACTGGTTAAGGTTATAAGGGTCTGTACATGTGGTCCCTACATTGTAAGGTTGCAATATTAAATGTAGATATACTCAGCACTTAAGAACAACAACAAATTATAAATGTATGTAGGTCTTTTTAAACAGTTCATGCACTTGACACTTTACAAAACAGAGAATATATGTCTCTCTTAAAACAAAAAAAAACTTAAATAACTAACAGATAATAAAATTAAACCTTCACTGTGTCTACTGTAGGAATCGCCCTGATCACCACTCGAAGATGGGGGCTGTAGTTCTCACATCCCAGCAGCCGGGTCTAGTTTATGGTCTTTGTCTATGGTTGTTATGGTTACAGCAACTGCGGGGGCCATTTTAACTATGAGAGCAGTGATCATGTGACCATATACGTCACATCCTTTGACATATAATTGCGGAAAAAGTGTTTCCACTGCGCTTTTGCAATACATATCGAAATGTTTGAAAAACCACCTCATGAAAGTGTTAAAACTTATTAGCGATATTTGAGTGTTTTTTTCTAAATTCTGGTGTTCACATTTTTTATAGTGATATTTACATTTTACGAATTTCCAAGGGTAATAGAAATCCAGCTAGAGTAGCAAATTACATTCAGTCTAAAACGCGATGATGGCATTCCAAAAACTACATTGTGGTCGGTTGTGGAGTTTGAGACATTTCCGTCTTTGGTGGCTGACGAAAACAATTTAATAAAATCAGTGGAAGCTTGATGGTGCCTCACAATGGGATTTATCTACAATAGCATCTGTACGGAAATGCTCTCAAGGAATTGTTGTTTGTCCCCGACCTGACTTGAGTAGAATCGAGTAGAGCCGATAGCATGTAGTGGAAAGGTGGCATTACACTAAGGTCAGACTGCAGGTCTTAATCTACCATTTGGATTTTTTGGTGAAATCACGTTAAATGTGACTTTTATCAGTCTTGAGTGTGAACAGAATGCAACAGTTAAGTGAAAGAGGCTCCAATGTTATGACGAATGAGGAAATGCATGACATAATGTGACATATTTGGATGGTTATTGATTGCTGTGGACAGCAGCGTGGAATGAACGTGCACGAAAGAGCGCAATGTGACTGAGTGTGAAGGAGATGTGCAGTGTATGGTTTTAGTCATAACAGTACACAGTGGAAGAAGCTCCTTTGGCAACTATGAACAGTTATGCTGTGGTTGGTTCAAGGTTTTAGTAGTATTATAGGCTAGTGTGGGTGAAGGAATGTGTATGTGAAGCTTTATGAAAGGCTTTGAGTACCATGAAGTTGGAAAAACATGACATAAGTGCAGCCCATTTACTGACAGACCTTCTGATAACACTCGTCTATAAGTAAAATGCTTCTGGAATAAAACTAATGAAATGTTACCACGTGTGTTACTGATAAAGAAAACTCAAGTTGATGGTTGGGTCAAGTTTCCAAGATGAGTCTTGGGTCAAAATGTGATAAGACAATAGGTTTTACTCCAAAAGAATATTCTGCCCTACAGAGTTATTGGTTTTTTTTTGTTTTTTTTTTGCAACATTGAAATCATTCTTTGTCATGTAATAAAATATCTCATCTCAAATGTCTGTCGTTTTGGAGAAAAGTGGTGAGTGTTTGTACAGTAACTGCAAAAAGTACTGGTAAAACAAAACAAAAAGACAGTAAAGATCATTACTGTGTTCTTACCAATGTCCATTTAGGACCCTGCCCCAATAGTTTACAGACAATCACTGTATTAGACTGAAACACATTATGGAATTAATGTATTTACTGAACTATAAGGTGAAGCAATAAGACTTACCAATCATTGTGACTATCTTACACCAACAAACTCACCCCTCATTAAAACAGAAGACTTAACAAACTTGAACACAGCTGTTATAATATATAAACCATAATATTCTCCCAGACTGCATGCAGGAGCTGTTCAACCAAAGAGAGACCAAATATAATCTGAGGAGCACTGCAATATTCAATAAAATAAAAGAGAGAACAAATACTAAAGGAAAATGCACAACCCTCAAAGGGGTAAATCTGTGGAACATTCTGAACAATGAACTAAAAACAGCAAACTCTATACACATATTCAAAAAATTATACAAAACAAAGGTCATTGATAAATACACTGCTTTGTAGTAGCAAACAAACCTTACAACACATATTATACAAACTCACAACTAAACTGTGTTGTTATTATTATTATTATTATGATTATTATTATTACTAATAACTAACTAACTAACTAATTGATTGATTGACTAATCAATGTATTATTTTGTTTGTTCTGTAATCTATTTCTGTTTATCTTTTCATATACCTGTATGTGTATGTGTGTATATATGTGTACGTATATATTTATGCGTATGTATAAGTGAGAATGGAAGAAAAAGGAATGAAAAGGGAAACTAGGGTAAAGGAAGTAAAAGTAAGAAGAAGGAGAAAGAGGGAGAGAGAGGGAGAAAAGGAGAAAGTAGAGAAGGTGAAAAAAAATGACTTCAATATTGTTCTATTTGGACAGTTGTTTTTGGGTTTGACTTTTGCATTGTATTTTTGTTGTTTTTTTCTTGTTTAACATATAGCAGTGAGGTATTGGTAATGGTGGCTAAATAAGCTTTGGCTTCAGCCCTAAATCTTTTCGGTCAAGCAGTGTATTTATCATGTGTGAAATGTGTCTTACCTGCATTGTGCTTGTGCCTTGTTTTGTATTTTGACCAAAATAAAATACATTTTAAAAAACAAACATTCTTTTCATATATAAGGCGCATTAAGTGAAGTCAAAATTATGAGATAAAAAGTCAAAATTATGACATAAAAATCCCAAATTATTGGATAAAAGCCAAAATTATCAGATTAAAAAGTAAAAATTATCAGATAAAAATTTGAAATTATGAGATAAAAAGTCTAAATTCCCAGTCACAAAGCAGTACCAGATTTAATCCATATATTATATATATATTATATATATATATATATATATATGTCACACTGTGTTTTTTTGTAGAACTAGTTAATAAGGAGTAACAATAACTGCCTCATGTCCAATAATCTACCTACAACTACTAGCAGGGCCGGATCTAGCTCTGCACACTTGGAGGGGCATGTGGTTTGGCAGGAGGGGCATGAACTGGTGGGTGTCAAATCCCACCCAAACCCTTAAAAGCACAGAAAACAATGCTAACTATGCCGTCATCAGTTAATCAATCCATATCTATATCAATTTGCTTTGTATTATAGGTTTTATATTGGATTTGGATGCCATGCCTGGCACTACCCTCTACATTTACCCGGACTGGCACAAATAGGACACTGGCTTGTGTCCCATTTGTGCCTGCATTACTCTTTTTTTTTCTTTTTTTTTGGTTTATTTATTTATTTTTTGTGTGTGTTTTTGTATTTTTTTTTCTTTTTATCCTATTTTGTGTATTCCTTTGTCATTAATTTATTGACAGAACATATTTTATTTCAACATCTGTGCAAACACCCTAACAAATGTATCCATGCCAGCCTTTTGTTATAGCCTTCTCGTGAGCCAGAATAACTAAATCTTTTTTTCTCTTGTGTAGGATAGTGCGGCGAAAGGGGGTAAGGACACGAGACAAAGTAGAGAAAGAGCTCTCGCATGAAGCAGAGGATATCCCAATCACATGCCACATACATGCGATGGAGCTGAGGAAAGCCTTCATTGTGCCCTTATAGATATTGGCAAATGGTGGAGAGGTTTCTGGGCTGAGACAGCAGGGCTATGGTGCTTGTGCAACTAGACTGGGGCTGTGGGGCACAGGGGTTACAGGGAAGCAATGCCATCACCCGACGGTGACGAGCTGCTGCTGGGTAGTGAATGTGTCACTACTGCTGCAGGAGGAGCGGGCTGAGCGGTGGGAACGGAAGGACTCTCACGGCCGATTAAACTCTGAGTCGGATCTTCTGTTGCTAATACCGTAGCATTGTCACAAGTACTAGTGTTAGCTTTAGCTTTAGCAACCAGAAATCTGCGCATCGTGATCGGTAGAGGAGAGATAAGTAGAAGAAATAAAGCCAAATCGCTGCGGTGAATGAGTACAGTGTGACTGCCTCTATGACGGTCAGGTCAAACTGGTGTGAGAAAGTGACAGAACTTGAAGCCAAGCGAGTCTGAGAGAGGCCACTCCTTCCCTTTGCATCTACCAATCAGAAGAGATTCAGGAGAGAACAGCGCGAATATCTTTGGCTGCTGTATGTAAACATGTGGGATTTTTTCCTTGTTATCACGTTTCGTAGGTTTGATAGGGGCAGGTGCGGTATCGCGTTTGGGGGGGCAGGCGCAAAATTTAGGGGGGCATTGCCCCCCGTTGCCTATGCCTAGATCCAGGCCCGACTACTGGGGCTGAACAACAAGAGAACTATAAGGTCATTTTTCTCAGTTTGGTGTCTGTGCACTTACTGACTTTTTACTTTGTAGGAGTACTGGTCTCAGATCTACTTCCAAACACTGTCTGCAAATTATGATCCATTCACTTTACAGGTTCTTAATATGTACATAAACCACAAATGTGGAATAACACACCATCATATATATTAAATACCAGCACTTATGTCATCTGTTTTCTGATTCATTTTATTAAAATATGTAAAATGTAGCACATTTAATGTCTGAAGCAGATACTTAAAAAAAAAAGTAGAGCAGTGTAATACGGTGCCTCTCAGAAGAGCACTGCACACTGTTACTATACGTGCTGCTACATATTGAGTTCAACATTGTTATTCAATACAGTTTAGTGTTGTAAAGTGGATGCCACATTCACTCTATAGTTCACTCATTTGTCCTTAAGATGCAGACTACAGTGAGGAATGAAGCTCCTGTCATCATTTTAACAGTTGAAATTATGACATTTTCCCATCCTGCATCACATAGTCACTACTTTATGTGCTACTGTCGACAGTCTTCAAATTGTCAAGGTGTCCCAAGTAGCTACAGAGGACATACTGTAGCTACTAAGTGCACTGCAGCGTTATCGACCTTTTAGTGCTAGTAACATTTTATACAATCTGACATAACACGTGTATTGGTAATAATGAATTATATTTATAGCCTAAGCGGTTGGTTAAGATAAACCTCTTTGAGTCTTCTCATTGTCTTCATTAATTTAATATCACAATCATAGTTTACAATGGGGGGGGGGCTCAGACACACAGTTTATAACACCCTTCTGCCGATCCTTCCTTCTTCATGACATTATCTATCCTTAGCTCCTGAAGGGTTGTTGGGCGTCGGTCTCTTCTAGAGGCTGGTATGCGGTGGGGGTTTTCCATTCCCTGCAATGTCACCTTTGTATGCGTCACTGTGACCACTTCTCCAAAAAGTACATTTATGCATTAACATTTATACCTCTGGTATTATTGTAATTTTCTAACACACACAAAATACTTTGGCAGGAGTGTTGAAGTAAAACTGTAAGTTATTTTAATATAATATTTAATAAAATATATTTTAATACAATATATTTACTGGTTAAACACAGTAGTTCCTTCAGCACCAGACTGATTGTGTAACAGAATAAAAGTAGTGTGATTCCTCTTGCCATCCTAATAGCAAATACAGTTTTATTGCCTCCGAGGGTCATTGAACGCAGCAGCCCTGCTCGTTGGGGTCATGCAACCCAGATGATAGCAACAGTAGCACCTCGCCATCCTCTGCGTATGCATGACCCCAACGAGCCCCGCTGTTTGCCTAAAAATTATACTTCAGGTTTTATTGTTAAATGTGTATTTTAATTCAGAATTTGGTATTAATTAGTTTTTTTTCATAAAACATTGACTTAGTTTTCTTTTGTTTGCTAACTGGTTTTCCCTTAATTTAATTTCAGACCAATGTGTGTGTGTGTATGTGCTGCTGCAATGAAGACTGACGCTTATACTTTCGTACACCAGGCAAATAAATGTGTGATTGGAAATGAAAGAGTTTGTCTGTAGTCATAATAAAAAGAAAAACACAACATAGGAGTACGACCACTACAATTGCACCACAGGAACTTTAGTTTATTTAGTGACTCTGGACACAATTGTTATATTTATTCAGATAATTCTTATATTCTATTGTAATTATAATACTTAGTGATTAACTTCATTAATTTAAGAGATTACAAAAGGTATGTTTCCCTTCCTTTTTTTTTAAACACTTGACCATAATCTGCTACAATACAATAGAAGACGTATGTCGGTATTGTTAGAAAACTGGGTCTTGCTTCAGGGATAAATTGAGGCAAGACAATCAGGAAGTCTGGATAATGAAAGTTATTGTCATCATATGTAAAATACACAAATGATCAGCGCTGATCACCAGTGTAACGTCTAATGTCCATTTGTTTACACTCCATTTGGTAATATCTTGTCCCGTCATCCATTTCCGCACCCACAAGTGGAGCTGGAGGCGGTCCTGTTCGTGTTCAGTTTCCATTGACTATCCCTTCACTTGTGTGTGTTGGTTCGTGCCAGCCCTCGGTTTTACTTGTTTACATTCACACCAAAACATTGTGGTTCCTGGACTCATCCCTGTTATGGTGGAAGATTAGTGTGTTCCCAAACAATTCTTTTCTGGCGATAGTTTCTGTCCCTGTTACACCCCAAGGCCATAGCCTGGCTCGTGGCCCAGCTGGACTGACCAGTTGAGTATCTGACACCAATAACAGTATGTAGCTAATGTTAGTGCCGCACCTCTGTTGTTCTACACCTTTTCACGCTAATCTCTTAAATGAATAAACTTCAACTTCGTCTTCATCCACCGTCCTCTTCTTCCATTTTATTTTGGTAAACTTCCGTTTTGTTGTGGAGTGACTTTGCAACGTTTCTCTCTGTTGTTTTGGGAGTTTGTGTGTCTTGGTAATTACAGCATTTTTCTTTCACATTTGTTTTGGAGGTTAGTAAGTTTTTTTGTTCTGCTTTGTTTCTATTATTGCATAATTTTCTCATACAGCTTCACTTCTGTTGTATTTGTTTTATGCGTTTGTGTTTTTGATTTTGCATGTTTCTTGCGTTTGCAGAGTTTTGTCAATGCGGTGAGTTTGCCCCCATCGGCCACCATGAAAATCGCTTCTCTTCCCTCAATTCTCAATAGATTTCAATTCTGATTTTATGATCTATTGAATGACTCCCTTTTGTCGATAACAAGACATCACAGCTGTGAGGCCCAGATGAGCACAGGGACATTGGCAGTATTTTTTAAAATGGCTGCAACAAAACAACTATTAATCAATCAATAAAATTGTTATATTGCCCAGGCCTAGTTCCTGGTATGATTATATTTAACTTTAAACTAAACTTTTATGAAATTATTATTTTATTAAATTAACAACTTCCAATGGTCCACATATTGGCCAGAAGTAGTCACTCAAAAATGTTAAGTGAACTACCCAAACCTGTCCCAAATGGTCACATGACCTAATGTAGTTTGGCAATGGAGATTCTCACACGTCAAGAAGATATAAACCCCTTTCCGCTAAAATATCCACAGCAGGTTCATTCACACATTTGTTCAAAATTCAACTGGAAAACAGCTGATCTGAACCTTTATGTCTCTTCATTATCCGCAGAGGAACCATATTCCAACAAACACAGTCATAGTCCAACAAAAACATCCAAAACAAAAAAAAAAAAATTTGTCCAAATGTAGTCCACATGACATCCAGAACTCATGAAAACAAATAACCACAAATGGTTACAACATCAGTTAACAGGACCTGCCTCCACTATCCCAGTTTTCATCTTAATACAGTGGTACCTCTACTTACAAAATTAATTTGTTCCAGAAGTGTTTTCATACCGGGAATTTTTCGTAATTAGAGTTGCATTTTACATGTAAAAGGCCTAGCTCATTCCAATGCCCCCCCTACCCCTCAAACCCTTTAAAAATTATAAAACATTTACAGATTTTGTATGAAATATGTGTCTGAGACGACTTTGTTGTGATTTAGGGCTTTATAAATAAAATTGAATTGAATTGAATTAAAAGAAACTGTAGATTTAGATTTTAGCCCGTCCAGGCTAACACCAGCTGTTGTTAGTGTAGATCCAAACACCTCCCAGGTTTTACCTGTGAGAGTATGGCTTCTGTCTGACCTGAATATTGTTAGCGCATCCAGGCTAATGTCGGTGTCTGGGACAGAAGAGTTGAGCCATGTCTGGGTCAGAATGAGGATGCAGCAGTCTGGTGGATCATGTTTGGTGTTTAAATCCCACTTCAGGTAGTCCAGTTTGTTTTCCAGTGAGCGTATGTTGGCGTGAAGAAGGGGTTAGCTCTTAGCTTAGCTGTAAATCGACTGCGACAGCCGCGATTCTGCCTCCTCTCGCGCCGCCTCTGTGGGAGGGAGACGCCGCAGCTCTGTAGCGTCTCCGGGCTTGCGGA
>CM035792.1:50869396-51014396 GCA_020466265.1 Siphamia tubifer
TTCTGTCCCCGTTCGTCCTGTCCATCCTGTCTAGCCTTTGTTTCCTCCGCACATCACTGAGGTGCAGCACTGCACTCACTGGCTTGTAAGGGAGAGTTCTAATGGGGGATGTCTGCTCAGCTTTCGGGGAGGACCGATGATGGTCACACACATGCACTAAATAGTCTAGTATATGTCTGCCAGACTGGAATATGTACTGATCTGAAGCAATGTTGACTCCCCCTCTGTGGGGTTAAAAGATATAAAAAATAAATAAATGAATAAATACATGAATAAAATAAGTGAATGAATAGAAAAATAAAATAAATAAAATAAATAAAATAAATAAAATAAATAAAATAAATAAAATAAATAAAATAAATAAAATAAAAAATAAAAAATGAAAGCAAAATGCAAAAAAATTAGAAAAAGGAAAGAAAAAAAGGGAAAAGAAGAAGAAGGAAGGGAGGGAAAAAAGAAAACAACAACAAAAAAACTCTATTTGTTACCTACTTTCCTATCTGCTCATTTGTTTTTAGTTTTTTTTTTCTTTCTTTTTTTTGTATATATGTCTATGTTTAGTACTTCAGTTATTGATTATTGGTATTGTTATCATTGTTATTGTCATTATTTTATTTATCATCTTTTTTGTACTATGCACTATATTACTACAAGATGTATCTAGGTTGTTGAGGAAGTGAAGAAGGGGTAGGATTAAATAAGCTTATGCTTCATCCTACTCCTTTTCGAACATGTCATTGTTATTATTATTATTGCTGTATTGAATATTATTGCACTTTGCGCATGTTCGAAATAAATCATTCAAATCAAATCAAATCAATTTTTAATCGCCGATACGCGCTATTAATTCATTTATATCTCCTTCTGGCGAGCGATAAGGCAGCCATGTTTGTAGGCGTTTGAAAGAGGAGATTCTCTTGAATCCTTTGACACCTCACATTCCATGAACTACATTTCCCTCTGGACAGGAAATGCATGCATAAAAGGTGAAAGGTTGGCATCTTTGCGCATGTCGAGCGCATGCACGGGACCGGCCTGAGGCAGACACGCTACGGCAGAGTAGTGAGCAGAGTGCTAGACATCGCTGTGCCGGTTATAGTTATATTTACCAACTTTACTCTTAGTTCTAAGTCATTTTAGAGAGTTTTAGTGAGTAACAGTGAGTGACAGTGTATTTTCCTGAATGTTACTGACTGTGGTAAGCTTTGTGAAGCTAGCATGTTAGCCGTGCTAACATGTAAACAACAGACACTACAGAGGAGCAACTGAATGTTCAACATCTGACTGAGATCTGACTGGATATGAACTCAAAACAGGATGAACATCTACCCAGTAAGTTGTTGTATCTTATTGATATCTGTTTTACAAACTAATAGTAATAATAATTACAATAATACTACATTTTATACTATACACATGCAAACACTGTTGACTATAGTAGTATATTTTCAGTCTCATTTCTCATTGTATTGTTATTTTTACACATAAGTAGATAAGTTTATAATTAATCAATGATTGTTTGAGGATTTATTCACTTTCTCTGTCAAAAATAAATCACATTCTATCATTTCATGAGAAGGAAAAAGTCTCAAATCATGATTGTCTTCATTTTTCCTAGGTAGGAGGATGACAGCCTTATTTGACACAAATAAAACACATGGACCAGTTCAGTCTGCTGCCAGCCCCCCAACCTAATGATAAACCAGCCCCCACCTGATGATAAAACATGGACATTTTTGGACTTTATTGCAATTGTTTGTGTTTTGAATGTTTGTATTAGTTATTTTGTTTAGTAAATTTGCACTAATTTTGATATTTATATTTATTCTAATTGAATTTATCATATATTTTTGCACATTTGTTCAACTTTATATTTGATTTTTACTAAAGTGTATTATTATTATTATTATTATTGATATATTATTATATTGTTTGGAGTAAGTTATTAATAAAACTACTCCATTTGGAGACAAAATAATCCATGTTTATTTGGTTTTATTAATTTTAGTTGTGCACAAAGGTAGAAGTTGATGAAACACAAGGTAAATTTCATTTCTAAAAGCTTTAGTAGACAGTAATAGACTTCTGTAATGGATATGAGTTGTATTTTTCACACAGATTTTACTGGAAAATTTAAATAATGTATTTGGAACAGTTTGGCACAAAAGTGTGCCAAACTGTTCCAAATGCACTGTCCGCCTGGTGTTATCTTGACTTAAACCTTTCTGGAGGCTTTGTCCTTTGCTCTAATTCTATCAACTTTTGTTCCTGTGTTGGAAAGGAGTTACTGAAGGTGATCAATAGTGTCTATATTCATGGAATCATTGTTAGCAGGGTGTTTTCTTTTGTCAAAAAATTAATAAATTCAGGCGAGACCAAAAAATTCTAATTTATCTTTTAGTTTATTCCAGTTTATTCAGTCATAGTAGTAGCTACACTATTTTAGACAATGGGAATAGATTCTGTGAAGCCTGTAGATGTCCATAGATACAAAGAACATCCATATAAACCTTAGGATTGTGGAGCAATTCTTCATTTACTTTGGGTATGTTTTTTTAGGTGTTTTTCTTTGAAAATAGGCTCAGGGTGGAAGAGGTTAATGGAGATTTTAAAATTACGAAAATCATTGTATTATCTTAGTTTAGGTCCACTTCATGGATTATGTACCTCATTTTTGCATAACGTGTGTTTTTTATTTTATCTTTTGTCAATAGCGGACAAGCTAGGTATCATTTAAGAAAGCTAATGTTACAAAAACTGTCATTTTTTGCAGTGGTAATGTAGTTGTTTTATCAAGATAACAGCCTATATAACATGTTTGTGCTGATAATGGTATACAATGAATGTCATCTCCCGTATCTAACGATATTTATAGCTGGTGTTTACCTTTCATTGAGCCGTGGTATGCAGTGACAGCTGAATATGATTGTATTATTTATACAGATTATTTTTTTGATAGCTCTAACTCAAGGAATAATTTACAGATAGCCCACAACAATTTCAAAAACATGGACCTGATGGACCAGTGGATGATAGCTGTGTTTGTGGCTTATGATTAAACATGCAGGGTTACAAATATTTAAAAAAATAAATAAATAAAGTTGTGTTTCATTTCAGGGACTACAGAGACAACGCGGGCCCTGATTAATTTCAGGGACAACATTTCTAAGTCACAAATGAAACCTTAGTTTTTAGGGCTACTGATTGAGGGTTAAAGGAGGAATTGGAATTGGCCCTTAGTCTTCCAGTAGGACTGACAGAACCAGAACAGAACTTACTGGTGTATGTGAGGCTAATGTAAAGAGCTTTGAGCACCATGAAGGTGGAAAAGAACTATAGAAGTGCAGAACATTTACTCCCATCATTGGTCATGTTGTAATCTTTAATCACTTTTGAAAAGACTTTGTGGTGGTTTTCCCAGCAGGAAGTCATCCCCATTTATTGTGTTGGATAAAGAATTAAGTAGGAAACGTTTGATCCTACAGAGATCTGACAAGAACACATCACACATCAGATGTTGTTTTACTGCAGGCTAACAAACTGGATTTGAGACTCATTTTCCTCCAGTTACTTCCTCTTACACGATTAAAGCCCTGTTAAACATTAAAGCTGCACAGGTTGTGAATATCGTGACTTTTCCTGAGTTTTGCATTTAAATTCAACTTGATCTCGAGTTTCCTGTGATGCAACCAAAGGGCAACAACTATATTTAAGATTGAAGCCCACCACCACCTTAAAGGTGTCATTCCACTGAAAACCACTTTTCCACGCTCCTTTTGGAATCTGATGGCTCACCCAGACTTACCAACACATGCTCCTTTGACAGTGGTTTGTCACCTCCACTGGCTGAATACTGCATTCACACAAAACAACAAGAGGAACAAGGAACCCAGAAAAAGGCGATCCATCTGACGTCAGATAGACTTTAGCGTCACCCATGTGGGGTTAAACCCGTCTCCCATTGCAGCGAATCTGAAGTAGTATTAGCATTAGCACACAGTAGCTGCTGCACAAACTGGTAAAAATGGCGGATCAAACTGGTTCATGTGTCTCTGTGGAAATAATAATAATAATAATTCTGAAAAAGCCTACCCTAGATCCTGACATTTTAGCCAATTATAGGCCTATATCCAATTTGCCCTTCCTGTCAAAGGTTTTAGAACGAGTAATAGTTAAACAGCTGTGCCAATTCCTGCAGGATAATAGTTTATTTGAACAGTTTCAGTCTGGCTTTCGTGCCCATCATAGCACTGAAACGGCGTTAGTTAAAGTTACTAATGACTTATTATTAGCCGCTGACATCGGACTAATATCGGTCCTGGTGTTATTAGACCTTAGTGCAGCCTTTGACACCATCGACCACAGTATCTTAGTACACAGATTAGAATATGATATAGGTATTAGAGGAGCAGCCCTCTGCTGGTTTAAATCATATTTATCTAATCGCTACCAATTTGTTCACATCAACAAACAATCATCGCAGTCCTCCAGAGTTAATTATGGCGTTCCTCAAGGGTCAGTCCTTGGGCCTATTTTGTTTACACTATATATGCTCCCTTTAGGTAACATCATTACAAATCATGGCATTAATTTTCATTGTTACGCGGATGACACACAGCTATATTTATCGATTAAACCTGACCAGACCAGGCAAATAGATAAACTAAGTACTTGTGTACAAGACATAAAAATTTGGATGAGTGCCAATTATCTTTTACTGAACCCTGAAAAAACTGAAGTCGTTATAATTGGTCCTAAAGATGCGAGAGACTCCCTAACTAACCAGATAGTTACTCTGGACAACTTAAGTGTAACACCCAGTGCCACAGTTAAAAATTTAGGAGTTTTATTTGATCCAGATCTTTCATTCAAAATGCATATCAAACAAACTTGCAGAACAGCCTTCTTTCACCTGCGCAACATAGCCAAAATTAGGAATATTCTGTCTAAAACGACTGCAGAAAAATTAATTCATGCATTTGTTACATCACGATTAGATTATTGTAACTCCTTATTTGTAGCATGTCCTAAATATTCCCTAAAAAGCTTGCAACTGGTTCAAAATGCAGCAGCAAGATTATTAACAGGATCAAATAGAAGAGAACACATCACGCCTGTGCTCCAAACCCTTCACTGGCTTCCAGTTGAGTCTAGAATTAAATTTAAAATCCTCCTCCTTACATATAAAACCATTAATGGTATGGGCCCCTCTTATCTTAAAGATGATCTGGTTCCGTACCAACCCAATAGAACCCTTCGTTCTCAGAATGCAGGTTTACTGAAAGTTCCTAGGGTTTCTAAAAGTACAGTAGGAGCTAGAGCCTTTAGTTATCAGGCCCCTGTCTTATGGAATCAGCTTCCCTTTAATATTAAAAACGCCGAAACAGTCTCTACATTTAAAATTAGGCTTAAAACATTCCTGTTTGAGAAAGCCTATGGTCAGGTTAGTTAAAAATTATGTGACTCATATATCATGTATACATGATGTATGAGTCACAGTTCAGTCTAGGCTGCCCTAGGAGTTAGAATGCTGGGGGAAGTACAGACACTGAGTTCTTTCTTCTCTTTCTCTTCCTCACATCTGTTTCTGTAATTTTTATAACATATCTTTCTTACCAAGTCTGTTCATGACTAGTCACCTGGTGTCCCCTTTCCCCCCTCCCCCCCTGGGGGGAGTGGTGGCTCTCCTGACAGTGCCTGCACGGGAGCCATGGACGACAGGATCTGGAGTATCTCGCCTGTGCTGACCTGTGACCCCGGACCACCGCCCCTGCCTGTCTGGACCAGCCCCCCTTCCTGCATTTATACATGGACGTTCATCTATAGCCTGTCCGTCCATGGGAGTGGATCTCTCCTTCAATGTGGTTCTCCTCAAGATTTCTTCTTTTTCCCACTGGGTTTGGAAGTTTTTTCTTGCCGAGAAGGAGGGTCTAAGGACAGGGGATGCCTGGGACTTTTCATGTATTTCTGTAGTTGATTATGTTTTTGTAAAGCCCTCTGAGACGACGTTGTTGTGATTTAGGGCTTTATAAATAAAATTGAATTGAATTGAATTGAATAATGCCTTGTTTTTTTCCCCTGCAAGTTTTCAGAACAAGCAATGGCACGAAACCTAACTGGATGTTACTCTGGTAAAGGTAAACACAACAGAGAGTGAGAGGGGAGGGGGGAGTGTTCCTTCACACATCCTAAGCCAATCAGAGACGCCTCGTCATGGACATGTGTGACGAAGTACCGATAAACTCTGTTGTTCCACCTCAAGTCATTTTCCTACCGTGAAAAGGCAGCTGGGAAAAATACTATACAATTTTAAATAGAACCAAACCACAATGTCTTCAATAACAATGGAGAACACAGCAATATTAATGAAATAATAATGGATTGACACCTTTAAAAATCTAACACTGCTAACAGCTGCTAGATACTGGCTCCAAAAAACAAAAAGTGGGGTCTTTCATTGATCTCCCAAGGTGTGCTGCTGGTTCTTTTGTGTAAAGTATTGATAAATTAACAAGATTTCAGAGCTGATACAGTATACGTGTTTGATTGGCATCTTACTCAGTTAAATAGATGTAGTAGAGCTGTAGACTTTTAAAGGGCCAACAACATTACCTCCAGAATGATGCTGATATAGAAGTACTTAATGTATGTAATACCTAAGGATGCAAAATTATAATAATTTAATTATTCCATTTTCATTATTGATTTTGCTTACTGATCTACTTCCTTATCAGTTCCCGTATTGATTCTAATTGGGTGAGAGAATAAGAGTACAAAGGGGTTTGTTTGCATTAACTCAACTCTGCACAGAAACTATAACACATACATTGGGGGAACATGCTCAGATCGTAGAGCGGGTCATCCATTAACCGAAGGGTTGGTGGTTCAATTCCCACTCTGTCCGAGTCAGACATTGACATTGACACCATAGGGACCTCTGACACTACCGGGACCAAAATTCAGTTCCCCATGAGGGTTAAATATAAATAAAGGTCCCCACTAGTAAAATACAAATTATGTAGCCCTATAATTACATTAATCTGTTGTTTTTTTTCCAGAAGTCCCCATAAAGCATAAGGGAATTGGGTGCAAAGCAAAACATGTGTTTTTCAAAGGTTTTAAGATGTGTTTTTTTAAGTATTTATTTTTACATATTTTTAAAATCATATTTATTCACTATATGTATTTTTTCATAATTTATTTATATTTTTTTTAAAAAAACTATAAAGTGTATATTTATTTAGTTTGATTTATTTTTAAATGACTATTATTTTGTATTTATTAATTCATTTTTTATATTAAAAAAATTTATGTTTACACAGTCACACCATGGGGACCTCTGACACTTTGGGGACCAAATACAATACAACTAGGGTGACCAACTGTCCCTCATAGTGTGTGCACATACAGCATGTGATGTCGAATTCATGCATCACACAAATCCAGAACGTGTCCCGCATAATTGACAGAGAGGAAAGAAGTACTGCACTCTCACTATCACTGTCACTATCCACAGAAAACCAACATTGCATGACATTTGTGCACATCACAGTCACCCACTCACCACCAAAGATTCTAGAACTCTGTGGTCGCCACCATCAGACCCCTTACAGCAAATGTTTTTGTTGTCATGACAACACACTCACGCACACAGGTGGCGGTTAAGAACGCATGGAGCCAAACGTATGGAGAAACACAGTGGAGAAATTCGTGTTAATCCACTGAAAACTAAGTGGAGACCTGTGACTGTTCCTGTTGTGCTGATGCACCACAAAGCCTCAGATTTATGATTCATTTAAAGTCAACTAATTTTAATGGAAAATAAATTAAATCAATACAAACGATTAACTAGTATTCAGAGAATGCCTAACCTTGCCCCGTCTCAGTTTCTATGACAACCTGTTCTTGAATTAGAGCCAATAATGGGATTTTGACTTTTCTGCTAAATGCAAACTTGACCTTTGACTTTTTGCAATATTAATAATTTCATGATATATATATATGCGCTAGTGCTTGTAATAGTATGATAATATATCTAGCATTGATTAGTTTATAGCGGTTAGGTTATATATAAATTGAAATAAAATTGAGTAGCTTTAGTAAATCCTAAGTGGAAGTAAATCTGTCAAATCATTTAATGTTCAAAATATGTTTATAATGTTTATTTCTAAAAAACATATATATTCACAATTAGTGGCGTGTTCATGACCATACATCACCAATAACCGCAGAATAGGATATAACTGATGTACCATGTAAGCTGTGTGTGCTATATAGTTGGGAATTACCAAATTCATTTTTTTTCAATTCAATTCAATTCAATTTTATTTATAAAGCCCTAAATCACAACAAAGTAGTCTCAGGGGGCTTTACAAAAACACAATCAACTACAGAAATACATGAAAAGTCCCAGGCATCCCCTGTCCTTAGACCCTCCTTCTCGGCAAGAAAAAACTTCCAAACCCAGTGGGAAAAAGAAGAAATCTTGAGGAGAACCACATTGAAGGAGAGATCCACTCCCATGGACGGACAGACTATAGATGAACATTCATGTATAAATGCAGGAAGGGGGGCTGGTCCAGACAGGCAGGGGCGGTGGTCCAGGGTCACAGGTCAGCACAGGCGAGATACTCCAGATCCTGTCGTCCATGGCTCCCGTGCAGACACTGTCAGGAGAGCCACCACTCCCCCCAGGGGGGGGGGGGGGGGGGGGGGGGGGACACCAGGTGACTACTCATGAACAGACTTGGTATGAAAGATAGGTTGTAAAAATTACAGAAACAGGTATGAGGGAGAGAAAGAGAAGAAAGAACTCAGTGTCTGTACTTCCCCCAGCATTTCAAGTCAACTTATCCGTCAATAAGGTTGAAGTCAATGTCGAGTCGACGGGTCGTGATGACGTCATCTAATTGTCAGTGGAGGAACAACATGGACACACGTCTGTCCAGCAATGAGCAAGTTAGTGAATTTTAATACGTCAACATTTTACCCCCAACAAAACAAAGGCGAACGTTAGCAAAGAGTTGTATTTTAAATGTAACTGCACAACATCAGTAGGTGAACATATGTCCATTTGTCTGGACCCACGGCTCGAAAACTGGACTGTCCAGATGTCTGTCATGCGCCCTTACTTTTCATATTAAGTGCAAACTTAAATCACTGACCAACAAGATGCACACCACACTGTCCACATCATGTTTGGAAAAAAAGAGTGCGTTTCAGTTAATGCCCTAATATATAGTGCTATCCACTATATGTGAGCAACAGAAGTGGGGGCGGTGTCCCACATTGCCCCCCCCCCCCCCCCTTTTGGGCTCATGAACAGGTGGTCACCCTACATACAAATGTGAATAGTGAAAGTTAAACTAAGGCATTTTACTAATTCCTCTATGCCCCTGCTGTTGTGCACCTCATTTTGCTTTTCCCTGCCTTCATAAAGTTTTATTTAAAGGAGTAGGATGTTTATCACTTTTTTGTCATAGCAGTCATTTCATTCAGCCTGCTTTCTCTTGCTCAGTCACAGGTTTTTATTGTTATCCAGTGTGCTAGCCTAAACGTTTACCTATTAACATTCTCTAAATCATATAATCTAGGTGGAGATAATACACTAACTTAATTAATTATCTGTGTCAATTTAATTCCGATGCCCTACTGATATGAAATGTCATGTTTAAACATTTTACCTGAAACAAATGTAGTTTTGAGGAGCTCCATGTTCTGCCATCGCTGTGAAAAAACTGAACCATTGCAGTAAATGGAGATGTCGCCACTCTCTCTCTCTGTCTCTCTCTTTCTCTCTCTCCCTCTCCAGCCCTCTAGCCTAACTGAGTGATGTAATTGGTCTGTCCCCAGCAAACATCAGTCATGGCCATTGGGCTGAGCTACTATTCTATGCACCAATAGGAGGCTTTATATACCGTTATCTGCCTATGGTGATATGGTAAATTATTAATTTATATATATATATATATTATATTTCAAGTCAGGGGGCGACACGGTGGTGCAGTGGTTAGCACTCGTGCCTCACGGCAAGAAGGACCCTGGTTCGATTCCCACACCAGACTTTTCTGTGTGGAGTTTGCATGTTCTCCCCGTGTCAGCGTGGAGTTTCGCCGGGTACTCTGGTTTCCACCCACCATCCAAACACATACACTGATAGGTTAATTGGTTAATCTAAATTGTCCATAGGTGTGAATGTGAGTGATTGTCTGTATATGTTCAGCCCTGAGATGAACTGGAGACTCATACAGGATGTACGCCGTCTTCACCCATTGTAGCTGGATTAGACCCCCAGTGATCCCTGTGACCCGAGTGAGGATAAAGTGGGTTCAGATGATGAGACAAAACATTCCATCCTACATAATCCTACTTGAGAAACAACATCATCATCTCCAGATGCAAACTGTTTGAAACTAATTGTCCTTTTATGATAACTGCACCTCAGTTATAGGCAGATCAATACTGTTTAATAGGCTTTTGCTATAGATCAACAAAGGACTGGAAGAACTATAGTGAACATACAGATGTGGAAAAAGTTACTGCTGTCTTATTCAGGGACTAAGGACTGTACAGAGCAATTAACAGTTTTCTAATGATGTCAAATCTGTAATGGATTGTCCATCTGACGGACAAAACTAGTTTTTTTTTTCACTCACTGTTTGACATGGTGTTCAGCAGACAAGAACACAAGTTTCTACATAATCCCATCTGAGATTAAACTGTTTTTTTTATATATACCTACTCACATTCCACTTAATTTTACCAATGAAAATGTGTTTGTATATATGTAGGTATACTTTTTTTTTGTCCCCACATGTTTTTATGGGTTACTAGTCGGGTATTAGACCCAGAGCAGAACTCTGGTTAGTACAATTTACTGGGAATTGTAGAAAATTGTTAAATAAGTATTGTTTCATTCATGGCAACAAAAAAAAAGCTATTTTACTTTTTACTTTTATACTATATAAGAATTCAGAGGTTGTACTTTTTTTTTTTTACTTCAGTAAAAGGAAGTGAATCAGTACTTGTACTTCACCAAAAGTAGTTTTTCAATTGTATTTTTTCACACAATTAGCTTAAGCACAGAATGTGAGTACTTTTACCCAGTGTGTGAACCACACCATGGCAGGAGGGTCCTATAAACATGTGTTTGCACCATGCAGTACTTGTCATACACAATATAACAAACATAGTTACTTGTTTTTGCTTAAACACTTTTAAACACACAAAGTCTTTGTACATCTTTGCTCCCTTTCTTCTTCTTTTATAATATTTTGTATGTAGCTTGATGTAAGCCGAAAGACAAATTTAACTGTTAGCACCGTCACACTTCAGCGGTCACAGTAAGTATTGACACCACATGATAAAATTAGGCAACAGTGAATTTTGAGCAAGTATTTCATACATTAAATAAATGAAGCATTGCGTAGGCAACATTAAAAAAAATACAGTGGTACAGCTACTTACAAAATTAATTAATTCCGGAACTGTTTTCAGGCCGTGAATTTTTTGTAAATAGAGTTGCATTTTACATGTAAAAGGACTGATTCATTCCAAGGCCCCAATTGTACCCCTCAAACTCTTTAAAAATTATAAAAATGTACCGATTTTGTATGAAATATGTGTTAAAAGAAAATGTAGATTTAGATTTTAGCCCGTCCAGGCCAATGTCGGTGTCCGGGACAGAAGAGTTGATCCATGTCTGGGTGAGAATGAGGATGCAGCAGTCTGGTGGATCATGTTTGGTGTTTAAATCCAGCTTCAGGTAGTCCAGTTTGTTTTCCAATGAGCATACTTTGGCGAGCAGGACTGATGGAAGCAGTGGTTGGTTAGCTCTTAGCTTAGCTGTAAATCCACCACACCAGCAGTACTTCTACTTCCTATAATTAACAATTAATGCTTCATGAAGCTTCATTTGTTCATCACTAGTAGTAAGTAGAGGGTCCTTAAAGGTCCCTAAACCAATGTGTCCTGAGGTCTTCATGTTGTCGGATAATGTGTCCAGAGCAGAGTCCTGCACGGGTTCGGGTACCCGTGGGTGACCCGTGGGTGAACCGCAGATTTTCACGAAACGGGTGAAAAATGTTGTGCTGTGTCGGATACGGGTTTGGTTCGGGTTGGACGTGGGTGATCGCAGGTCTAATTTGTGGTTCATAGGCTAAAAACTGTTCTTTAGTTTGGACTTGTATAGCTGCCTCCTGTCGGCTTCCTTCTTGATGCGTTTTTCAAGCATATGTGTGTGTGTGTGTGTGTGTGTGTATGTGTGTGTGTGAGCTCATGGATAAAAATATTTTTTGAGTTTATTATTTGTCTGCTACTGTTTAACAACATTTTTATTTGGCTCTGCCTTGGCTATGTCACTGTTCAGTATATTCGTGGCAATAAATGTTTGTATTTAAGTTTGGCTATCTGACATTTTCTTCCGGGTTCGGGTCGGATATCGGGTTCATTTATAGCGGGTCGGTTCGGGTGCGGATTTTTTTTTTTTTTTCGTCGGAAAACGGGTCGGATACGAGTTTGAACATGACGGGTACGGGTGGTTGCGGTTTGTCAAAATCACAACCGTGCAGGACTCTGGTCCAGAGTTACTTAACTCAAGCCATGTACCTTTCCAGATGCAGGAGCTGTATTTAGGAGGAGGCGATGAGCTATTGCCATCATATTTCGTCCATCGTCTGTCCGGCATCGGCGGCGTCTGGGAGCAGCATCCACAATTCACAAAAATTTCTTCTCCTCCCTCAATTATCAACAGATTTCAATTCAGATTTTATGATTTATTGAATGACTCCCTTTTTGTTGATAACAAGACACTACAGCTGTGAGGTCTGAATGAGCACCTGGACATTGGCACTATCTTTTTAAAACATAGTCCAGTATTTCATTAGAAATTCAAATGAAACTGTATGCAAAGCTTAGCCTACTAACATGTTCTTGTTTTTAAAAAAAATAATATTTCATTTATATTTATATTTGCCTATGTATTTGTTATCTTTTTAAAGGGCGAAAGAAAGAAAAAAAGAAAAGAAAACCTATACATGGTGAATAATACAGGCTAATTTACACTTAAAGGATTGTTTTCTTTCCTGTCACATATTCACATACCGTTCTTAGATCCAGTCCCTTGCACAGAGGGTCATGTAAATCTAAAGAACTGGTCCAATCTCCTCTTTCTATAAAACTCTACTGCAGATGAGAATACTGAATCAATAATATCACTTTCATAAAGCTGTTGGTGAAAAGATCTGTGCTGCCTCTAATGATACTGCCATATTGCATAATTTCAGTTCATCTCCTGTTGGAAACAGCCAGAACCAACCAGTGTTTTGGTTGACTTACAGTACAAAGACTTTCTACTACTGGGGTGACTGTCAGTGTGACGCATTGTATTTCAAAGACTGTAAGAAAACAGAACTGGGATTCAGTCGATGATCAAAACAGCCATGCCTGCATATTCTTTTCTAATATGGCTTTTTTCAGTTCAGGGTCGCAACACAAACAACACACAGCAGTGATCAAGACACTGAGAGAATATATTTTAGCAGTGCAGTTTACATAATCATGACACTTTAAAGAGAATGACTGACAAATCTGAATCCAACTAAGTAAGAGAAGTAAAGCTGCCTTTCTAGGGGTTGTATGCTGTGTTTGCCGTAACTTATAGTAAAAGAAGAAAAATATCTCAGAAATAAGGTAAAATGAACTGACCTTACTTTTAAAAAATGAAAGGCAAAGAAAAGTGGTATTTTAGACAACATTAGAAATAACAAGAGTTCCAATGATAATGTCAAATAGAACACATTCTATATAGTATCAGAGATAAAGTGATTCAATTTACCATGATTTGGCTTGAAAAGCCTGAAAAATAGCTCTTCGATTTAGAATGAGTCCAAACTACTCCCTGTAGTTTGGACTAAAACACTCACTTTTACTGTTTATTTAACAGATAAAAAGCTATAGAGTAAGAAAATAAATATTTCACAAACAAAACTACCATTGTCAATGTTAAAATTCTGCTTACATAATGTTATTAAACTGTTGATGTGATATGTGTGTGCTTATTTGTGCTCTACTTTTTTTCTGTTTTCCTGATAACTGTCATGGCTGCGTCCAGCCTTGGTCATGGAGAAACCAAGCAAAAATTATATTCTGATTTTGAAACTAGTATTCTGATCCAAAAATATCATTTCTCTCTCTCTCGTGTCTGTATTTGTAATTTCCTAAACCTATCTTACATACCAAGTCTATTCATGGGCAGTCACCTGGTGTCCCCTTTCCCCACTGGCAGCTCTCTCAGCAGTATCCGCATAAGGAGCCATAGACAACAGGATCTGCAGTGACTCACTTGTTTCCTGTGCTGACCTGTGACCCCAGACCTCCTCCCTCACCATCACCTGTCTGATGGGTGGTCCTGCCCCCCCAAACCCCTCCATCTACAAATGGACGTTCATCTATAGTCTGTCGGTCCATGGGAGTGGATCTGTCCTTCAGTGTGGTTCTCCTCAGGATTTCTTCTTTTTCCCACTGGGCTTTGGAGTTTTTTTCTTGCCAAGAAAGAGGGTCTGGGGATGCTTGGTTGATTTTTTTTTTTTTTTTTTTGTAATGCCCTGTGACGTGACCTTGTTGTGATTTGGGGCTCTATAAATAGAATTGAATTGAAAATGTATTTACATTTTCATATATCCTGGTGTTCAGCAGCATTGATACGTGACTGATCAGATAGGGTGGCATAGTGGTGCAGTGGTTAGCACTCATGCCTCACAAACAGAAGGTCCCTGGGTTAATTCCCACACCAGACCTTTCTGTGTGGAGTGTCCTCTGAGTTTATCTGATCAGATAACAGCCTTCAGAAGCCAAATTTGAGAGATTTTGCTTTTCTGGTAAACATCCTTTTGTGTATGTGCCATTGCTGCTACACTTCAGAATGTTCAATTCAATTCAAAACACTTTATTTATACCGAAGGACAATTTAAGAAAAGTGTTGCAGTCAATGTAAGTGCAAGTGTAAAAGTATAAAAGATTAGTAAGTAAAATGACACATTAAATAAAAATTGCATAATCATTTTTAAAAAAACATCACCATGGAGCAACAAGTGCAAATGAGCAAAAGACTTAAAGGTGGGGGTGTTCAGAGTTGAAAACAAAAGCACAGAATGAAGAAGGGGGTTTTGTGGCAAATTCCACCTTAAATGCATGCCCAAATTAAAACAGCTATTGCTCTGCAACTACCAAGACCAAAGTTATGAAACTTCACCTGTGTGAAGATAACACCTGAAAGTTTGTAAATCTACTGTCAGACATCATATATTTGTTACCCAATGACTCTGCTGTGATCAAATACACAGCAAAAAATGAAAAAAAAATCTGCCTAGATTGAAAATAAAATTTAAAGTCAATTTAGAGCAGGGGTCTCAAACATGCGGCCCACCAAAGGTTCCAGTGCGGGCCCTGGGATGAAATTACAAAGTTTAATAATTCCACAGACAAGGCTGTGGAACTCATTTTAGTTCAAGTTCCACGTACAGACCAATATGATCTAATGTCAAATAACAGCATAAAATCCTAAAAAAATAATGACTACATTTTCTTCTCAGTTTGATGTGAAAGAAATATCACATTTTGACAATAAATAAATAATAAATAACAAGTTCAGATTTTTCTGTTTTAGAGCAAAAAATAACATTAAATTCTAAAAATATTTACATGTATAAACTATCCTGTAACAATAAAATGTGAAAAGCCTGAACAAAAATTAACAATCTAAAAACCATTTTAACAATTTTCTGCTTGTTAAGTGTAGAAATGATCAATTCAGGCATACTATTGTTGAAATTCCACTTTTACAAGTTGTTGGGGGTTTTTTATTTGGATAGTTGTCATATTTTCATAATTTCATACTTTTTTTGCACTAAAACAAAGACAAAACTTTACAGTTGTCATTATTCATAGGTCATTATGTTTTTATTTTACTGGACCGGCCCATTGAAGATCAAATCAGGCTGAATGTGGCCCTTGAAGAAAATGAGTTTGAGACAATTGGTCACTTGGAGAGCATTTTAGCCAAACCTACCCAAATGTGTTTTTTTACCTCCTAACTTTATACAACCAAAAAAATACTACGCATGTGCCTTATAGTGTGTAATGTGTACACACTAAAGTAATTTTCTTTCATTTTTACTCTTTGCATTATCAAAATCTACCATTGTGCATTGTTTGAATGAATAAATGCAATAAACTGTATTTGTGTCAATATGTAACACTAAAATAAAACTGTAACATTTACAACACTGTGCACATAAACACACTAAACACAATAGAGACTGAAACTAACATCGAACTCGGAATAATTATTAAAAAACCGGAACCATATTTACTGGTACGTATTTCTACCCGGTGCACACTGGGAGAGTCGGCCATGTTAGAAAGTTACGCACGTTATGGATCGTTGGAATTTAATCATTAAAAGTTTGTTAGGTGCATGATATTATTATATTTTTATCAATAATCAATAGTTACATCCAATCGAACGGAGATTCTGCGTCGTGTCTGCCCATGGAAACCAGGAGGACATACTGAGCGGGCGGCTGTTGCTCAGTTGACAGTTGACCGAGAGGTTGGCGGTTCGCGTCCGGGCTCTGGCTGTCCACATGTCGAAGTGTCCTTGGGCAAGACACTGAACCCTGGCTTAGGCCCCCGGTAGGATTTACCATAGACCTTAGAAACCTACTGGTGTATGAGTGTGTGTGTGAATGGGTGAATGTGAGGCTAATGTAAAGCGCTTTTAGCACCATGAAGGTGGAAAAGCTCTATATAAGTACAGTCCATTTACCATTTACTGAGACTTTTCCACGGTAATAACATGCTGAAAGGAAAAAAGCTGACTATGAATCAGTTTCATCATATTCTACACGTGTGTGAGCAATAAAACCAAGTGGAATTTTTTAGCTACGACCAACCTTTGATTCTAAAACACAGAAGGTAAGAAACAATTCAGACTTGTGCAAAACTAAATCCTTCTTTTTTTCATATCTTAATGAATATTCATCCAATTTTGAAATGGATTCCACCATTAGAATCCCTGAAATCTTAGCTTTCACTATAGCACATGGTATTGCATGTACAGTAGCAGCCACTCATTTTGTTTCACTGATATATACGTATATATATATATATATATATATATATACGTATATATCAGTGACGTGCAGTTAAGGGAGGCAGGTGAGGCAGGGTCTCTCCAGACATAATCCAGCATGAGTTATGATCAATGTAAATAATACTAATAAAGATTTGTCCAAGTGTCTGTGCTATAAATCACATGTCTGTATGATTCGAATGCTTTCAATCATTTTCGTGACCAAAATCGCCGTATTTGCTGAGGCAGCTCCAAACCATGCCTCACCACAGATTGCGTAATCCCTTGTTAACTGTTCGAGCGCGTGCCCTTTGCGCTTCCTCTGTGCATGCCAACAACGTAAAGCTGTATAAAGAGGTTTTTATAAACTTTAGATAGGTCTGTTATATGGCCTTACTTTCCTTATAATGTGTTGTGTTTTTAAATATGTTTTCCACTTATGCAGTGTTAACAATTTTACATAAAACAAAACTGAAAAGACATGAGGTGAGGCAGGCAGTAACTCTGCCTCAGTAGAGGGCGTGGTCTATGTGAACTCAGTTTTATCTGGTTACTAGGTTACGCATCGTTGTCGTGTTATTATTGGCTTCATCTAAAACAGTGGTTCTTAACCTTGTTGGAGGCACCGAACCCCACCAGTTTCATATGCTCATTCACCGAACCCTACTTTAGTAGGGTTCGGTGGTAGTAGGGTCCGAACCCTACTTTAGTAAAAATGATTCTTTTTTTACAATGTGTCATCACTGTGGGTAAAAGTACCAGTTCCCCGCCGCCACGTTGTGTGTCCTGGATCGGCGCTCGGGAGATAACGGGCTAATTCTGGTGTGTGGTCCCAACTGAGAAGGTGGTCTCACTCTGCTGCATAAACCAGCGACCTCAAAGTGGACCAGTAGGAAATCCCAGAGCCGGACGCTTTCAATGACTGTGCCCACTAACTGCAGACTAGACTGAGGGGTGGACCTCTGGGGCGGAGGCTCCACCGAACCCCTGAGACCGACTCACTGAACCCCTAGGGTTTGATCGAACCCAGGCTAACAACCACTGATCTAAAACCATGGAGGATCAGGATGTTATAGCTAAACTGAAAGGATTTTCAAAGTTGGACTTTCAAGGAAAACGGGACTTGATAAAGAATGGACGACTGACGCCAGAGCTAAAAGGAACTGTTCTGTCTGTCTTCTGTCTGGTGCTGTGTTTGTGGCATCCGCTGTGTGTACCCGCTGTAGGGTGACCTGTGGTGTCCACCGTGGTGTTTTATAAAAGTTGCCCCCATTCAATGTTCATTGTTCCTTGGCCAAATGTGCATGTTAAAATATGTACCTTATATAAATATTGCTGCAATGAGATATGAAACTAATAGGTATTTAGCAAATATTTGGTGTATTTGAAAATCTGATTTAGAAAAAGTCAGTGCCTCACTTGCCACAGACCTCACTGTACGTCACTGATATATCTATATATAGATATATATATCTATATATAGATATAGATATATATATATCTATATATATATATATATCTATATATATATATATATATATATATATATATATATATATATATATATATATATATATATATATATATATATATATATATATATATATATAAACCTTGATATTGTGATATATTTATTGTTCACTTTCTTGGTTTGTCTTTTTTTTTTTTTTAATTCATGTTATTTTTGACAGGACGTTAAAATAGATTGTTTTGAGGTGAAGGGGTGGGGTTAAAAAAAGTTTTACTTCCTCCCACTCCTTTTCGAATGTGCAAATGAAGCAATGTTTTTTTTGTTTTTTTCATGTTTTTTTATATATATATTTTGAGTGTGGTTATTTTTATTTGTTGCATATTTGAAATAAATTGAAATTGAAATTCAAGATTATTTATTCTGAATAAAAGTATCTGAAATTAAAGCAATTTCCTTCGTGTTTACATCGAAATGTTGTTTCAGAATCAAGGATTCCATGGGACACGGGTGTATTCTGCTCTAGTTAACTGGTCTTTCAGAGCTGGAGGTTCAGAGGGTTCTGATTGGACAGGACACCCATGTAACATCTGGATGCTGACTGGAAGGAAACACTCACGTTCAGTTCCTTTTTTGCTTTCATTTCAACTGTCAATGTGAGACCAGATAATACATGTGATTTTTACATTTATTTTTGTAATTATGAAGCAGTGGCTCGATAAAATCAACATGACAATGTTGGCATCATGGAATATGTGTGTCATTGCTACAAAACCAGGAGCATTTAAGTGTTGAGTTTAAGTGTTTATTTGACAGATAATAAAGAAGAACCATCCATCATCTACCAAAACTATCTACTGACATAAACTTTTTATTACTTATCCATCCATTATCAATACATGTAAAGTGTTGTTGAAAAACACAGTTATTCATCTTTTCATGGTCATCACATATGGTCCATTTGGACATTCAGAGGCCCCACAGTTACCATTGTCATCTTTTATAACTAACCTTGTATGAACAAAATAAAAGGCTATTAGCACACCTAATGACGATGAGTGTAACATTAATTAATTAAAGAAAAAAAATTTTGTTATACTGTTGTATATGTTTGAGTATCCTAATGTGGGTTTGTTTGCAATGGTGTCAGGTGTATTTAATTTTTTTATGTGTACCCTATCCGTTTTAGTTTAAGTACAATTAAAAGCAGTGAGGTAAAAAAGTGCATAACATTCACCATTTACAGACAGACAAACAAACAGACTTTGTTTGTGCTTGTCAGGGTGCTTTTCTAGTTTCAGGTTAAAATGAGTAGTTTTTCACTGATATACCTGTACATGGTGATGAATAACTGTAACCCCCTCCCCCCAGCATAAACCCTCTAATATTGTCCCAATTATCCCTATTCTATAACATTAATTAACCAGAAAAACTCATGAGTTTGATACATGACAGCCGATGGTAACAATGGTTTACGTTGGTTTAAGTTGACTTAATGATAGATTTTTGCAGAAAAATTAACTTTTTCCATAATCTTTTTCATTTTTTATATAATATTCCACAACGTCAGAGAACGTATGAACATCTACATGATTAGTAAATAAAATGTCACAGAATACCTGATTTTCACTGGAAAAAATACAGAGGATAATATAAGAAGGAAGGTTAAATATAGAGGGAAAATGGTTTAGGAATGTACACAGAAGTAGCACTGGGTGTTTATGGGTTAAATGGAAACAAACATAAATAGACACAGTCAAAGACAAGAAAAAAAGGAAATGACATCTCAATTTCATGAATCCATGCTTTGTTGCTGATATTTCACCCTGTGTTGACATCTACTGCTGCTGTCCTTTCAACACAGACCAAGAACAAGCATGTATGTGACGGATCATAAAGCTGTTGGAATATTATATTTCACCAGCCGCTGGAGTCAACATGGGGTTTTAACGACACTGGTGTAAAACATGTTCTAACATTTGGTATCAGAGAGAAAACAAAAGACAGCGAGACAAAAGACAAAAGACAGAGAGACAAAGATGAAAAATGAAGAGAAAAAGACATAAGACAGAGAGACATAGACAAAAGAGACAAAGACAAAAGACAGAGAGACAAAGACAAATATACTATAAGGTCAACTGTCAATGAATGGTTTTTATGAAGGTTTATATAATTGACGTCAAAATCATGAGATAAAAAGTCAAAATTCTGAAATTAAGTGTAAAAATTCTGAGATAAAAAGTCAAAATTATGATATAAAAAACCAAAGTTATGAGATAAAAAGTCCAAATGATAAAATAAAGAGTCAAAATTATTATATGAAAAGCCAAAATTATTGAAATCACTACCAGAATTAATCCATATATAAAGTGCACTGTGTTTTTTGTAGAACTAGTTAATATACAGTAACAATAACTGCCTCATGTCCAATAATCTACCTACAACTACTGAACAGAACTTTAAGGTCATTTTTCTTAGTTTGGTGTCTGTGCAGTTACTGATAAGAGGAAATAAAAATGTACATCATTATTAACAGAGATAAGACAGATCACCGATCTAAAGCATCTATTGATCTAAACTGTTTAATACGTGTTGATCCACCAATTCTATCAATCTATCAATAGTTGTAAAATATTTTCTGTTCACAGTGCTCAGATATGACCTATTTGGATGTTTAGAGGCTCTGTAGTTACCATGGAAACTCTTTTATCTTCTACAACATTGTTTTGAAAGTAAAATAACACTGAGTTGGATCAATGACAGAAGATAGAAATGCTATGTTCAATGACAGAAAATCACTTTTTCTGCAGTTTTCTCTGTTTCTGATATTAAAAACCCTGAACTTTAATCTGAGCTTTTATGAACATCTTCATGATCAGTACATTTAATGTAGGAAAATGGATGATTTATATTGATGAACTGCAAAATATATTATAAATAAATGGTGATAAATCACTTTAAAAAGGTCAGATAAAGAGAACATGTCACTTGAGAACTGTCCTAAGAGGGTCATGGGTCGTCATGGGTGACAGTTACTCACTCACCCACACAGCTCAGCCCTTTTCATCATGTCCTGTAACTCATTAGTCTCTGCATTATGCTAATTTTTCTTTTATCCTCTTATGTTCTTTTGATCATAGCAGAGTTGAAGTACACAAGGCTGTGATCTGCTGCAAATGTGTAAATATAAATTTTTAGCCATTTAATGTGTCTATTTAATGTTAAAATGGTCTCAGTTGACTGTATTTTATTATATCATTACATTTATGGAATATTTGTAAAGAACTAAAACTCCAAGACCTCAATGTTTTGATAAAATGTTTACATGACATGACGTCCATGGGCATTATTAACACTAGAAATGTATTTTGACAGCGCAAAGAAGAAGCAGCTAGCACCACAGTCTTCCTAGATGCTGTGTTAGCAGAAGCAGCTAGCATCACAGTCTTCCTAGATGCTGTGTTAGCAGAAGCAGCTAGCATCACAGTCTTCCTAGATGCTGTGTTAGCAGAAACAGCTAGCATCACAGTCTTCCTAGATGCTGTGTTAGCAGAAACAGCTAGCATCACAGTCTTCCTAGATGACTACAGGATAAGGTCAGGGACGGTTAATAATAAGTTTCCAATAATAACACAACAAAAGAACAAAAAAGTTCATTTTGGGATCCATGAACTTCTAGTTCATAATTTGGAAGAATGAACGATGAACTGAACTAATTCATATTGAGTAACTTGAACTGAACTTTGAACTAGTTCCTAATCAAGGTGAACTTTCCCAACACTGCATTTCATTGTTACAGGATAGTTTGTAAGTGTAAATATTTTCATAATTTAATGTTCGTTTTTCCATGAAAACAAAGATAAAAATTTGAAGTTTTCATCTGTTATAGACAGTTATAGAGAAAAAAACTCAGAAATATAGACATTTTTAAAAAGATTATTAATCTCTTCAGCCCCTGCTATAAGTGGTTTGCACTGTAATAATAATAATAATAATAATAATGATGATCATGATGATAATAATAATAAAATAATAATCATAATCCTAATAATGCACAGAACAGTAACACCTTAAAACACCACCACACAGCATGATAGTGTAATATTATTTTCACAGGTCCATGTTGTGCATTAGAAGGTGTTTACATAGAATGGGCCTCGCAGGGTTAAAAGATGCAACAGAGGAAAACGTATTGTCTTTATTACTTTAACATGGTTTGAAACATGTTTCTGCCTCAAGTTACAACATTATTACAAAAGCCAGAGCTACAAAAAAAAGAATATAACAACAAATACAGCAAATGTTGTAAAGAGACAGTTTTATTTGAAAGAAAAACGGAAACTCTTGGCCAATAAAAGCTCAATCTGCCTGAGCGTCCCTGTTGGCTTTGATTAAATAAAACACTGACCAGAAACAACAGAATTAAAGGGAGGGGGGAAAAAAGCAGTGCTAGGGAAACAGATAATGGTTCAACAAACCTGAAGTTGGAAGACACTGTTCATGCTAATCCTTTTAAGCTGTTTGAACCAATGTCAGATTTAACAGACGGGGAACCTTAAGGGGCCATGGATTTATGACAAAGAAGTTATGACTTGTAGGATTTATTTTTTCCTGCATTTTTTCTGTAATAATTGAAACAAAAGGCCAACAGACAGTTTATTTTGAATGTTGATTCTAAATTAACATCAATAAATTGAATAAATAATTAAATGAATCACTTTTATGCTTTATTATACTATAAATCACAAATAATTGTGATTTATAGTATAGTAAAACATACTCCTATTAAAGGTTTATAATTAGGTTCATGTTTAGACAGTACATTTTTTCATACAACATGAATTAAGACATAAATAACATTTTCACAGCTTAATTCAGGCTCCTTATTTGTCAAAATTTAATCTGTTCATCTCAGATCTTTACTCACTTTTTAATTTTATTTTCCTTGCTGCCTTATCATTTCAAATGTATCATCTGTCACATTTGGCTAAAGCAAACTGTTGTGCAATTTAAATATAAACTATATCAGTACTGACTGTGTGTAAGTTATAATAATTATATTGATTAAAGTTTTAATGTTGGCTGTTTTATGCCTTTTTTCTGTCACCTGTCAAGGGACTGCAGATAAAAAGTATTTATTTTTAGTAATTATGGTGTATTTACATGGGTATATTTTTGTACATAGTAATGGTCATAAATTAGCATTGCCCCAATTAAATAAACCAATAAAATAAATGTACAAAATATCATTTAAGAAACCATTCAAGAGTCGGTATTAACACTCATGGCAGTTCTACTTTTAATATGTCCTTATTAATTCTGAACATATGTCAGTAAACAGTTGTAATAAATAATAAAATTAACCCATAACGACGCAGCGTTACTTTGTGGCACTTCCCAATTGAACTGTTCCTCTATTTTGAACCTTTCTTAAAAGGATAGTTCACTATATCTCACATGAATGTGTATGTCATCAGCGTCTTTACTCTGGTGCACCCACAGTGAATTAACCTCCGACAGTGTCCTATGAGTCCAGTTCTGGGCCGGTTTCAAAGCTAAAGTAGTTCTGGCAGGTTTTCTGCGGTCAACAAAATAAAATGTGAGTGATTTATTTGCATAACAAAACCATCACGGAACAAAAACTCACACCTCGCAATTGCTTGGAGCTATCTTCTCTCAATAGTGATCAATGTGCGTTATCACTGCTAACAGCTGTGCACCTGCACATAGCAACCGCTAACACTGACCAACAACTGATGAAAGTATATATATATATATATATATATATATATATATATATATATATATATATATATATATATATATATATATATAATCTCGTCATCTGAACCCGCCTTATCCTCACTAGGGTCACAGGGGGCCTAATCCAGCTACAATGGGTGAAGGCGGGGTACCCCCTGTATGAGTCTCCAGTTCATCTTAGGGCTGAACATGTAGAGACAAACAATCACTCTCACATTCACACCTATGGACAATTTAGATTAACCAGTTAACCTGCATGTGTTTGGATGGTGGGAGGAAACTGGAGTACCTGGAGAAAACCCACACAGACACGAGGAGAACATGTAAACTCCACACAGAAAGGTCTGGTGTGGGAATAGAACCACAGACCTTCTGTCTGTGAGGCACCAGTGCTAATCACTCCACCACCATATATATGTGTTAGGCTCGGATGTCGGACCCACATGCAGACCACAAACCAGATGAAAGTTCAACCACTATTTTAATAACAAAAGGTGATATAACAGAGTCCACAGAGGAAAAGCAAAAGGGAAACCGTAGTCCAGTCCGATAACGAAGGTCCAAGGCAGAGAGGCAGAGAGAGTGGTCAGAATCCAGAAAGCGGGTCGGATACCAGGGTAGAGGAGCGTGGTCAGGCGGAAACAGGTCTAAGTCGGAGCCAGGGTGGAACGGGTCAGGAATGGAATACGGGTAATGCACGGAGAAAACAGGCTGACGGCAATACTGGAAAGTCTTGACAAAACAAAAACGATCTGGCAAAGGACAGGTACACAGAGCAGGCTTATATACAGCCACCTGATCATTCACAGGTGTGAGCTCGCAGGTGACAGCAATAGGAATTAGAGCAAAGGTGACAGACAGAGACACACAGGAAAACAGAGAAAACATAGAAGAAAGACAACAAACAGAAAAAGATAACAAGATTACACATATTCATGACAATATGTATATATACACACACATACATATATATATATATATATATATATATATATATATATATATATATATATATATATATATGTATATATATATATATATATATATATATATATGTATATCTGCAGCTGTACCTGCATTGATGAATGTTTCTATCGATCTATCTAATAACCCAATGAACTATTTATATATGTTTTTCTAAGCACATTCACATTGATAAAGTGGTGCCATACTTTTTAAATGTAGTAGAAAACATGATTTATTATTTATTTATAGTATCTTTTATTTGTATTTTACATATATGTAGATATTTATTAAAGTGAATCAGCAGTCAATGCACTGAAGGCTTTAAAGCTGTGAGGAAACACACGTGTTAATGACTGCAGCTGCCTGTGGATAATGCCAGGCTTCGTACAGACCACACATCGCTCTGATGATGTGTGTATACAGTGAAGGTGATGATGTGTCTTGCTCATCTGAATGAGCTGTTGCTTCGGGCTATAACCGCTTTTTTTTTTTTTTTTTTTTTTTTACCCTCACATTGCAGAAATATTTTTCTAGAAAGCAACGTGGCATCTGGCAGCAGATGAAACACTGATTGCCTTTGGGGGATGAAGAGAAATGAAATAAAGAAAGAAAGTGGGGCAAAGGATTGGAAAAGAAAACATTGCATTAATCAGCTGGCAGTGGTTTTGGACCAGCAAGCTACGGACCACAATAGAACTTTGAATTAGTTGTGGAAGTCAGCTCATTCCAGTTGGCCTAGTTTCCATAGCAAACACAAAACCTGCTGCTCATATCTAGCACATACAACAACCTGAACCTATATAATAACTTTCCTTAGCTCATTTATTACTTCCTAGTGTTGTTTCATTGGATAAAAAGTAACAAGCGTCACCTCCCAATGAATCACATGATGAACCCATAAAGACCCAAACATCCACTCAGCACAAATATCATTTACTGATCAAATGTAAAACCCATACAGGAAAAGAAAATAGAAATCTTACAAAACTTATTTTTCTTTTTTCTAGTCAAAATATCTCATTACACTTAAAATATAATTTTTTTCTACAGTGTAACTTTTCAGTGAGCCCTGCGATGAACTGACGTCTCATACAGGGTGTACCCCGCCTTCGCCCATTGTAGCTGGATTAGGCCCGCAGTGACCCCCGCGACCCAAGTGTGGATAAAGCGGGTTCAGATAATGAATGAATGAACTTTTCAGTGAGATATAAGAACTTATTTTTAGACAATAGAATAATAGCTGAACTTCTTATTTCAACAAACCTTTACAATATAAATTTCACTTGTTCTATTGGTAAATAGTTTGGGTTGAATTAAGAAAAAAAAAACAAAAATAAAAATAAAAAAACAACTCCACCCCTCATAAATGTTTTATCTGATTTGCTCTATCTCTTATCATTGAAAAAACACAGTTTTAGTGACTTTGACCATTGATTTACCATCACCAAAATGTAATGGGTTCTATTCTGGCCTATTCTGTACATTTCCTGTAAATGTTACGCAAATTGTCCAGTAGTTGCTGACAAACAAAGAAATAAAACTAACTAACTAAAATAATATTTTTTTAAAATAATAGGAAAAAAACAAAGGAGCAAAAAATTACTCAGAATGCAGTATTTTCTTTGTTAATGGAGATATCAAAATTACAAAAATCATGGTAGTATCATAGTTTAGATCCATTTTATGGATTATGTTCCTCATTCTTGCATAAGATGTATTTATTTATTTTACGATCTTTTGTCAAAAGTGGCTGGTGCAGACAAGCTAGCAATCGTTTAAGTTTGCTATCATTACAAAAATGGTAATTTTTCGTTGTGGTAATGACGTTGGTTTATCAAGATAACTGCCTATATAACAATAGAAAAAGCAACGGGGCCAAATAACACCCCAACGGGGTATTGTTCCCCCTCAGAGGTAAATATTTTTTGATAGTCACACGTGGGCAATACATTATCCCTTGCTAATTTGAACCAAGTCACAAATTATTTTCGTAAGATTGGAAGGAGTAATGTTTGAGTTTTAATACCGTAACTTCCGGACCATAGAGCGCACCTGATTATTAGCCGCACCCACCTCATTCTAAGAGGAAAACCGATTTTGTACATACACAAGCCGCACCTGTATATAAGCCGCATGTGCCCACATTAAAACATGTAACACAAACACAAAATTAACCCCAACCCGACTTCAAGTCCCACGAATGAAACTAAATGTCCTTCATTAAAGTCCACAGTCCAAAAATCACAGCCGGCAAAATGAACGGAAAATGATACTTAAGGTTTGATGCAGACCTGCAGAGTCCGGGTCCCGTTAAAAGTAATCCAAGGAAAAAAAAGTGTATATTTCCAAAGGTAAGGGAGGGAAAAATATATATCCACTATTGTCCGCTGCATCCACAAACAGGTGGCTGGTCGCCGCCTCACCTCATCTATCGCAGAGTCAGTGATAACTTTAACCTTTGGCAGAGAGTTCAAGTCAAACTCCTCCGTGCCAACGTGCAAAAATAATCCACAGGGTCTGGTCGAGCCTCTGTCTTCTCTCACACACCACCGCGGGTTTTTCTTTAAGGAACTTTTTACCCCCTCTTGACCTGTCCGTCACCTTTACCGGTCCTACTTAAACCCGTCACCCCGCGTTTGTTCCACCCCTCCTTTTTCATTCAGTCTTCCTCGACGCATATATTCCACCGGTCTAAATCTTACCTTTTCTACTCGAGCGCTGAAAAAGCCGCAAGGTTGAAAGTTTGGGAAAAAAGTAGCGGCTTATAGTCCGGAATTTATGGTACTTTAGTTAAACTTAGGGTCAGAAAAAAGTCTATGTTTTATGTTAAAAAAAAACATGTTTTTATTGTGATTTTTGTAATGTGACCAACAAAGAAAGGGTTAATGAAATGTTACTGATAGTTTTAGCATTTTACTTGTAAGAGTGTAAGAGGTCCATATATTACATGTATTTAATTTGTTTGTCCTTCATCAGTAAACTGTAAAATCAACATAATTTTCTAACAATAAAACACTTTTAAGTATGAACTCCTGGTGAACCTTCCAGCATCGGCCTCTAACTAAGTATCTATACTTTCCCATCTCCACTGTGATTCCATTGGCTTTGGATTAAAGTCGGAATGTGGCAGCATTCCTCCCATTGTTGACGGAGCTGAGCAGGAGTGAGTGAAGATGAATGTATAGATGTGGGGGATAATATGTTGTATAGCACAAGGAGATGAAAATCTTACAGTGTGTGTGCTGGTGTGAATGTGGAGGTTATATGGCTGTTTATTCACTGAGGAATACAGAATGGTGATGGTTTTGTTAGTAATGTATTATGTGGCTATACTGAACCAGGGCCCATATTGCAGGAAAAAAAAGTCTGTGTTTTAGCTTTTCCTTGGATTTCATTCAACTAAATAATGTTTAACCCATAAATATTTACCAAAATGATCTACTGATATGGATTGTTTAATTCCTGTGGAGCCATTAATCCATGTAAATAACTGGTATAAAATATAAAATGCAGTTGGCCATCTTTTCATGTTTGTCAGGTATGACCCATTTGGACATTTAGAGGCTGTGTAGTTACCATGGAAACACTGTCATCTTCTACAACATTGATTCGACAGGAAAACCCATGGAGTAGAATCAATGACAGTGGATGAAACATTAGGTTTATGTTCCATTTATGATAGATTTAGTTGAAAAAGACACTTTTTTGTTACTTTTCCCTAGTTTTGATGTAATAATCCTTGACCATATTCTATCCATACATATGTGGATATTAGAAAAAACTTGCTCATAAAACGGTTAAATTCAAATCTTTAGATCTTACCTTGTTTAAAGGTGTCATTCCGCTGAAAACCACTTTTCCACGCTCCTTTTGGAATCTGATGGGTCACCCAGACTTACCAACACATGCTCCTTTGTCACCTCCACTGGCTTGCATACTGCATTCACAGAAAACAACAAGAGGAACCAGGGACCCAGAAAAAGTAAATGGTAAATGGACTGCACTTATATAGTTCT
Organism: Siphamia tubifer; assembly: GCA_020466265.1. Taxonomy (NCBI): domain Eukaryota; kingdom Metazoa; phylum Chordata; class Actinopteri; order Kurtiformes; family Apogonidae; genus Siphamia; species Siphamia tubifer. The sequence goes on from CM035792.1 coordinate 50,898,741, forward strand.
TTTCCACCTTCATGGTGCTCAAAGCGCTTTACATTAGCCTCACATTCACCCATTCACACACACACTCATACACCAGTAGGTTTCTAAGGTCTAAGGTCAGTCCTACTGGGGGCCTAAGTCAGGGTTCAGTGTCTTGCCCAAGGACACTTTGACATGTGGACAGCCAGAGCCGGGAGGCGAACCACCAACCTCTCGGTCATTGGGCGACCCACTCTACCAACTGAACCACAGCCGCCCAAAAAGTCCATCCATCTGACGTCAGACGGACTTTAGCGTCACCCACATGGGGTTAAACACGTCCTCCATTGCAGCAAATCTGAAGTAGCATTAGCATTAGCATCTACAAGAGAAGACGGAGCCACAGTAGCTGCTGCAGAAACTGGAAAAACATGGCAGATCAAACTGGTTCATGTGCTCTCTGTGGATATAAAGCCTTGTTTTCAGAACAAGCAACAGCACTAAACCTAGCTGGATGTTACTCTGATAAAGATAAACACACACACACAGAGCGAGAGAGGAGGGGGGACTGTTCCTTTATGCATTCTGAGCCAATCGGAAACACCTCGTCACTGTGTCATGGACATGTATGAGGAAGTACTGGTAAATTCATTTCAAACTGATTTCTACGGAAAAAAAATACACGGATATCAAATTTAAATTTTACATTTCCATAATTTATTAGAACCACACCAACACCTCTGTTAATATTTCATAAAAGTTTATCGTACAATGTTATCGTATGTTTTAATTGTATGTTGTATCTACGTCTTGTATTTTATGCTTTGATGATCCCCTCCATTTTCTTTAGTATATGTCTGATGTTCTGTTTCTACTGATATATGGGCCAAAGAATGTGTTCTAAAGTCAATGATGGTTTCAGTACTCTCTCTCTCTCTCTCTCATTTTTTTTAATTTTTGTGGTATTGTTGTTGAGGACCAGGTCATTTTCCCGGCAGTAGTCCACAGACATCTCCATCCCCACCCTGTAGGTGTCTTCATTGTCTTTTGAGATCAATCCAAATGGAGTTTGCTGTCATTAGTGAAGAGGGAGGAGTGCAGAGTGCTTCCCGGTGGCATCCTAGAGTTGAAGGGGGGGGCATGTGAAGTGTTTTTGTTGACAAGTTGGCTCCTGTCCTTCTCAAAGTCCCAGATCAGAGTCACAGTGAGGTGTTAATGTCTATGTCCTGGAGGTTTCTGAACAGCTTGAAAGGACTGATGCTACTGAACTGAAAACCATTAACATACACCTTAAAGTCGGAGCATTGGGACCCCAGATGTTCTAGACTGAACCACAGTTTGAGGCTGCGTATGGCATGTGTGACTGTGTGACGGTGCATTCAAAGACTAATGTTGCAGATCTAGACCTGGAGTACTTTAGTGATGCTGAGGTCAGGATGATGCAACACAGCATTAGTTCAGTAGCATCAGCAGGAACATAGGATTAAAATACTCACATACAGATGTTCTAAACCAGGGGTGTCAAACTGTTTTACTCTTTTTTGTTCAGGGGCTGAATTAAGCCAAATTTCAGACCAATGAACTAACATAATAATAAAATAGAAATGATGTCACCTCCAAACTTTTAAAATCCAAGTAAGTGAGTAGGGGTGGGAGAAAAAATCAATTCACATATGTGTCAGGATTTTTTGTTTTATAATTTTGAAATCAATTTTTTGGTTCAAAAATTTATTTTTCCCATATTTAAATTATTCATTTTAAGCTTTAAAGACTGTAGACGACTGTATGAGTCAGATGTATAATATGTGTCATGGAATAAACAGAAATCACCTCAGTGAAGGCACACAGATGACAGCTAGCTTATTATCGTATTAGCTTCAACAACACACCACTGTCCAGCTCTGCTCTTCTCTTCTGTTAGAAAGACCACACACTTTAACTGGTGTTGATTATTTAACTATACTTATTCAGGAACAACTCATTTTCTCTAAGTTTTCAGATATCCCGCGTTGAACGCACCAGAGATGTTACGATGTTACCTCCGTGTTTAGAATCACCCTCTTTTTCCCAACTCTATCTCATATACTCCTTGTTTATTACTGTGTGTAAATGACACAAGGTCAGATTAATAACACAATACAATTGGAATAGATATTATCATAGTGTATTATTTATCTGCGCATAAGTTAATGCTGTTTAAAGTTCACTTTATTATGAAGTATGTTCATTTAAAGGCTCCTACTTATGTTGTGTGTAGATAAATGGAGCAGTTTACTTCCCAAAATCTGGTTCAAATATATTACTGCTGAATAAATCTGAAATGACTCACATATAATGTGCATTTTTTTTGGGAAATATGACTCCTGATATGATCTGTAGGCATCATCATTCAGCTTTTTCACCTGGTCTGGTGTTAAATCTGGAATATTGAAGTATCGCAATTTAATCGAATCAGCACTCAAGAAATCATGAAAGAATTTAATCGGCATAAAAGCATATCGTCCCAGCCCTATAAATTACGCTATGAAAATGTTTACATCTAAGCATTTGTTGCCCCCCTGGATAGCGGTCCAGGGGGAGGCGACGCATATATGTGTTCCACACACCCTTCTGTGGAAGAGAAACAGACCACAGCACATTTCATGCCGTTCACTCACACAGAGGATGTTTATTGTTCACAGATCATTCAAACAGGGGTCTCAAACATGTGGCCCAGGGGCCAAATGCGGCCCCTGGAATGAATTTGTAAAGTGTAAAAGTTCCACAGTCAAGTCTGTGGAACTGATTTGAGCTCAAATTCTACATACAAACCAATATGACATCAAGTACAATAATAACCTACAAAACATAATAATGACTCCATATGTTCTTCTCGGTGTAATGTGAAAAAAATACACACTATGACTATAAATAATGAAAACTTCAAATTTCTGTTTTGTTATAATGTAAAAAAAAAAAGTTAAATTTGTAAACTATTTACACTTACAAACTATCTTGTAACAATAAAATGTGAATAACCTGAACACATATCAACAACCTGAAATGCGTAAAAAGAAAATTAGGCAGAATTTTTAACATTTTCTTCTTTCTATTACTAAGTGTTTAGTGTCATTGTAGAACTGATCCATAATACACATGGAAAAATGCTAAATTGAGGCATAATATACATTAAAATTATCTTTCTTAAAGTTACATTTTTACAGGATATGCCACAATTTAATGTTTTTCTGCAGTAAATTTAAAAAAAATGGAATTATCATTATTTATAGATTATTTAGCTATTATTTTACTGGAGGGGCCCACTGGAGATAAAGTTGGGTTGAATATGGCCCCTGAAAGAAAATGAGTTTGAAACCCCTGGATTAAAACAACCACATTGACTGTTACAATTAATATTCATAGTTTCTTCTTTTACCGTCTAACACATAACTGTCTGAAATGAACATGAAAATCCATTCATGTTCATTTATCACAATTTTCACTGTAACATGAATTGTGTACATTCACCTTTTTTAAACAAATTACATTTATCAGCAAATCAATTTACTGTTTTTTAAATCTTTGTTAACTTGTTCAAATATTTATATTTTCAACAATAACCCATTAATTAATATTTCAACTGGTCATTTTAAACACTATTATAAATGTCCAGTAGCATAGTTCTACACAACAGCATTAACACGACTACCCTGTATTTAATCCAATTTTACAAAAGCATTTCTGGTACATGGTCATAAACCCAAAATATGCACATTCAGTGACAAATAAAAAACAGGAAATGTCATATTGCATGAAAACCATTTCATAAAAGTCTTTAGAGTGAGTAAGCAAAGGGCTTCTGTCATCCGGGCGGACTCCACCCTACTGCGTTCCCCATACGCTAGCATTAACAGGTTAGCTTAAAACACATTGTTGAGACGCATTTTGTAATAATGGTGTATTTTGTAATAAACGTCCAAAATGTAAAAAACTTTTTCATTTCATTTTGTAATAAACTGCCGCATTTTGTAATACATTTTGCCTCATTATGCAATCATTTATTAAATTTTGCAGCAGCAGGTGCTTTGGTGGTGTGGTATTAAAACTGAAGGAGCTGTTTGGGAAAGATTCCAGATGGTTTATGTCTTGGCTGGTAATCAGACATATTAGACATTAGGACAATTGGAAATTACAAATATATTTTGGGAATAGAAATGTTGTTGTTTGTCATATTAATGTCATATTAGTTTAAAATAAATGTTAGTGGATAAATGATCTGGTCACAGCAGCTCTGTAAACAAGCAGAAGACACTTACGTTGTTTAACCTCTTAAGCCCCAAGGGGGTTTTCTGGCGAATTCAGCCTAAAATACTCAAATTAAAGTAAAATACAATTAACAAACATATACTTTGATTTAGAATTGTTATTACGTAATGCACCGTGTTATTACATTTTCTAGAGAATAAAAAAGTTGTAAGTACATTTTGTCATAATCTTGTCAAAATGTAATAACTTATTACATAATCAGGCAAATTGTACTACAAAATGTGGCTTTATTACAAAATGAAAAAGTTATTACATTTTGGATGTTTATTACAAAACACACATTTTCAAATTCAACCAATATATCTTCACAATACCCCTTTCCGGTTTCACAGCTACCACAATATAGTCCTAAACATCTCAAGAATCTCACAGTTTCTATTGTAATCTTAAACCGTCTGTGTTTACTAACCTGTGGAAGAGAAACAGACAAGAGCATGTTTCGTGCTGTTCACTCACACGGAGGATGTTTATTGTTCTTCCTCCAGTGCGTAAACCCAGGCTCCACCACCGTGCGACATATGCACCATCTATTGGTTGGGATAAGGAAGTGCACCCAAGTTATAATGGAACCATATGTTACAGAAAATTTGCAGAAAATAAATTGAAGAATTAAATAAAAATTGTAGGGGTGCCTGAAAATAACAGTCAAAATCAGATATTAATGTGTTAATAAATGTACATATAAGTTGCTCCAGAGTATAAGTCGCACCTCTGGTCAAACTATGAAAACATTTTTGACTTGTAGTCCAAAAAATATGGTATTTCCATTTAATAATAATGACAGCATTCACAAAAAACACTGAATCAGTGTTCTCCCTCTGTGTCTCGTTGACTGTGTCTTCACTTTCCTGGCATTTCTCTGTGGTTTGCTATAGTGTGGGGAAATAGAATTAGAGAGATCCGAAGCTTCTATTTATAACCATGAAAAGCAAAGAGGATGAGAAACTAAGTGACGTGTTGTGTCTGTTCATCGATCTGCGCTCACAACCAACAGCTCATCTGAGAGACTGACATCTGTTTGTGTCACTTTCAATCAGCCTTTAAGAACATTCACCCTCCTTCATTACATTTATGCATCGCATTAGGTTTCTTTACAGGTTTTGACACTGACAAAAGAGATGCTTGTCTCGTGCAGAATCTGGAAGTTTGTTACTGTATAATGAATTCAGTGAACTGATGTTTATACAGACTGCTGCCTAAATGTGTGTACATACACTAAACATGTTTATAATGAAAGTCAGTGTTTTCCTATCAGTCTGACTGTGCTATGCAAGCTGCTTGTGGCAGGGCTCTACAGTGCGCCCATTTCACTCGCATTTACGAGCAAATATTTCAGCGTGTGAACAAGGAAAACAAAACAGTCGCACATGTGCGAGTGCTTCTTGCAGCACACAATAAGGCACACACACAGACCTGAGGAGCTAATGAAAGCCTACTAGAAATGAATTAAAACAGCTCCACATAGTCGAGACGAACACGGCACATAACATTGAAAGGATTAATCTTTCTAAAATGTATCTAATAACAAGGCAGTCAATACAACGTTCTAAAATGTATCAAAGGACAAAGCATCCCATAATACAAAGTTATGTTATGGTCTGCTCTAAATTAACACAAATGACAGCAGTCATTCAAGAATGCGCAAGTACTGCACTGTAAATAAATAAACATTTAAAACTAAAACCTACTTGTGCCCCTATTTTTTGTGTGCTCCTAAATTTTTTTAACTTAGGGGCACGTGTGCTCCTGGAAAAAAAAGTTAGTGTAGAGCCCTGGCTTGTGGGCTCACCAAGTTGTAACGGGTACATTTATTAGTTAGTATATGAAAAGTGGTTGCACTGGTAAACAGTAATCTGCAGATCAGAAGATCTAAATTCGACTGCTGGAGCTGATGTGCAGTAATTGATAAAAGAGACCGAAGCTGTTTTCAAGTTGATTATGCATCGTGTATTAACAAGACATGTGAAACAAACCAATACCCCATATACATATATATATATATATATATATATATATATAGTATATACACACAATGCTGCAGCATAATAACCGGTAATCTAATAAAGTGCACACTTAAATTTCAACCATGTCAATCAACAGAGTTTCTTCAATTGAAGACAACAAGTCTAGAATAATATGAATGATCCTAATAGTAGGTGATGCTACCCACAGATGTTTAAATCTGCTGTAACTGAGGATGAAAATGATTCAGTTTATTGTCCATAGAAGGGAAAGGGTGTGGCGTTTTCAGCAGAATGGTATAGAAGCAGGCTGTGGTAGCCTCCTACCAGACAGTAGGGATCAATTTGCTGAGTTGGGTTCAGGTTCTAGGTTCAAATAGCTCGCCATCACGTGTCCCAAGAACCACCTGGCCTGTTAAACAACCATGGTAAAATTAACACTTAACATGTTTACACTACTAAAAACAAAGTGCACAACTGATATAAAATGTAAAACAGTGCATAGTTGACAAAAAATACATTAACAGCAGTGAACAATGTCAGTAGTGCATAATTTCCAATTTACCCCGACAGTGCAGGTTGATGAAAAAATAAAAGCTCATGCTAACGCTAGACCCCGCTAGCTTAGCTAAATAAAACAATTCATACACTCACCAGTTCCTTAAGATTCCCTATTCATGATAGCTTCAGACGCAGTACGTGACTCTGTCCACAGCTGTCTGTCGGCTTCCCCTGCACGTCTGACTGTAGAAGACAGCAGAGCAGCTTAAACATGCGCGCTGTGGAATGCTATTGGCTGAGCACCGTCAGGTAACTAGCTGCGTGGGGTAGGGCGTGTCAAGGTGCATTCAGGGTGAGGTGGAAAAGAGAAATTTAAATAATATATTTTCGCCATATTAATTATATTAGCTCGCTATGTATACATATATTATATAGTTATATGCTATTTATTTAGATTAATATGATTATCCTGGGTTACACTTGGTCTGTGCTGGAAGATGACAATGGCAATATATATATATATATATGTGTGTGTGTGTGTGTGTGTGTGTGTGTGTGTGTGACAAATTACACCAGAAAGGCTCAGTTTCTCTATATTTAACTATTCTTAAATTATTTTCCTCACATTTTTTTTAAAAGATGCTTCTAATGGCAGTTCCATTTATATTAACGTGTATTTGTATTTATTTAAAACACACACACACACACACACACACACTGATTACAATAATCTCTCCAAACCATTGTTGGGCCAGTTTAACAATATAACTTTGCGGAGGTAAACAGTCTTGTAACTGACAACAAAATAGAATAGGTCAATCCTTCCTTCCTTTCTAGACCAGTATAACTCTAGGTGAAACCATCCCTTGGTTTGTGTCATAAAATACATGAGGATTGTGACTCAAAACTGATTCTGATTTCAACTTTTTCTTCCTTTAAAAACAGTTTAAATCAGTGTCTTGAGGCAAAAAAAAAAATTGTCAGTAGTGTTAATTTTGTGTAGAATTTTATTTAAAAATTAAACGTTTGCTGAAACTACTTAATCAGGCTGATACATTTTCATTAACTGACAAAAAAAACTGTAAAAAAGACAGGGATTTTTGTTTGTTTGTTTTTAATAATGATTTAAAGCAGAGATGTCTAAACTCAGTTTAGTTCAGGGGCCACATTTCAGTAAATTTGATTAGAAGTGGGCCGGACCAGTAAAACACAAACATGAAAATATATAAATAATAATTAACCCCAAACTGTAGTCCATGTTTTAGAGCTAAAAGGTAAATTTACATTAAGAAAATGTTTACATTTATAAACCATCCTTTTAAACAGTGTGAATAATATGAACCAACTGACATAAATGTGTAATTTTAACATTATTAGGCTTTAGTTTTTTATTTATTTATTTTATTTGTGTATAATGTAGCTGACAAATACAAAAAACATTTAGTAATAGTTAGAATATCATTAAGATTCTACTTCTCTTAATAGTTCAGGTGGTTTCAGATACTGAAATTATACTTTGTTTGAATGTAACTGAAATGAGAAAAAAATAACTTTTGAGTATTTCTAGGTTATTTTATGAGAAATTGGTCTTAATATGGAACCTCAACTAAAATGATTAACATATCAGTGTCGTTTTTACATTTGACAAATTTATCCAAAGGGCCAGACTGTAGTCTTTGGCTGGCCAGATTTGGCTCCCATGCCTTATGTTTGACAAGCAGTGAACTGTTGACCTGGGGGTGGTTTGTTTTTGTAGTTCACATGTACCTCATGACTTCATTTATAATGAAAACCATAGAAGGCCAATGGCACACTTGTAAAACTGTCTGGGATTTAAAAAGATACAACTTCTTGCATCTTTAACAATAGCAATAATTTATTTATGCCTCAATACAATCTTTAATTTACACTCTTTTTAATTTTATGTAGAATTTTCTTCTTAAAAAAAAGGAACTTTGTGGAACCTCTTTAGGGAAAGCCATCACCATATACACTGACATTTACATTAATAAGCCAAATCACACAAAAAAGAGAAAAAAAACACATTATTTTTTCATCATTGTTGTTTGTTTTGTTAGTTTCATAATAAAAAATGTCAAGTAAGGGGACACTGGCCTTGGGGAGGTTAGTTCTTGTCGTTCCACATACCTGATGTCTTCATTTATAATGAAAACCAGAGGAAGAAAACTAGAGGAAGAACCAAGGTTTTTGGATCCACAAACTTTAAAATATTTCAGAACTGAGGTTTTTTTCTGGTCTGTACAGCTGAGCTAAATATAATTAATTCATTTTATTTGATCTCTTCTTGTCTTTCATAAAATGTATGAGGCTAAATGGAATTACTGTGTGGTTTAAACATGAAAAAATGTTTGCGCCTTTCACATACCTAACAGCGTCTGCTTTTTTTTTTACCCTGTTTGTAATTTTATATAGAATTTTGTTTTTAAAAATTAACTTGTGGAAGCTCATTTGAGAAACCCGCCACCTTGAGGAGCAAAATGTCCCTTATTCAGCCTGATACATTTACATGAACTGACAAAAGAGTAGAATATACAGTAGTTTAGTTTTTAAAGGGTACATACTGTATCATTCCCAATGAACCCAGTTCCCTGGTGTCTCAGTGACCTGTCTGTCATCACGACACTGGAAAATGTTAGAACTCAAAAGCAGACTCTCAAACTCAGAGTAAGTTCAAAGGTTTTATTGATTACTGTGTTTTCGAGACTATAAACCACTACTTTTTTCGTATGTTTTGAACCATCAGGTTTAAACAAAGGTGTGGCTATTCTGTGGATTTTTCTTTCACCACGAGGGGCATTCTAACCAGAATTAGAATCAAAACTACTAAGAACAATCAATGCAAAGGAGAATACCTACTTTTTCTTTCGCAGATAGAACACAAGCAACAAATTAGCAACTGTTAATAATTTTTCAAATCATCTCCAGGACACAGAGTACTGCAATGACAACACCTGTCACATGCTTTGGTCAAATACCACATTGATGCTGACTCCGCCCCCTCTTCCTCATTCTACTGAGAGGAAGAGGAGAAAGTAATAGAAATGGAAAAAGCTGAGGCACAAAAAAGAGACAAAGACACTGATGAAATAAACTCAGCTGGAGAGAATCAAAGTGGACCAACTGCTGACTTTTACAGCCCTGGTCCCTGCAGGTCCTGGTCCGTTAACAGCCCTGGTGCTTTCAGGACCGGTTCGTCTGGACCTAGGCTGGCCAGACAAGTCACAACACCACGGTCGTGGTGCCACCCACAGAACAGCCCGTCTGATCAACCCAGGTCAGACCAACTGTGGTCCTGGACAGGGACCAGGGCTCAAACCCCAACACACCAGATGCACACTGGGATACGATACAGAACAATGGAGGATCTGTGGGTCTGAGCAGAGGTGTCTGTGACCAGTAGGTGGGTTTATCTGAGCTGGCGGGGTGGAATATTTAAATTAATCTATGCATGTGACGTACGAAGCATAGAAAATCCATAATGGAGCGTTTTCACCCTCCTCCAACAAGGTATAGATCAAGAGAAAAGGAGAGTGGATGGTTTTTGCTCAGAATTTAACCCTTTTATTATGTTGAAAATGAATGACATTGTCAATGACAATGGCCTTTTATTGTGGGCAGTATAAGGCACACCTGTGCACTAATCATGATGTCAGATCAGCATCTAGATGTGGCACACCTGTGAGGTGGGATGGATTATCTCAGCAAAGCAGAAGTGCTCACTATCACACATTTAGACAGATTTGTGAACAATGTTTGAGAGAAATGGTAATATTGTGTATCTGGAATGAATTTTAGATCTTTAAGTCCATCTCGTGAAAAATGGGAACAAAAACAAAAGTGTTGCGTTTATATTTTTGTTGAGTGTACTTTCTCTCAATAGCGATCAATAGTCATTGTCATTGCTAACAGCTGTGCACCTTGGCAAACTACTTTCATCAGATGTTGGGCAGTGTTTGAAAACCTGCTACGTGCAGGTACACAGCTGTTAGCAGTGACAATGCACATTGATCGCTATTGAGAGAAAATAGCTCCAAGCCTCACAGCAAGAAGGCCCAGGTGAATTATGTGGTGATTGGTATGACTGGGGGTGGAGCTTAGGGGGTGTAAAGAGGGTGAGATTTTTCTAGTGAGTGTGGGTTGTAGAGTTGGAGATTGTGCAGAGTTATAGTTGAAGATAGAGTTGGGGCTGAATTTGAATTTTGGAGAGTTAAAGTGTGTGAATTTGAAGTAAGTGTGTGTAGTTGTGTAATTGAGAGCAAATTGGGGTTTTTTTAGATCTCATGTAAATAGTTTTTCTTTTTCCTGGGTTTTTGGTATTTTTTTCACTGTACATATTTGCACTCCTCATCACTGCTGGGTTTTTGGACTTTGTGTAAATAAAAATTCACGTTAACACTGAAGTCTCGTCATCTGAGCCAACACTACCATTCTAAAAAACCTGTGACATGCAGGCCTTTCTGTGTGGAGTTTGCATGTTTCTGTCCCTGTGTCTTGATGGGTTTCCTCCAGGTGCTCCAGTTTCCCCCATCACCCAAAAATATGTTTGTTGGGGTCAAATCCTCCAGCTAGGTGATTCTGATCATTAGCCTGGTTCCACAGCTGGAGATAGGTCCCCGGGCACCGCCCATGGCTGCCCACTGCTCCTTACAGGTGCCCCAACGGCATGAATGATGGGTCAAATACACAGAACAAATTTTGTTGTACAATGTATAATGACAAAATAATGTACTTTAAAGCAATTACGAGGTTTGAGTTTTTGTTCTGTGACGGTTTTGTTATGCAAATAAATCACTAATTCAAACACATTGTTTTGAGAAGGCACACGTTTTTTTGTTGACCCCAGGAAACTTGCCAAGACTACTTTCGCTTTGACCAAAACCAGACCAGAACTCCACTCACAGGACACTGTCGGGGGTAAGACACTGTGGGTGCACCAGAGTAAAGATGCTGATGGCATACACATGCATGTGAAAAATAGTCAACTATCCCTGTATTGATACAATACTGTGTCTTGTTTTTTTTGTTGACTGTATTCTGTCTTGTCTGTAATTTCATGTTGTTTTGTTATACCGGAGTTTTTATTTTGCACTATTAGACTTGATCTTTTATTCTCTTTTTATATTTATACTTTTTTAATATTCATATATGTTATAAATTTTACTTCATTACTTAGTGATTATTTTGTATCCTGTTTTTAATTATTGCGCATTTGCATGAGGGGTGAGAGGATGTAATTTAATCTGTGCTGTATGTTGTGCATATGGCATATTTGACAATAAAGTTGACTTTGACTTTTGACTTTAGGAGACGACAGTTGTCTCACATTGCTTTGTTGAAGCTGTTGAAGGTGTTAAATAAATAAAAAATAGTGAACCATCCCTTTAACATACCTTTGTACCCAATAATACCAGATGTTTTGCCTTCATTTACACTGTTAATTAATTTTATTGTAAACATTAGCTTTGTGGAAGCTCATTTGGGAAACCCATTACCTTGGACAGCGAAACCCCTTGATAAATTTACAGGAATAAAATACAGTATTATTATTTATCCATTTTTAGGGGTTATTATTTTTTTGTGATCCATTTTTATTGACATCAATAATGACCATCAACATTTATACTGTCCCTCTTCTATTACAGTCACATTTACAGACATCATTTTTTTAAAATTAATTTCCCTCCTTAATCACATTATATATGATTAAGGAAGGAATCCCCTCCCACCCCACGAGGGGGTTTTATAATAGTAATTTAGTGTCAGAAGAGTGGATTGTTGACCTTGTAGTTCCATATATATACTTGATGTGTTCATTTGTAATGAGAACCAGAGAAGGCCAATGTAAGTAGAGAGCAAGGACATACCTTAAACAGACTGACCACATATTCATATTACCTATAAATACATTTAGTATTAGTCACTTGAGACCGTGTACCCTCTGGACAAGATCAGTTTTCTGTCAGGACATGCCATCCTGAACTCTCCCGTCATCGCTCATTAGTGAAAAACCTGATGTTTTTAAAGGAATGACAGGAGCTGATTTTTAGTCATTACCAGTACCTGCCCAGCTCTACTCACAGATTATATATTCCTCCTACCAATAATATATTCATCTTGTTCCCGATGGTATCATGCTCTTACAGGATACAGGTTTTGCCACACCCCCATACGCTTGCAGTTTTGTGCTGGCCTCTGCAGATATGCCAAGATTGATGAAACCTGATTATGGGGAGGATGTCCTTGCACTGACTAAATCCCATGTGAACACTGAGAACATGTGAACATAAAGTATTAAAATAGTTTCTATATTAAAACAAGAACCCATTTCTTCATGTTTATATTTATGCTATTTTTTCCATGATGAAAAGGATCCTAAAATACACCTGTAAAGTACAGTGGGCGGATACTTTGTGATGAATGTATAATGGTCAGTGCAGAGACAGCAACTGGCAACAATGCCCACTGGCAAGTGTTTGAGTTAGCTGACTACAATACAGGGACGTAAAAAAGAAAAAAAAAAAGTCCACTCACTTCTTCACTTAAACAAAGGCTTTGAAATTCAACTATAGTAGCTTTTCCAATGGATATTTGTGCAAAAGGTTACAGATATTTTATAAATATTGAAAAAAATATATAAGTGCATAGTGTTTGTTTTACCATTAAGTCATTATTATTATTATTATTATTGTTATTATTATTATTATTATTATTATTATTATTATTATTATTATTATTATTATTATTATTATTATTATTATTATTATTATTATTATTATTACCTCCACCAAGGAAGTTATGTTTTGCCAGAGTGTGTTTGTTTGTCTATCTGGTAGTTAAGTTATGGACATATCTTCATTCAAATTTAATGATGTTGGTGATGATCTGGATGAGATTCTGAATCACTTTGAAATTTATTCTCCATTTACCACAATGTAAAATTCCAAACTGATCCAGGATTCTGGATCATCACCAAAATCTATGCATTTTTTCCTTGTGACACCCCCAACACCTCGTGAAATTTTCATCAAAATCTGTCTATAACCTTTTGACTTATCTTGCTGACAGACAGACAGACAGACAGACAGACAGACAGACAGACAAATTCCAGCAAAAACACAACCTCCTTGGTGGACCTCTCTTCATTTGGAGGGGGGAGGTCTGCCCTGGCAGAGGTTTTCACTCTTTTCTAGTTATTATTATTATTATTATGAGATGCCACCAATACGACACCAAGAACAATATGGACCCCAATGCAAGACTCCCAGACAAAAATACAATTTTAACAGCTTTATTGAAAAACTGATGATTTAGATGGGCAGCTGCAAAGAAGATCATCCAGAGGCAAACTGTGAGAGCAGCAACTCTGGGACAAAGAAAAATCTCAGTCAGGACAAAGAAAAAAAGAGTCAGAACCAGCACATAAGCCAACAAACTCAGAGGAGATGCAAAAAAACTTTACTGGAGAACAAGTGAAGGTCAGATCAGGAGTACAGAATCCACAGAAGAGCCGATGGGGAGTAAGGAGTCTCTTGGTCAGGGGTGGAATCCAGGTCCGGTAACTGGTGGCAGATATCAGGGAAGACAAGGGGCAGACAACAGACAAAATCCAGAGGACAGAAACAAGGCTAGAACCAGAAAAACCAAGCCAAGCGATAGACCGCTCATTTGATGTATGGGTAGCAAACAAATTAGTAAATAAAGAAACAAGAGGAACTTAAATTGGGGGCTAAACAGGTGAGACACAATGGGGATAATTAATGGGTGGAGACACACCATGGCCAGGAGGAAAGTAGGCAAAAGATGAAACGCAAACCCACATGTCAAAGTAAAAGCCCAGACACTCACAATGACAGAAGAACAGGAAGACAAACAGAAAACAAATAAAACAAGAAATACCAATGTCCAGAATGTAACACACATAAGATGTAATTCCATAAATATAAGAATTAACACAAATATCACAGATTTACAGATACAGTTTTGGATAACTTTAAAATTTCAAACATTCTACCTGTAATTCCACTTAGATCTTTAACCTAGAGCAGGGGTGTCCAAATCCAGCCCTTGAGTACCAGTATCTGTTTTAGCCTGTTTTAGATATGTCCCTCCTCCACCACACCTGGTTCAATGAATGATCAGCTCCGATGAAGTCTGATAATGATATAATGGCTTCCAGGTGTGATGGAAGAGAGAAATATCTAAAACATGCAGGATATTGACCCTCCAGGACTGGATTTGGACACCCCTGACCGAGATTCCTCACTTTTACCATTCGAGGTTCTGATGTCAGTGCACACCAAGAGTGAGAGCAAAAAGAAACTATATGTAGAACTGAGTATATAGGAATTCCTGGTTTTAAAAATCTCTGATCATTGAGAAAACACATTTTTGGTGACTTGACCATTGACTTACATTCACCAATCCTAATGGGATCTAATCTGGACCACCTCCCACCATTTCTGAAATGTCATGTAACATCTTTCAGTAGTTGTTGCATAAAGTTACTGACAAATAGACAAACAAACAGATAAAAAATGAACCAAAAATAATACCCCCTGCCTCCCTGGTGTAATAACACACTCAATGTACTTTGTGTTAACATTAACATGTGAACATCAAACATACAAATGCGCATTAAAATGGCACCTTATGGACATAACAGACATCTGTAGTACGGATGGAAACTGATAGGATTTAGTCAATACCAATTACATTTTCCATTGTGCTTACCAATTCAATTCCCGATCAATTCCTGTTCGTTTTTTTTGAGTGAGAAAAATAGGACAGATCATGAAAACTGATTACTGCAGTGAAAGGGCAGACTGACAGAAGCGTGGCTGCCATTTTGCGCCTACAGCCCCTCAGACCACCACCAAACGTTCATACAGATTCATACACCAGTGTGAGCACTGGAGGCAAGGAGGGTCAACAACACAACAGCACATATCTAGGACAGAGCGAGATTCGAATTGCCAACCCTTCAGTTATTGGATGACTTGCTCTATCAAAATGTATTTTTATTTTTTATTTAACCTTTACTTACCCAGGTGTGTCCCATTGCAATCAATGCACTCTTTTTCAAGGGAGACCTGCCCTATCAGTGCATGTCTTTGGATGATGGGAGGAAACAGGAGTACCGGTGAAAACCCACACAGTCTCATACAAACAACATACAAACTCAACCAAGGACCTTCTTGCTGTGAGGCATGAGTGCTAACCACTGCACCACCGTGCAGCGAATGAGTCACAGCTGCTCTATGTGTGAGGATTATATGCATTTTAGATGATTTGTTGTAATTCCACAAGTGATCACCTGATAAAAATGGAGAAAAAACTGTATAAAGTTATACACAGTGTATTAACTGTCATTTGACAAGCTGAGTAAAGTGACTGTTAACCTTATTTGTTTTCTGTCTGACTAAGCTAAGAAACTCTGATACAATTGATTATGATAACATTCACAAAAATGTAAAAGGAACATTGGTGGTACCCTTTAAGTTACTGTAATACTATAGACCAATATCACAATTCAAGGTTCAATATGTCACATTTATAGGTCTGTGTGTACCATGATATGTTCTGTATTGGAGTCTCTATGGAGTCTAGCCTGTGTTCTACAGTATTTCCACTGTAGAGACTGTAGAAAGTCCTAGAGTCAGTAATAATTCCTGCACTGGTTGCTCCCATGGATATAGGCAACTGGGACAGTTGTTAGTTAGCATTAGTTCGACTGAACAAATGGCCAGTTTCTAGGACAAAACAGACCTCAGCACAAAGGTCTCATCAGAACCTGCCCACACCTGAATCTTATGTTTGAACCTTTAATTATTAACTACTATGAACTAAATAAGCAGCTGGCAGGAGAGGTGAAAACTGGAACCAGATATAACTGAAAACAAAGAAGGGTTAGAGTATACGTTCCTGCAGTTTACTGCAGTCATTTTATCTATCGATGGTAAATGGTAAATGGTCTGCACTTACATAGCGCTTTTCCACCTTCATGGTGCTCAAAGCGCTTTACATCTATCTATCTATCTATCTATCTATCTATCTATCTATCTATCTATCTATCTATCTATCTATCTATCTATCTATCTATCTATCTATCTATCTATCTATCTATCTATCTATCTATCTATCTATCTATCTATCGTCTTACCTTGTTTTGTTGAAGCTGTTAAATAAATATATTATTAATAATAATAATCATGATCATAATAATGATTACATTTCTATAGCGCTTTTCAAGTCATCCAAAGTTCTTTTCGTTATTGATCCATTATTCATTCACTCTCACATGCTCCCTCTGGTGGTGGTATACTACATATGTATCCACAGTTGTCCTGGGACAGACTGACAGAAGCATGACAGTGTGAGTGACACTGAATGTGAGGAGGGTGTAGTGTCTTTGCCCAAGGACACAACGGACTGACAAGGACAGAGCGGGTGTCAAACCAACCCTTCAGTTACTGGAGACCCGCTCTACCAACTGAGTCACTAAGTGCATATATATTTCCTTCTTTCTTGAGTTTATTTACTTATGCAAAATGAAATGTGATTTCTACTCGTGTAGATTCATAATAAAAAGGTAATCATGATGAATCCAAATTAAATCACAGCAACCCAGGGATTAATCTGAATAAAATTTTAATTGTTTGACAGCACTATATTATGCATTTATGTATTTATTCATTCATTTATTTATAAGACTTTAATTGCATAAAAAGTCCAAATTATATTCTCCTTGGTGCATAATTGAGCAAAAATATAAACCATAGACATGTTCCATTGTTATATTTCTAGGACTTTTTTCACCCACTCTTAGTGGATCTAGTATTATTCTGTTTTACTGTGACTTATCACGGTTTCCTTTGAGTGTTGTGGACATTTTACTTAAAAGTCAATGACAAAGTAAATAGTCCGACACGTTCCATTCAGGTGTTATTGTGACCACAGTTAGGTGTGGGGTCATTCAGGGTCTACAACTTCACAGCTCTCACTAAAATGAAACATGTATTTTTCAAAGAATTAAATGTTTTTTTTGCATTATGCTCTTGTTCTGTTTTAAAAAAAAAAAAAGATGTTGCAGTTGTTGACAGCTGACACTTTTACACCCCAATAATGTAATTATAAAGATTTTATCACAGTGTGCTACTGAGGCTTTGTATTTAATACCTCACCTGCTTTTTTCCTCATTTATAATTCGTCAGTGTTCAGCTTACACTGTCATTTATCATTCAGTGAGTGGAGAGGAAGAACTGTTAGTTCTCCATCTTGTTCCATTACACCAGAATGTGCTGAGTATAATTTAGCATTAATGAGCATGTGTGTGTGTGTGTGTGTGTGTGCATCTACACTCTCATGTTCTTATACAGCATGTGAACTCAGGTTCTTCTGTGTGTGTGTGTGTGTGTGTGTGTGTTTAACTGTGTGCACACATTTCTTAATGAGTGTGTATTAAATAGCTAATGAAAGATTTGTGGATCCAGATGGGAAGACACAGTTTGACTTCCTGATTCATGATCTGTCACATCCACTTTACCTTTCTCCACCTCTCAGTAGAAGTGGAGCTCAAGTACAGCTAGTGCACTGTGGAAAATGACGCTCCGGCTTAGACCGAATATGCAGACTTTTCTTACATTTTTAATGGTGTTTTGACTGGGGTGTCGAGGAATCACCCTAAAGTAATGTATGTAAAATTGAGTTCACGGGCTGGTAGTTTAACAACAAATCTTAACTGCTGGTGCTGTAAATATGTGTTCACTCTATGTTAATTGAATTTCTAAATTATAATGAGTGTGCAACAAGATGTTAACTCACATGGAGAATTCAAATGAATGTGAGAATCTACATTAACACTGCATCGGATTAGCTTCAAATAAACTGTACAATGTGCATAAAATGAGAAAACGTGTCGGGATCGGAGTGAGGTGAATGAGGACTGCAATGCACAGTGTTGAAGAGAAAAATTATTTAATAACAAACTAAGAAACATAAACACAAGACAGAGACAAAACCTGAGAACGAAGGGCCAGAGTCCGTGGTGATGATGAATGTCAGGGTTATGGTGACTGAGGAGATGGGGAAAGTGTCTGAGTTAAGGAGGTGATGGTCCTGGACTGGCAACTGCAAGCCTCACTACTTTTATAGCTGCAGATGAGGAATGCCCCCCCCAAAGAGCGGCTCCTGACGCCCTCAAAAAACAAAGACACCCCCCGCACCATTGTCCAGAGCTGAAAAAATAATAGTTTGATAATAGTTTGTCTGGTCGGAGTACCCTCTGGGCAGAGTACCCTCTGGGCAGAGCGGTGTGGAATCCTCTGGACAGGGCAGCGTGGAAGCCCCCTGGGCGGAGTACCCTCTGGGCAGAGTGGTGTGGAATCCCTCTGGGCAGGGCGGTGCGGAATCCCTCTGGGCAGGGCAGCGTGGATGCCCCCTGGGCGGAGTACCCTCTGGGCTGAGTGGTGTAGGGTGGTAGCAGGAGCAAAGAAATCGGTCTGACAGAGGACCAAGGAGAATGAAAACTGATTGGGTGGGGTCACCACAGACTCTGGCGAGGAGCGAC
Source organism: Siphamia tubifer (assembly GCA_020466265.1). Taxonomy (NCBI): domain Eukaryota; kingdom Metazoa; phylum Chordata; class Actinopteri; order Kurtiformes; family Apogonidae; genus Siphamia; species Siphamia tubifer. Next base: position 50,918,052 of record CM035792.1, read on the forward strand.
AAAATGGAACAGAGACAAGGCACTAAACAAAGACAGGACAAAACGAGGGAACAAAAGGACTGGGCCGACACGGGGGCAACAAGGGAACAGGTCCGGGACGACACCAGGTTGAACACGGGGAAAAGGACTGGGGCGAGACCTGGCCAACACGGCAAAAAGATCCAGGGCGAGACCCGGCCAAAAAAGGTCCGGGGCGAGACCCGGCCAACACGGCAAAAAGGTCCGGGGCGAAACCCGGCCAGACACAACGAACAGGCCCGGGGTAAGGAAGAAAGGGGAAATCTGAGGGGGAGAAAAGCAACAGGCAGAGACAGGCAACAGGCAGCCATAAACGGGCAACAGACAGGGACAGGGGACAGAAGGAAGCAACGGGCAACAGGCAGGGACAGCCAGAAAAGGGGAACAGACAGCGAAGACTCAAAACCACTAGACCGAGAAGACTTGAAACCCTACGCTGACTGCAAGCTAGACAAGAAAACAAGCTAGACAAAACAGACCAAGACAAAACAGACCAAAGACTAAGACAAAACAGACCAAAAACCAAGACAAAACAGACCAAGACAAAACAGACCAAAGAATCTCAGAACGCCAGGCAGACACACGGAACGCCAGGCAGACACACGGAACGCCAGGCAGACACACAGAACGCTGGGCAGATACACAGAACAAGCAGGGAAACAAACAGACAGGGGCAGAACGTAAGACTGGACAGACTTTAGACAGAACAGACCAGGGGAAACGAAAACAAAACAGGTCCCTTAAAATAATTTAATAACAAACTAAGAAACATAAACACAAGACAGAGACAAAACCAAACCAAAACCTGGGAACGAATGGCCAGAGTCCGTGGTGATGATGAATGTCCGGGTTATGGTGACTGAGGAGATGGGGAAAGTGTCCGGGTTATGGAGGTGAAATTATAGAATGGTCCCGCAGTGGCAACTGCAAGCCTCACTGCTTTTATAGTTGCAGACGAGGAACGGCTTGCAGCTGCGCAGTGCGGGACCAGGTGAGTGGGGAGAGCACTGGGGGAAAGGTCGACAGGGCAGAGGTCATGACAACATGAAGATTTAGGCACATTTGGACCTCAAAGGTGGGCTGCAAAATGTTTTCCTGGAGCATTTTTTAATTTATTTTTTTACTATTTTGCTTGAAATTGTCTCCACACTCCGATTAAACCAATTAATTAAATGTTCTAACACAAGAATAAAAATATATGGTCACCTGTGAAATGGACAGGATGGAAAACGTACCATCCAATCATTTTTAGTGCTGACTTGACATGATTTAACAGTGACACGTCAATCAAACTAAACTGTCGTTTGCCCCTCCCCCTCTGTGCATGACCCTCCTCATGAAACAAAGCCCAAGCTTGGCTAGTTAATTTTAGAATGTAAAGTTCAGCCGAAAAATGTTTTGTCACAAAAATAAATTGCTAGGAAATGTAACGTTATCCAGATTGCTGCTGGACTTTTGAATTGTGCATTTTGAAAATGTAGCTTCCTCAAACCACTTTTCAAAGATTTCATAACTCACCTTTAAAGCTCCCAGCAGACCAAATGCACGAGGGTTATATGAGTTAACAAAAGTAAAAACCCTAAAATAGTGCTGAAATGTATGATACCTACAATGAAAACAATAAATAAATGACACAGAATTACATATTGGGTTTATTAAGGGTGTCATTCCATGGTATAATATACATATAATATATTCATAATATTACTGTGTTCTCCATTGTTATTGAATACATTGTGTGTTGGTTCTATTTAAAAAAAAAACATCCAGATTGTTTTGTTTCCAGCTGTTTTTTCACAGTAGAAAAATGACTTGAGGTCGAACAACAGAGTTTACTGGTACTTCCTGATACATGTCCATGACGCTGTCATGAGGCGTCTCTGATTGGCTCAGAATGCATGAAGGAACACTCCCCCCTCCCCCCTCCCCTCTCACTGTATATGTACCCAAGTATCATCCAGCTCGGTTTCGTGCCGTTGCTTGTTCTAAAAACGTGCAGGGGAAAAAAATGAGGCTTTATTTCCACATAGAGCACATGAACCAGTTTCATCTGACATTTCTTCCAGTTTGTCCAGCAGCTACTATGGTGCTGTCTTCTCTTGTAGATGCTAATGCTACTTCAGATTCGCAGCCGGGGACTGGTTTAACCCCACGTGAGTGACACTAAAGTCCCTCTGATGTCAGATGGACCAGCTTTTTCTGGGTCCCTGGTTCCTCTTGTTGTTTTGTGTGAATGCAGTATGCAGCCAGTGCAGGTGACAAACCACTGTCAAAGGAGCATGTGTTGGTAAGTCTGGGTGAGCCATCAGATTCCAAATAGAGTGTGGAAAAGTGGTTTTCAGCGGAATGACACCTTTAAACTAGACCTCCAAAACACAGGATATTAACCAATAGTTTGCATTGTCATATTGGGTCAGGGGTCTCAAACATGAGGCCCAGGGTCCAACTGCAGCTCGCCAATGGTTCCAATCTGGCCTGTGGGATGAACTTGAAAAGTGCAACAATCATTTTAGTTCAGGTTCCATATACAGACCAATGTGGTCTACAGTACAATAATAGTATAATGACCTACAAAAAAGAATGAGTCCTTAGTTTGATGTGCAATAATATTACATTAAGCCTATAAATAATGGCAACTTATTTTGTCTTTGTTTTAGCACAAAAAAATAAAATTAAACTATCTCGTAAGAATTAAAATATCCTGCTGTTGGCCTGAAGGCCTTATGTCCCCCCATCGCACAAGTGACAAAAAAATTTGTCAAAGAGTTTGAGTCATTATCAAACTTGAGCAACGCCTTCATGGGAGGTATTTGTGGTGTGAATTTGGTGATGCTGTCCAAAGTTATTGAGAGGACAGTGTTCCTGGACGTACGGACGGATGCACGGACAGCATTTCTATGTCCTCTGCCAGGGCGACAGTGGACAAATAGTGAATAACCTGAACAAATATCCACAACCTGAAATGTCTAAAGAAAATCAGGTACAATTTTAACAATGTTCTGGATGTTACTGAGTGTTTTATATACCTGATCCATAATTTATATGTATAAATGATAAGGTGAAGCAGAATATTGATAAAATATTGTTATTTTTCTTAAGAAGTTTATGTTTTTTCAGGTTATTCACATCTTTTTTGTTTGGATAGTCTATAAAGCTAAGTATTTTCAGAAGTTAATGAGGCTTAATTCACCTTAATTCACTTCCTGTTAAGTTGTTTCAACTTTTAATATTTAAAAAAAACCTGTTTAATTAGCCAAAACTTGCCAATTTCTCACAGTAAAACTAGAACTATTCATTTTGCAGACTTGTATTGAAACTGGTTCTCGTGCTCGTTTGGACAGTAAATGTATCTAAGCTGAGGTGTAATGAGCTGTAAAACTTTATGGTCTTATATTTTAAAGTCCATTGTTCAATTTAAATGTGTGTCAATTGTTCATCTACACTATCAAATATGTTGTTATTGCTGTAAGAACTTTATGCCCTTACTGCTGGTTATAAAAGTAGAAACCCTCCTGATGCACATGAGGCTAATGAAATTATTTATACTAATTCACTAGTTTTACAGTGTCATTTTAATACATCTTTTCTTTCTCCCTGTGTCATCACTCAGTATATTCCTGTCGCATTTTGCATTGCTTGAGAATTACCTTTTTGTTAAATGATACTGGATGACGCAATGTCTCTGCTTCCACCAAAAAATAATTATATGCGGATCATAATTGTATTTATTTCAGGGTTTTTCAGGTTGGAGCTTTGTTGCATTTAGCTGCAGAAGGTTACATCAAGCCTTTGAACATAACTCAATCATGTGTGATGTTTGTGCAATTTAAAGTAGAAAAAAAGGAAGAATAGATCATAAAATGTTGCAGTATCTTTTTCAGACGACCTTCAGGTGTTGCTCAGACAGTCAACTAAAAGCACTTGTATCAGGTTGGTTTTTGTGCAACAAAACACGGTAACACTTTACAATAAGGGTACATGAATCATGTTGGAATCATGGTCTGATTCATGATGAATTAACATATGACTCATGTATGTACTAATGATTAATATATCATGAGTCATGAAAGGATTCCTGTTGGAATCATGATGACTCATGATGAGTCACTATTAATATATCATGAATTAACACTGCTGTTAATTCATGTTGTTAATATATCATGAATTGTTAATTCATGTTGTTAATATATCATGAATTGTTAATTCATGTTGTTAATATATCATGAATTGTTAATTCATGTTGTTAATATATCATGAATTAACATTGCTGTTAATTAATGCTGTTAATATATCATAACACTGCTGATAGCTATCAATCAAATTATATATGAATCAAACTTTAGTGAAGGGTGCATGAGTAATGATGGAGTAATATCTGTTTTATGGTGAATTAAAACTAGGACGGGGGCTTCCAACCTTCATATCCGTCACCTGCTGGCCGTGGTCTACTTACCCCTCTGCTGGACTCAGCCCCTGGCCTACTGTTTTCCACAAGTCATATTCATGATGAATTAACTTATTAATTAGCAAAATCTTTTGAGTTACTATATGAGTCATGATATATTAATGATTAACATATGATGAATTCATGTATGAACAAGCATATTCATGATGAATTAATGTATTACTTAGCTAAATCTTTTGAGTCACTATAGGAGTCATGATATATTAATGATTAACATATCATGAATTAATGTATGAACAAGACATATTTCTAGTGAGTTAATACATACTCTGAAAATAATTCATGTCTGACTCATGATAGGTTGCCCCTTATTCTGCAGTCATGACATTATCATGATTACAACACCATGAGTTAATGTATGAACAAGAGATATTCATGATGAATTAACATATTACTTAGCAAAATCTTTTGAGTCACCATATGAGTCATGGTATATTAATGATTAACATACCATTAATTAATGTATAAAGATGTGATATTCAGAATGTGTTAATATATACTTAGAGAAGAAATTATGATTAAAGTTTTCTTTGCCTCTTATTGTAAAGTCATGACATCACAATCATAACTATACTATTAACCAGTGTGTCATATACTATTACAATACAAATGATTTATATAAACCAAGTGAAATCACAGCATTGTGTATTTTCCGAATGTCATCAATACAACCAAAATACCAGATTGGGTACAACAACATTTTAATTACCAAAAATATCCAAAGGCAGATCACAGAGAGAGAGAGAGAGAGAGAGAGAGAGAGAGAGAGAGAGAGAGAGAGAGAGAGAGAGAGAGAAAGAGAGAAAGAAAGAGAGAGAGAAATGAAAAGTCATTCTCCACAGTACACGGATGCATTGTCCTGCATGAAAAAAGTTAAAAAGTGCCCAAAAGTCAAGTCAAAATCTGCCTTGTTCAGAGAGACAACCAGAAGGAGGTTTTCCTGCCGCCTTCTCCGCAACCAGCCGTTTCTGGCGATCATGCACTCCTAATATGCCGAATACCCACTTTTTCTGTCGGCATGTTGCTGCAGCCCTTCCGCGGTGATACTGTAAAACACAAAAAGCAAAAATGGCAGACTCATGGTGAGGACAAGGGGGAGTTTGTTAAAAAAAAAAAAGTTTGAGAACTACCACGTTAGTGTATGTGACCTTTTCTTTTTTGCAGCATATCATCAAAATAGTGTCCACCATGCCAAACAACGCCAAAGCGATCACATGGAACAAGCTCCAGCAGCACCTACTGTCCCATGCCCACACTAAACTAAATATGTGGATTAGAGATGGTCTCCACAGCCACCTTTTGCACCACAAGAACAAAACCTTCACTGACAGGACACTGTGTATAATAATAATAATAATAATAATAATAATAATAATAATAATAATAATAATAATAGACTTGTATTTTTATGTCACCAATGCTGACCTCATTTAAAATAATATAAGTGCTTGTGAAATTTGCCTTTGAGTAGTAAACAAGTGCATGCAAAATTTTAGCTGTTTTGTAAAAATAATAATAAAAAAAGACAAAGTTTGGCCCTTGATTTCATCCCAGATTAAAATTTTGCCCCACTGTGAATTTCAGTTTGACACCCCTGCCCTATCCCACCAAAATACTGCCTCTGGTTCAGTTTCATCATGCAAATATTCCACTATTTTAGCCACCTTGGGTTCCATGAAAGGCACCATATAAAACTAAGTTATTATTTTCACATTGCTGTAAGAACAACAGTGTTTCGGGGAAATTGTCAGAGGTGGAAAAACTACTGAAAAAATATAGTTGAATAAAATTATCTTTACTTTGTTTAAATTCTACTCAGAGTAAAAGTACACATCTAAAAATATACAAAATTACTTTATTTAAAATATAACTTGAGTACAAATTACTTCATTAAAAGTTTCAACCTGCGCAGAGCTCAACCACGCATCTATGAGGTCAGATAGTCAACAAATGACATGATACGTTCCATACATGATATCTAGCAACTGGAGAACATCAGGCAAATGATATGTCTACAGCCGTTTTTTTACGTTCAGAACTAATAAATTATGAGAGATTACCGGCACAAATTACAAAGCGGGAGGGGGCGGGAGATGGGTCTGAAATACGGGAGAGTCCTGGGAAAAACGGGAATGTTAGCAGTTCAGTGTAAACATTTTTCAGTCCCATTGTACAGCCCATAACATGAGAATAAAGAAATTTAAACAACAATTAAAACTATTCAAACACACAAAATGCACGCAACACAAAGTGTTGAACTACGACTATCATCCCATTCCCTCGTCTACTTCCCTTGATCAGGGTAAAAATAATATAACGGCACGTTGTGCTTACATTGTGTCCCGTTGTTATACGGGGTGTTTAAAACAAACAATAAATTATCCGTTTGTGATGTGATGACTTACCACCACATGCTTTCGCTAATTTTGACGTAGAATTCTTCTCGGAATCCTTCAGTTTCAGAAAGGTTGCTAGCAAGACAAGGTCACGCAACTGACGTTCACTTCCGGGGTCAAAATGTTCCGCCCAAATATATTTTCCCCCACTATCAATATTGTACTCAGTAAAAATATAGCGTGTAAAATACTTGCATCAAAATGTAATTGAGTAAAAGTAAAATTTGCACATTTAACAAACCACTCTAAAAATTACAAGTTAAAACAACCGTGACCCCGGAAGTGAACGTCAGTTGCGTGACCTTGTCTTGCTAGCAACCTTTCTGAAGTTGAAGATATCATGGACGAGGATTCCGAGAAGAATTCTACGTCAAATTAGCGAAAGCATGTGGCGGTAAGTTAACACACGTGCCTTGTCCCTCACATTACAAACGGGTAATTTATTGTTTGTTTTAAACACCCCGCATAACAACCTTCCCATGTAAGCACAACGTGCCGTCATATTATTTTTACTCTGATCAAGGGAAGTAGACGAGGGAATGGGATGATAGTCGTAGTTCAAAAGAATGTATTTTAAACAGTTGGACCCAATGTGGACATTTTTAATTTTAGGATCCTGTGGGCACTTTGTGTTGCGTGCATTTTGTGTTTTTGAATAGTTTTAATTGTCGTTTAAATTTCTTTATTCTCATGTTATGGGCTGTACAATGGGACTGAAAAATGTTTACACTGAACTGCTAACATTCCCGTTTTTCCCAGGACTCTCCCGTATTTCAGATCCATCTCCCGCCCCCTCCCGCTTTGTAATTTGTGCCGGTAATCTCTCATAATTTATTAGTTCTGAACGTCAAAAACAAACTGTGGACATATCATTTGGCTGATGTTCTCCAGTTGCTAGAATTATGGAACATAATTTGTTGACTATCTGACCTCATAGATGCGTGGTTGAGCTCTGCGCAGGTTGAAACTTTTAATGAAGTAACCTGTACTCAAGTTATATTTTAAATAAAGTAATTTTGTATATTTTTAGATGTGTACTTTTACTCTGAGTAGAATTTAAACAAAGTAAAGATAATTTTATTCAACTATATTTTTTCAGTAGTTTTTCCACCTCTGACAATTTCCCCCGAAACACTGTTGTTCTTACAGAAATGTGAAAATAATAACTTAGTTTTATATGGTGCCTTTCATGGAACCCAAGGTGGCTAAAATAGTGGAATATTTGCATGATGAAACTGAACCAGAGGCAGTATTTTGGTGGGATAGGGTAGGGGTGTCAAACTGAAATTCACAGTGGGGCAAAATTTTAATCTGGGATGAAATCAAGGGCCAAACTTTGTCTTTTTTTATTATTATTTTTTACAAAACAGCTAAAATTTTGCATGCACTTGTTTACTACTCAAAGGCAAAATTCACAAGCACTTATATTATTTTAAATGAGGTCAGCATTGGTGACATAAAAATACAAGTCTACTGCTATTATTATTATTATTATTATTATTATTATTATTATTATTATTATTATTATTATTATTATTATTATTATTATACACAGTGTCCTGTCAGTGAAGGTTTTGTTCTTGTGGTGCAAAAGGTGGCTGTGGAGACCATCTCTAATCCACATATTTAGTTTAGTGTGGGCATGGGACAGTAGGTGCTGCTGGAGCTTGTTCCATGTGATCGCTTTGGCGTTGTTTGGCATGGTGGACACTAATTTGATGATATGCTGCAAAAAAGAAAAGGTCACATACACTAACGTGGTAGTTCTCAAACTTTTTTTTTTTAACAAACTCCCCCTTGTCCTCACCATGAGTCTGCCATTTTTGCTTTTTGTGTTTTACAGTATCACCGCGGAAGGGCTGCAGCAACATGCCGACAGAAAAAGTGGGTATTCGGCATATTAGGAGTGCATGATCGCCAGAAACGGCTGGTTGCGGAGAAGGCGGCAGGAAAACCTCCTTCTGGTTGTCTCTCTGAACAAGGCAGATTTTGACTTGAGTTTTGGGCACTTTTTAACTTTTTTCATGCAGGACAATGCATCCGTGTACTGTGGAGAATGACTTTTCATTTCTCTCTCTCTTTCTCTCTCTCTCTCTCTCTCTCTCTCTCTCTCTCTCTCTCTCTCTCTCTCTCTCTCTGTGATCTGCCTTTGGATATTTTTGGTAATTAAAATGTTGTTGTACCCAATCTGGTATTTTGGTTGTATTGATGACATTCGGAAAATACACAATTCTGTGATTTCACTTGGTTTATATAAATCATTTGTATTGTAATAGTATATTACACACTGGTTAATAGTATAGTTATGATTGTGATGTCATGACTTTACAATAAGAGGCAAAGAAAACTTTAATCATAATTTCTTCTCTAAGTATATATTAACACATTCTGAATATCACATCTTTATACATTAATTAATGGTATGTTAATCATTAATATACCATGACTCATATGGTGACTCAAAAGATTTTGCTAAGTAATATGTTAATTCATCATGAATATCTCTTGTTCATACATTAACTCATGGTGTAGTAATCATGATAATGTCATGACTGCAGAATAAGGGGCAACCTATCATGAGTCAGACATGAATTATTTTCAGAGTATGTATTAACTCACTAGAAATATGTCTTGTTCATACATTAATTCATGATATGTTAATCATTAATATATCATGACTCCTATAGTGACTCAAAAGATTTTGCTAAGTAATACATTAATTCATCATGAATATGCTTGTTCATACATTAATTCATCATATGTTAATCATTAATATATCATGACTCATATAGTGACTCAAAAGATTTTGCTAAGTAATAAGTTAATTCATCATGAATATGACTTGTGGAAAACAGTAGGCCAGGGGCTGAGTCCAGCAGAGGGGTAAGTAGACCACGGCCAGCAGGTGACGAATATGAAGGTTGGAAGCCCCTGTCCTAGTTTTAATTCACCATAAAACAGATATTACTCCATCATTACTCATGCACCCTTCACTAAAGTTTGATTCATATATAATTTGATTGATAGCTATCAGCAGTGTTATGATATATTAACAGCATTTATTAACAGCAATGTTAATTCATGATATATTAACAACATGAATTAACAGCAGTGTTAATTCATGATATATTAACAACATGAATTAACAGCAGTGTTAATTCATGATATATTAACAACATGAATTAACAATTCATGATATATTAACAACATGAATTAACAGCAGTGTTAATTCATGATATATTAATAGTGACTCATCATGAGTCATCATGATTCCAACAGGAATCCTTTCATGACTCATGATATATTAATCATTAGTACATACATGAGTCATATGTTAATTCATCATGAATCAGACCATGATTCCAACATGATTCATGTACCCTTATTGTAAAGTGTTACCCAAAACACTGTGTTAAACAGTGCTGGGTAAGTTACTTTGAATAGGTTTCTTCCTTTTTTTTTTTGCTTAAAAATGTCAAAGAAATTAAAAAAAAACAAAAAAAACAGTTAAACAGGGTATTGATCCTTGTGCTGTGATGTTACTTTGGATGTGATTTAAGATGCTTCCTTAAAAACACTATCAAAGATCTTTATGCAATAGATTCTAAATAGGAAATACATTTTAAATACTTAAATATTTGCTGAAAGTTACTTGAATTTGTTCAAAATGTTAATATTCTTTAACTTTGCATTTAAGTATACAGGTGAACACGTAGTGATGAAATATCTATTCTTATTCTATTATTATTATTATGAAAAAAACTATTCAATAATGTCTGTATATTCTTCTATTATACATTTACTTACTGAACTCTCATGAACAACACCTTATGTTACAATCATTTGAAGTGTTTACACCCTTTATATTAAGGCACAGAAACTTGTTTAGAAAAGAAATTAGCAAAGAGAAAAGTAAATATTAATAATGTAATTGATATTTTTAACTAACGGAGCTGAAATGTGACCTTTTGACTTGCTGTGTGTGTGTGTGTGGACAGTTGAGTCCACATCCACATCCAATTGCTTAGCAAATCATGATCAATTTTGTTGTCAATCATGTAAGTGGAGTTCTACATCGATCTGAATGTGAGCTTGGTTCAGACATATGTGTCACCAACAGCATTGTTAAAACTCCCAGTTGTTGTCTGTACCTGCAGCACACTTGTGCCCCTATTCATCAAATTGTAAACCATATGAATGGGGTGGCAGATGCTCGGTTGGTAGACTGGGTCATCCGGTGACTGAAAGGTCGGCGGTTTGCGTCCAGGCTCTGGCTGTCCACATGTCGAAGTGTCCTTGGGCAAAGACACTGAACCCTGACTTAGTCTCCCAGTAGGACTGACAGAATCTTAGAAACCTACTGGTGTATGAGTGTGTGTGAATGGGTGAATGTGAGGCTAATGTAATTCGCTTTGAGCACCATGAAGGTGGAGAAGGGCTATAGAAGTGCAGAACATTTAACATTTTTTTACGTGTCACATTATTTTTAGAGTAACGGTAACAGCGATACAGTTATGGATAAAGTAATTACTCTGTTACTCAAAATGTGGCTGCGTTAGTAACACCGTTATACTCTAATGCTGTTATTCCCACCACTGGTATTAAACCAATTTACACCAATAATACCATTACAGTTTCCACACACTAATGGGCATATCTCACTTGATTTGTATGATGGTAAGTAATGGGTTGAAAGAAAGGCTTAAAAATAGATGTTATAAATAAACTAAAGTGGGTTCACCTGTGTGTGTTTAGCATTTTGTATGATGCAGTGCTTTGGGAGGGGTAGTTACTAGCAGTACTTTATTTTCATGAACCTCAGCATATTCTTTTACCCTTTTTTTTTTTTTCACTTGGCAAAGATTTTTATAATTATATAAACACAATGACAATAACCTGGGATGGTGTTAAACGCCTCTATTAACAAAAATGAAGCATTAGGAGCAGAGGCACCTGCTCCATGAACCCCATTACACCACAACTGAAAGACATTCTTCTGCTGTAGTCCAGACACCTTTTGGAGGGTGCACAACAGAAGTTTGAGTGTAGGTAGTGTACCCACCATGTTATGTTATCGTTAATCTTTTAACCCCTTAAGTGTCTGTAGCTGCGCTTCCATTACCCTTTGGAAATTTGCAAAATGTAAATATCGCTATAAAATCTGCTAATGGAAACAACATATTCTAATATATTCCAAAAGTGCAATGGAAACACTTTTTCCGCAATTATATGTCACAGGATGTGACATACATGGTCACATAATCACTGGCAGCCGCAGTCACTGTAACCATAACAACCATAGACCCAGCGTTGACGTGTTCCATCTCATGCCTCACAGCAAGAAGATCCAGGGTTCAATTCTAACACCAGCCGATGCAACCTTTCTGTGTGGAGTTTACATGTTCTCCTTGTGTCTGCGTGGGTTTTCTCCAGGTACTCCAGTTTCCTCCCACCATCCAAACACATGCATTGATAGGTTAACTGGTTAATCTAAATTGTCTATAGGTGTGAATGTGACAGTGATAGACTTAGACTTAGACTTCCTTTATTGTCATTGCACAAGAATACACACAACAGTGGGATTTTTGGCAACGAGACGTCGTTGCTTGGCTTCCGGAGTACACCTACTAAATAAATAAGTAAAAAAAGCATCTGAGGAACAGAGTAAACAGGATGAGTAGTGCCGTAAACAGAATGAATAGTGCAAAAAACAGAGTAAGTAGTAGTGCAAATATAGGGGGGGTTGTTTCACAACCAGGAGGTAGATTTTTTTTGTCCATGTTATGGATAAGTGCACTGTGAGTACATTGTCCATGAGGTACACGAATGAGTTTGTGGGGGGGTTGTTATTTGTCATTCAGTAGTCTGGTGGCCAGGGGGAAGTAACTGTTCCTGAATCTGGCCGTTCTGCAGCGGATGCTGCGGAACCTTCTCCCAGATGCCATGCGAGTGAACAGTCTGTGCTGGGGATGAGTGGGATCAGAGAGGATCCGGTGGGCTCTGGATATGCAGCGGCTCTCTGCTATGTCCTGAATTGTGGGGAGCGGGGCCCCGATGATCTTCTCCGCCGTCCTCACCACCCTCCGCAGAGCCTTCCAGTCTGAGGCCCTGCAGCTCCCGGACCAGACGGAGATGCAGCTAGTCAGCAGGGTCTCTATTGTCCCTCTGTAGAAGGTGGTTAGGACGGGGGGGGGGGGGGAGAGGCTCTTCTCAGCCGTCGCAGGAAATGCAGGCGCTGCTGTGCCTTCTTCGCCAGGGAGGAAGTGTGGAGTGACCAACTGAGGTCATCTGTGATCTGCACCCCCAGGTACTTGGTTGTGCTCACGATTTCCACTGCTGTGTCATTGATGTGAAGGGGTGTGTGGCTGGGTCTGGATCTCCTGAAGTCTACGATGATCTCCTTAGTTTTGTCGACATTCAGGACCAGGTTGTTCACCTTACACCAGTCTACAAGATGTTGCACTTCCTCCCTGTAAGCCAGTTCCTTATCGTCCTGAATGAGACCCACAACTGTTGTGTCGTCCGCGTACTTCAGGATGTGGTTGCTGCTGTACCTGGGGCGACAGTCGTGGGTCATCAGAGTGAATAGCAGGGGGCTCAGAACGCATCCCTGGGGGGAGCCGGTGCTCAGGGAGATGACACTGGATGTGTTCTTGCCCACTCGGACAGACTGGGTTCTGTCAGTGAGGAAGTCCAGTAACCAGTTACAGAGGGATGTTCTGAGACCCAGGGGCTCCAACTTGCCAACCAGGTCCTGGGGGATGATTGTATTAAAAGCGCTGCTGAAGTCCAAGAACAGCATCCGTACATGGGTGTTCCTCTCCTCCAGGTGCTCCAGGCTCAGGTGGAGAGCAGCGGAGATAGCATCCTCAGTGGAGCGGTTTTGCTGGTATGCGTATTGGTGGGGGTCAAATGATGGGGGGAGTATGGAGATGATGTGGTCTTTCACAACCCTCTCGAAGCACTTCATGATGATGGGTGTGAGTGCAACGGGGCGAAGGTCGTTAAGGCATGTGACGGCTGGTTTCTTGGGCACTGGGATTATTGTGGCTGACTTGAAACATGGGGGGACGACAGCCTGGTTCAGCGAGATGTTGAAAATGTCCGTGAGCACATGGGCCAGCTGGTCTGCACATTCCTTTATCAGCCGTCCTGGGATGTTGTCCGGGCCTGCAGCTTTTCGTACATTAACCTTCCTCAGGGCTCTCCGCACTGCAGTGGTTTCGAGCCTGAGTGCCTGTTCGTCGGGGTGGAGGGTGGCTTTCCTTGCTGGTCTATTGTTCAGAGCCTCAAACCTTCCGAAGAAGCTGTTCAGCTCATTTAGGAAGCCGATGTCGTCCTGACAAGGTGTGGATGTGACTTTGTGGTCCGTGACAGTCTGGATGCCCTGCCACAGTTTACGGGTGTTTTTGGGGTCCAGGAAGAAGCCTTGTATCTTCTGACTGTAGGCGCGCTTTGCTCCTCTGATGGCCCGGTTCAGATTCGCCCTCGCTGATCTGAGCGCCGTCGCATCACCAGTTTTGAATGCAGCATTACGCTCCTTCAGTCTATCCCGCACCTCCTTGGTCATCCAAGGCTTCTGGTTCGCCCGGGTGACAATGGTCCTGGTGACTGTAACCCTCTCCATGCACCATTCTATGTAGCTGAGCACAGATGCAGCGTACTCACCCACGCCGGTGTTCTGGTTGTCTGTTGCGGCCTCCTTAAATATACTCCATTCAGTGCACTCAAAGCAGTCCTTCAGTGCAGACATGGCTCCCTCAGGCCATACTCTCACCTTCTTTACTGCAGGCTTTTCTCTGATGAGCAAGGGCTGGTATGCAGGAATTAGCATAACAGAGAGGTGGTCTGAGGAACCAAGGTGGGGGCGGGGTGCTGCTCTGAATGCATTCTTGATGTTAGTGTATACCTGATCCAAGGTATTTTTCCCTCTTGTGGCGAAATCCACATGCTGGTGAAAGTTTGGTAGTACTGTCTTCATGTTGGCCTGGTTAAAGTCCCCAGCAACAATGAAAACTCCCTCCGGGTGTGCGGATTGCATGTCGCTGATGGCACGGTAGAGTATCTTGAGGGCCTGTTTACAGTTAGCACTGGGTGGTATGTACACAGCTACCGTGATGACACAGGTAAATTCACGGGGCAGGTAGAAGGGTCTGCATCTCACAATCATAAATTCTATGTCCGTACAGCAGTGACTGGAGACCAGAGTAGTGTTGTTACACCAGCTATTGTTAGTGTAGATGCAAACACCGCCCCCACGGGTTTTACCTGTGAGAGCTCCTGATAGTTTGTCTATATATGTTCAGCCCTGAGATGAACTGGAGACTCATACAGGGTGTACCCCGCCTTCACCCATTGGAGTTGGATTAGGCCCTAGTGAGGGTAAAGCGGGTTCAGATGATGAGATTTTATATATATCATATATTAGCAATGACAACGACCATTGATTGCTATTGAGAGAGCATAGCTTCCAGCAATAGCTTCAAGCAATTATAAGGTATGTGTTTTTGCTCCGTGATGGTTTTGTTAGGTAAATAAATCACTCATTCAAACATATTGTTTTGAGAAAAAACACATTTTATTTTCTTGACCCCAGGAAACCTGCTGGGACTACTTTCGCTTTGGCCGAAACTGGACCAGTACTCGACTCACAGGACACTGTTGGGAGTAAATCACTGTGGGTGCACCAGAGTAAAGATGCTGATGACATATACATTCATGTGAAAAATAGTGAACTATCCATTTAAGAAAGGTTGTCATCTGTGACCCCCAGTGACCCCTGTGACCCTAGTGAGGATAAAGCGGGTTCAGAAAATAAGATTAGATAAAGTCAGGACACTTAAAACAAGTGTGCTGGTGTCCCCTTTCCCCCCTCCCCCCCCTGGGGGGAGTGGTGGCTCTCCTGACAGTGTCTGCACGGGAGCCATGGACGACAGGATCTGCAGTATCTCGCCTGTGCCGACCTGTGACCCCGGACCACCGCCCCTGCCTGTCTGGACCAGCCCCCCTTCCTGCATTTATATATGGACGTTCATCTATAGCCTGTCCGTCCATGTATTTCTGTAGTTGATTGTGTTTTTGTAAAGCCCTCTGAGATGATTTTGTTGTGATTTAGGGCTTTATAAATAAAATTGAATTGAATTGAAGTTTATTTTTTAATAAATACTCTTGTCTTCTGGTCCAAGAAGGCATGAACTGAACTGAAAACCAAACCCTTCATCATGAATAAGTTCAGGGAGTTGTAGTCACAGGCTCCTCCCACCTCCAATGATTCAGTGATTTGTTGAACGAAACAATCTTTTTTAGTGATTCAATTCAACTAAAATAACTGCCTTGCCCATCACTATATTATAACTGTTCCTGTCACTGTATTGTTACACAGTAAATATTGCAGTGTTAAATCAACACTTAGAGAGTTTATTTAACTTCTTCTAGAGTGTATTTGGTCCCATTTTCTCCAAATTAACACTGCAAAATTTACTGTGTATGTGTGTGGAAAGGACCAAAAATGATTATTTTTATTTTTGGTAATTAGTCACCATAAAAGCCTAATCAGTATAGACCTTCAGTGAAGTGAAACACAAAGGTCTCCATATAAATAATATGGTGCAACCTAATAAGTGTGACAGTGGTGAGGTAATTGTCAATCAGGTGCAGTTCGTGCGCACACAGCCCGTCCATTGAAAAGGTTTAATTAGGCAGCAGGTCAGACGGACTATGGGACTAAGGCAGAGCAGCATCTTTAATTCTACTGTGTCATGGTTAAAGAAATTAGTTCCACTCCAGCTCTTCCTGCTGTGACAGGTCAAATATCCCAGAGGAATATCTCACTGGGATCATGTTGACATTCTTCTTTATTAAAATCATTTATTAAAATGCTTGACACAATAAATCCTCGTACAAACACACTGCTGTTCAGTTTATTTTTACTATTCAGAGCAGATTCTTTCCAGTTCAAGCCAGACCCCCCCCCCCAAGAACCAGTAATTTAATCAAAGAATACAGAACTTAACCTGTTATCAGCGAAGTGAATATTTTTGGTATTTTCTGCGAACTGTATGCGCTACCAAAAGCCATGTTAAAGCTGTTTTTGTTATGCAAATAAATCACTCACTCAAACACATAGCCCAGGAAACCTGCTGGGACTACTTTAGCTTTGACCAAAACTGGACCAGAACTTGACTCACAGGACACTGTCGGGGGTAAGTCACGGTGGGTGCACCAGAGTAAAGACAATGATGATATACAGATTCATGTGAGAAATATTGAACTATCCCTTTAACCCTCATGTATTCAGAGGCCAATGTGCTGTTTAGTGTCTTCCATCTTTATAGGATGGTTCTTCTGCCTGTTATTACTGATCCTTTGCACATGTGCAATTTTACTTTGTCAAATGGCTTGAAATTTGTTGGCAGAGAAGAGTTGGCAATACTTATTGTATTGTATTGTATTCTATACACAATACTTCTCATGCAGACTACAGTTTAATAGAGCAGTTGACATAATAGCATGTACATGTAAATGGTCAACCACATGAAACTTTTATTCACTTATGACTATTAAACAGAATGGAGGCTTGATAAAAAAAAATAGACATATAAACTTTTAACTTGTATCACAAGACGTCATGTAAGCAGTTGTTGTTCAAACACAGAATAATACAATACGTTAGCACAACAATATTTTACAGTGTGGTTGGACTCCAAAAACAGTTAGATGGTCACAGCTTGGTAAAAACACAGTAAAGAAAATAAGAGAGACTAAAAACGAGAGTAAAATCAAAATACAACAAGGAAAATAATGAGGGGAATAGAGTCTATTTTTTTATTGTTAGTTGGTGTTTGTCCCCTATTCCTTTGAGGATTCAGATGAGATAGATAGACAGACAGACAGACAAATAGACGGATAGACAGATAGACGGATAGATAGATAGATGGATAGATAGATAGATAGATAGATAGATAGATAGATAGATAGATAGATAGATAGATAGATAGATAGATAGATAGATAGATAGATAGATAGATAGATAGATAGATAGATAGATAGATAGATAGATCTTTTGTCACCACACAGACATTTGCAAGTGGTGTCAGGCACAGCAGCACTTTTTTCTTTGAATAAACAAACCAGCTTCTCTTGATTTTTTTTCTCCATTCACTAATTTCCTAAAGAAACAGTGATGTCGACAACTTCTCCCGTTCTCAGTATGAAAACTCAGATGTATCTGATATGGTCCTGTACTGACCATGTCTGGTGGTAACTTGGAAGTCCCATGGTGCTTGAACACACAGGTGACGTGCCTCTTTCGCACACCAGTGGTACTGGTGCCATGTCTGTGTGGTACTGGTGTCTGGAATGCTTGATGTGGTAGATGATCCATCTTCTGCATCTGTAGGCACAGAGAGGTACGCACTCATCAGCTTTCCAAGGAGGGAGTAATTTTAAAAAAAAATTGTTCATCTTTCTTGTGTTTGCAGCGTTTTGTCGATGCGGTAGGTTTCCGTCTGACAGCCACCGTACAATGACAGTCAATACGACATTCTGTCCAAGTGAAACACAATACAAGTAATGCAGCATTAGAAATTAGTATTCTATATTCAGACCCTCCAGGATTTCGCGATGTTTTGCGATTTGCAACTTCAACGCAAAGTCAAGCAATTCCTGTGAATTCAGTGCAATGTTACAATTTTAACGAATCAACTTTCCCGCAAAATGTGGCCAATCATTTGTGATGTCTTGAGCTACTCCTTCTGCCTTTTCCTGTTTACCTTACAGTACAAAGTAACATGTGTGCGGCCAGCAGTTCACATTTGACTAGTACCAACAGGTGCATTTGTCATCCAGGCAATATTTTATTTGTCATATTTTAAAGGTTGTCTTAATATCTCAGTGTTTTTGTTCTATTGTTGTCAGAAACTGCCTCTACTACACAGTACACAGTACATTTAAAAACGTTTCACAACTTCATATAGTGTTGTGAGGTCATATGAACTTTAAACTTTGAACCAACACGTGCATTTGCAAAAAATGCACCAGTAATGCACCTGTAATCCTCATAATCGTTTATTTACCATTAGGGGTGCAACGGATCAGAAAACTCAGGGTCCGGATCGATCCTTGGATTCAGAGTCACGGATCGGATCAATTTTCGGATCAGCAAATTAAAAAAAAAAAAAATCGACAAGACAAATAGCCTAGACATAAGTTGTGTCTTTTTGTTTATTAACAATATAAAATCAACTTAAAGTGCACACTTAATATGTTCTTTTCAACATTATTAATGAAAAACAACTTAAAGTGCAACATAAGCTGTGATGAAGTGAGCGGTTATTGTCACATAGCTCACCGTTCCCCTTGACGTCCACCCATCTGTTGTGAGTGCAACAGAGGGTGCTACCGCTAGTTCATCCACAACTTTCTTTTTCTCCTGCTCATAAAACTCTGGCACAATCTTTTTGCTGAAGTGGGTGCGCGATGGGATGTCGTAACGTGGCTCGAGAACGTTCAGCATATATTTAAAGCCATTGTTTTCCACAACTGAATATGGCCGCATGTCTGCACCGATAAACACACCAATAGCGTTTGTTATAGCCTTAGCTCGATCGGATGTTGCAGGAAGGGACTGTTTAAATGCCGCGGTGATAAGGGGCTGTGCTTTCAGTTTCTCTCCTGTCAGTGAAACACCGGGGTGATGCCGCTTCAAATGCGTGGCCATCGCAGATGTGTTTCCACTGTTATATGGTTTTCTTGTGCCACAGTGCCTACATACAGTCACGGTTTTATCCACCAACCTCTTTCCTTCATCATTGGCACTTACAGGGAATACGAAATGCTCCCAAACTGGGGATTTGAATGAGGGTCATTCAAGCTCCTCCGTTCCTCCGCTCGCCATGACCACGCTGTGTGTGAACTGAACAGGTGAACCCGCGGACCATGTGTGTGCCGAACCGAAATGATTGTTCCGAACGGATCACGGATCAATGCTGATCCGTTGCGCCACTATTTACCATCTTGGTAAGCTAGTTTTGAGGACCATATCTATCATATATCTTTGAATGAATTCTCTGGTAACTAAATATTTGAAATTTTATTCATTTTGATTACAAAAAGAGAAAATTGCAACTTTCACTTCCTCCTGTAACAAAAGCCTGAAAAGCACCACAACTTTCTTTGCAATTTTTTTTGGAAAAACTCATGCAACATCAGACATTTTAGGATGCAACAATCTCAAAAATGGCCTGTGAAATCCTGGAGGGACTGTATATTTGAGCTTGTCATGAATATTAGTATATTAAAAAATCATGTTCCATCCCTAGTGGTTAGTTATTGTCATTCCACTACATACTTGCATTTTATAAACAAGTCTTTAGACACTCTCGCTCAGGCTACTCAGCTGCGGTTGATCAAGCCACAGCTTGTGCATAGGTAGCATTCACTTCCCCTCATGGTTCTCCTCTCTGGGTCCAGAGCCATCTTGAAGCTTTCTGTGCTGCTTCAGTGATGGTCTTAATGGCTGGGCTCATTGCCCTTCCTGTGATGTTCAAGGCACTCAGGACTACTGCAAATAATAGAAATTAATAATACTGTAATTACATCCTTTTCTTACCCTGCACTATACAATTATCTGTATTTACACTCTACTATGTCATTACACTTTCCTGTTTTGCACTTTGTTTGTTTTTCTTATTATGTGAATGCTGCTGCTATTACAAAGCAACTTCCCAAATGTTGGATAAATAAATTACGTCTATTATATTCTATTCTAAGGGAAACAGCAGACATTAAATGGAAAACCTTGCCCTTGCGAATTGTTTCAAAGTAGGCTCTTAATGGCAACATTTCTTGGTGGTACCACTATGTTTCCTAACTACAATGTTTTGTTTTGTTTTTCTTGGAAAGAAGACTGGAGAAAATACTTAACATCAGAGGAAACAGTTCTTTGTGCTCATAACGTCACACATTAGGCTGAAAGGTTGTGGAACTATGTCAATTTAATTGCGACCAAACTTGCAGCTAATAATCATAGTTTATTTCCATTTCCATTTATTTTTATTTTATTTAACCTTTATTTATTTAGGAAAGTCACTAAGAACACACTCTTATTTATAATGATGACCTGTCAAAATACCGTAGTCACTTTAGGGGAAAGTGTAGAGGGCTGAAAACTAAAAACATACACAAATATTTACATAAAATGATGGTTAAATAACATGCAACACACAACAAACAGAATCCTTCAGTGTGAAGAAATTATTCAGAATTTTTGTCTTCAGTTATAATCTATAGTGAAATGTCGACACAAAAACACACAGTGCATCATTTTATACTAATAGCTCTACTGCTAGCTTACTAGCCACACGTAGCAGAACAACAGTACAATCAGTTAAGACAGACAGCTGTAACATAAGTAACACATGATTTTAACCAGTAATGTAGTTTATAATATAAATACCTTTAGAACACTCTTTATTCTCTTCTTCCTCCTCTGTTTTCATCCCTCAGTACCAGAAGGTTTAGATTCTTCATGTTCACTAAACAGCTGGGAGTAGCGCACAGTACTTTATATTCTTGATTAACATTGAAAGCTGCTTGCAGGTGCCCCCTCACAAAAAAATATATGTTCGTTTCATTATTAGGTTAAATCATGGTGTGTACACAGAGGGGACACCAGGAGGTATTGTGTTTATTTGTTTAAAGTGTTGTTTTCTTTCATTTGGTCCATTGTAGTGTTATGTCCTACATTATCTTTAGGCAAAGTCCAGTTTAGGTGTAAAGAAAATTTGGTGAAAGTCAACAATAGAGGGCGCCCCAGGCACATGTGGGACCCTAGGCGAATGCCTTATATGCCTATGCCAGGCATTGGCTCTGTTGCAGTCTGTTTATTGTTATTCAGGGCAGCTACTGCAGAGGGGATGAAATGTTTTTTTTGTTAATGTTTTTCCTGGCCAGTGGGGTTCTGTAGCGTGCAGCATGAAGCAGTGGTGGAGTGGATGGGAGGGGTCATCACTGATGAGGGTAGCTTTCCTCACTGAGCAGCTGTAAAATTCACACAGAGGGGGTTGGACTGTTTGGGTGATTTTACTGGCCTGATTGATGATATATTACCCCACTCATGAAAGGGGACAACTTTAAGGAAAAACTACTGGCCTAATTTACTTGACATTTTCAGAAAAAGGTGCATGGTGTACAGACACACGGATGATGTATATTTTGATCCAAAACCTGTATCCATTTTCCATTCTCTTTCCAATTAAATTTTCCCCCAATTTTCAGTACCGAACCTGCCCGCCATCCGCCGATTAAGTTTTAGGTTTAATGAAGATGCCTCAGATATTAGGACTATGACTATCATCTTTTTCAAACAATGTAGTTGAGTAGTAGCCTATATCTTGCCAATAAACTGTAGCCCTGGCCTGTACGTAGCAGCCACAAACACTGCCGAACAACTGATGAAAGCAGTTTGTTAAGGTGCACAGCTGTTAGTAGTGACAATGACCATTGATCACTATTGAGAGAAAGTAGCTCCAAGCAATTAGGAGGTGTGAGTTTTTGTTCTGTGACGGTTTTGTTATGTAAAAAAATCACTCATTCAAACACATACTGTTTTGACAAGAAACACGTTTTATTTGTATTTGTCTGTCGCATGGGATAAAATGCAGCAGCAAGATTATTAACAGGATCTAATAGAAGAGAACACATCACCCCTGTGCTCCAAACCCTTCATTGGCTACCAGTTGAGTCTAGAATTGAATTTAAAATCCTCCTCCTTACATATAAAGCCATTAATGGTATGGGCCCCTCTTATCTTAAAGATGATCTGGTTCCGTGCCACCCCAATA
Organism: Siphamia tubifer; assembly: GCA_020466265.1. Lineage (NCBI taxonomy): Eukaryota > Metazoa > Chordata > Actinopteri > Kurtiformes > Apogonidae > Siphamia > Siphamia tubifer. The sequence goes on from CM035792.1 coordinate 50,940,773, forward strand.
GAACCCTTCGTTCTCAGAATGCAGGTTTATTGAAAGTTCCTAGGGTTTCTAAAAGTACAGTAGGAGCTAGAGCCTTTAGTTATCAGGCCCCTGTCTTATGGAATCAGCTTCCCTTTAATATTAAAGACGCCGACACAGTCTCTACATTTAAAATCAGGCTTAAAACATTCCTGTTCGAGAAAGCCTATGATCAGGTTAGTTAGAAAATTATGTGGTGTATGAGTCACAGTTCAGTTTAGACTGCCCTAGGAGTTAGAATGCTGGGGAAGTACAGTACACTGAGTTCCTTCTTTCTTCTCTTTTTCTCCCTCACACCTGACCACTGCCCCTGCCTGTCTGGACCAGCCCACCTTCCTGCATCTATATATGGACGTTCATCTATAGCCTGTCCGTCCATGGGAGTGGATCTGTCCTTCAATCTGGTTCTCCTCGAGATTTCTTCTTTTTCCCACTGGGTTTTGAAGTTTTTTCTTGCCGAGAAGGAGGGTCTAAGGACAGGGGATGCTTGGGACTTTTTTCATGTATCTCTGTAGTTGATTGTGTTTTTGTAAAGCCCTTTGAGACGACTTTGTTGTGATTTAGGGCTTTATAAATAAAATTGAATTGAATTGAATAACTATTACCTATGGACCACTGGTAATTTGCAATTACCCCCGTACCTCTGTGATATTGTGTGGCACATTTGGACGGGATACACAAAAGTCTGTAATTCAGGCAAATTGCAGACGTTATGACCGGATATGTCGTAAGTTCCCAACATCCTGTTTGGTCTCAATACATTAATAAGGTATGAAAACAAAGTATGCATAAGAACAGCGCTGTATCCACAAAGGGAAAAATCCCATTGATAAGGATGCAATCTGTAAATGTGCTCCACGCCTTCAAAATAAGAGCGGAGTCAGTGCAGATGAAAGCAGTGTTGAGGTTACAATGGAAGTGAATGGACAGTTCTTAGCATAGACTTTCCCTCTGGTAAACAGCCGACGGAATCTTTAGACAGAACCTCAGATAGCTATAAATGTCAGTGTACATGTGGGTTGGTGTGACCATATCTTCCTTATCGCATGTTGCCACACAATTCCAGCCACATTCCCCATAATTATTCCGAATTACCAGTGGTCCATAGGTAATAATTATCCTGTGTGAATAGGGCATAATTTTATACAAATTCATGTGAAAAATAGTGAACTATCCCTTTAAGGTAACTAATGCTCAGGAAAACTGTTCAATATATATCATTATATAATTACACAATACGCTATATAAGCTCAGTTAGTCCATTTACAATTCAGTCCAGTGCAATTTAACTCATAAAGACCCAAACATTCACCATCAACCAAAATCATCCACTGATATAAATGGTTTGATCCCTGTTGATCCAAAATGCATGTAATTAACTAATGTAAATGCAGTTTGTCATCTTTTCGTGGTCATTGAGACATTGGACATTCACAGGCTCAGTGGTTTTTAAGTGGTGAGGCAGGCTTCCCTTGGGCAGTGCCAGAGGACTTAAGGGGAGGTGTGGCTTGAGACAAAAATAAACCTGAATTATTTTTTTTTTAAAAAGCGTAAACGTGGTTAGCTAACTACAATACACGAGAGAGGATCAAAAACACACCTGAAATGAAAGTGAGAGAGGACACAGAGTCTGTCATTTATAGAGGTGTTAGCTTGCCCCTACTGCCTGTCATTTATAGAGGTGCTAGCCCCGCCCCCACTGTCTGTAATTTATAGAGGTATTAGCCCTGCCCCCACTGTCTTTTATTTATAGAGATGTTAGCCCCGCCCCCACTGTCTGTCATTTATAGAGGTGTTAGCCCTGCCCCCACTGTCTGTTTTTTGTAGAGGTGTTAGCCCCTCCCCCACAATTAGTTTTTTATAGAAGTGTTAGCTCCGCCCCCACAGTGTGTTATTTACAGAAGTGTTAGCCCCGCCCCACTGTCTGTTATTTATAGATGTGTTAGCCCCGCCCCCACTGTGTGTCATTTATAAAGGTCTTAGCCCTGCCCCCACTCTCTGTTATTTATAGAGGTGTTAGCCCCGCCCCCACTGTCTGTTATTTACAGAGGTGTTAGCCCTGCCCCCACTGTCTGTTATTTATAGAAGTGTTAGCCCCGCCCCTACTTTTTGTTATTTATAGAAGTGTTAGCTCTGCCCCCACAGTGTGTTATTTACAGAAGCGTTAGCTCCACCCCCACAGTATGTTATTTACAGTGGTATTAATTAACAATACTTTTTCATGTTTTGATAAGAAGCTTAATGAATTTGGATGTTTTAAAACATAAAATGCGACTACTTATGAAAAATTCATGGTACGAAAATACTTCTGGAATGAATTAAGTAGAAGTACCACTGTATATTTTTTGATTACCACTTATTGACTTTTGCTCTTGAAGCAGATTTTTTGTTGTTGTGAATCTGTTCTATTTGATTGATTTCCATAAAAGTCAACTGAAAAACTTGCTCCGTTCAGTGTAAACTGACTGTGTGGTTCAGTGCTGCAGTCAGACTGACCTTTGTGCAGACAAATAAACTGAACATCCACACAAACTGACCATAATGTTTGTCTCTGAAAGCATTAAACCCTTAGTTTCATTGACATCCTAATATCATATCAAGTTATACCATCTTCCTGAAATGATACCAGTGGAATCAATATAACCCAATATAGCTCCACTTAATCGCTTACAATCCACCAATGAAAATGAGTTTGATGTCCCAGTAAAGAGCTCAATGTGACCCAAATGAATTATAGAAAAGACTCCAATGAACTCTGCATGACTGTGGACAGCAACTCGATAACTTTATACGTCCGGTCATGACTTTTAGTGACTGAAGGAACGGTGACTCTATACAGATGGAAGTCGCCTCTACAGAGTTCGTATGGACCCACAGGACTGTAGACTGGTAGTGATGGATCTAATGACCCCAAAAGGTGTGTGTGTGTGCGTGTGTGTGTATATATATATACACTGGAAAAAATCGAAACTTGACCATCTAGTTCAAATATCTCATTATACTTAAAATAAAACTTTCCGGGACCAAAAATAACCTAGAAATAATAACAATAATAATAATAATAATAGTAATAATAATAATAATCTTTATTTGTATAGCACCTTTCATGCCAACACTGTAGCCCAAAGTGCTTCACATTGATTAAAAATTAAAGTACAATTTTAAGGGTGAAAGATACTTTATACAAAATAAACTGATTATAAAATTTCAATAAATAAGAAATAAAATTCAGATAAAATTACAAAAGTACAAGATGAACTGATTATACATATATTATACAATTTAATAACATTATAAGAGTAAACTGATTGTACATACATTATACAATTTCAATAGAGCAAATGTAATAGAGTAAGTAATGGCAACTCCAATTTTTTTTACCTCCGCCAAGGAGGTTATATTTTTGCCAAAGTTAGTTTGTCTCTCTGAAGAAAACTCAAAAAAGTTATGGATGGATCTTGAGGAAATTTTCAGGGTAGGTTGGTAATGGGGAGATCTGGAAATGATAACGATTTCGGTGGTGATCCGGGGGGGGGGTCTACCTTGGCGGAGTCTTTGTCTTAGTCTAACACAGACCCCATTAACTGAAGAAAATACTTACTTTTATAAATTGTCCAAACAAAAAATATATGGATAACCTGAAAACTGAAATTTCTTCAGAAAATTAAGTTAATTTTAACAGTTTTCTGCCTGAACTTATCATTTCTCCATGCGCTTTATGGATCAGCCTTAGGGCTGGTAACAGAAACTGGTAACAGAAACTGGTAGCAGAAGCAGAAAATGGTTAAAATTGTGCTTAATTTTCTTTAGACATATCAGGTTGTTCATATTGTGTTGGTAATTACAATGGGACCAGAGATATACATGTTAAAGAAATGTCTCGGAAAGAGATGTCTCTAGTCAGGTGACACAGGTTACAGTAATTTGCATATAGAGGTCGACATCCAGCCACCAGGAGTCCATTCCCCAACAATGGAAACCCCCTGAACGGAAAGTTACAAGAGACGTGAAGCAAGAAGTAGGAGAGGTCAGTTATATTAAAATGATGAAAAGACAATGAAAAGTTTGTCTTAACCAGGTCCGCACATGACCATAGATTTTAATTAAGTAGAGTTACCTATGCTTAATTATTATTAATATGAGTATATTTTTTTTACCGATACAATATTTTCCTCTGCCAAGGAGGTTATGTTTTTGTCAGTTTGTTTTTTTGTCTGTCTTTCTGATAGTTAGCAAGCTAACTCAATAAATAATGGATGAGATGTTCAGGGTAGGTTGGTAATGGGGAGATCTGGAAATGGTTAGATTTTGGTGGTAGAGGTCTGCGCTATCAAAGTACTTTTGTAGTTCTTCAGGTTATTCACATTTTATTGTTACAGGATAGTTTATATATATATATATATATATATATATATATATATATATTCATTTCATATTTAATGTTATTTTTGGCACGAAAACAAAGACAATCTAAATCTGAGCAATTGTATTTTTTTTTATTTCTAGTCCAAATATCTCATCATAGTTAAAATAATACATAATTATCTATAGAGGAACTTTTTAGAGAGATATAAAAAACAAAAGATGTGTTAAATGTTATTTTAAGAAATCATACCAAGATCATTTTCATTTAATCCATTCGCAGATACTTTACTTGTTTTTAGAGGGGCACTTTTCCAGTGTAGGTCTGTGTGTGTGGCAAGAAAAGTAAAGTAGAAAAGAAAAAAAATCCAAAACACTTAAACTATGCATTGATTAGATTGTACTATAAATAATTGCCTCAGACTCTGTGTGTGTTTAAGTGAAAAGAGTTTCACACACACTAACAAAAACCTCCTGTGAAATTGGGCTGTGTGTGATTCCATTGAGGCGAAAGTGTGTGTGTTTGTGTGTGTATATGTGTGTTTGTGAGAAGTGGAAAATCAACATGGCCAGCCTGTTTCACATACCCTGGAGAATCGGCCAATCAATAATGCAGCGAACTGCAATACATCCACTGTGTCTCACACTCACATACATGTGTGTCCCACAGCCTGAGTGGAACAGCAGGTGTGTACAAGTAAAATAATACACACTAATACACACATGCACATACAGTATATACACACATACACTGGTTCCCATGTCTCATGAGGACCAAGTTTGTAATAATCACTTGTAGGTAAAGTAGCCATTTAAAAAAAAATAAAAAATTAAATGAATAAATAAATACTCCGTACCGAAAAATGTAAAATATGTATAAAATGAATAAATTATAGATTCGATAAATAAAACCAGTATTTCAATAATGTAATGGAAAGAATAACATTTAAATACATTTAAATATGTCAAAAACAAAATGTAAAAAAATCTTATAAAAATATATACATTTTAAATAAAATGAATAAATATATAATAATAAATAATACATGAAATAAATACAAATAGTATTTAAATAATGCAATTAAATAAATCACATTTAAAAATATATCAAAAATTGAATTAATTTTTGTAATAAAAATATAAACATTTTAAATGAACACAAATAAATAAATAATAATAAATGATAAATTAAATATATAAAAATATTATTTAAATAATACAATTAAGTAAATTGCTTTTAAAAATATATCAAAAATATATTCCCCAACCCTCCGGGTTGGGGAATATATATGGGGATATGGTCCTTGCCCCAAGTGGAGGAGTTTAAGTATCTTGGGGTCTTGTTCACGAGTGAGGGAAGGATGGAAGCGTCTGCAGTGATGCGGACGTTGTATCAGTCCGTCGTGGTGAAGAAGGAGCTGAACCGAGAGGCGAAGCTCTCGATTTACCGGTCAATCTACGTTCCTACCCTCACCTATGGTCATGAGCTTTGGGTCATGACCGAAAGGACAAGATCCCGGATACAAGCGGCCGAAATGAGTTTCCTCCGTAGAGTGGCTGGGCGCACCCTTAGGGATAGGGTGAGGAGCTGAGTCACCAGGGAGGCGCTCGGAGTAAAGCCGCTCCTCCTCCACATCGAGAGGGGTCAGCTGAGGTGGCTCGGGCATCTGTTTTGGATGCCTCCTGGACGCCTCCCTAGGGAGGTGTTCCGGGCATGTCCCATCGGGAGGCGGCCGCGGGGAAGACCCAGGACACGCTGCAGAGACTATGTCTCTTGGCTGGCCTGGGAACGCCTCGGGGTCCCCCCTGAAAAGCTGGAGGAGGTGTCTGGGGAGAGGGAAGTCTGGGCCTCCCTGCTTCGACTGCTACCCCCGGATAAGCGGTTGATAATGAATGAATGAATGAATTTAATTTTTTAATAAAAATATAATGTTTTAATGAAAATAAATACATAAATAATAATAAATAATACATTAAATAAATGAAAATATTTAAATAATACACTTTTAAAAATTACATTTAAAAATATAATAATAATAATAATAATAATAATAATAATAATAATAATAATAATAATAATAATAATAATAATAATAATAATAATAATAATGAAAGTGGCAACAGTATAATAATAATAATAATAATAATAATAATAATAACAATAATAATAATAATAATAATAATAATAATAATAATAATAATAATAGGGGGAAAAACACATCTTGAAACTTTTTTAAAATAAATATTTTCTTTGCACCTGTTACCCTCATGTTTTCTGGTGACTTCCAGAAAAAAAGTTAACATGTTTATAGGGGACATAATTTGAATACATGTGCATACTTCACACACATTTCACCTACGTTTATATTTAACCCTCGTGGGGACCCTGAATGTGGCTGTAAACTGATCAATGTCCCCATAAAGATAGGAACGACAGTCCACACACACACACGCAGGGCTGCAGGGTGCTAAGGTGCTCCCTGCAGGTGTTGTTGATACTGTGAATGTAGTGAATGTTAATCCATCAGACTTTGTTCTGTTTGGAAGCACTTATCGTTATAACTGATGCTTCAGCTTCTCACTCAGACTCAGATCTTATGGTTTCATCTTATAGCACATTTTTAACACTCGCTGTTGTTTTGTGTTTTCTGCTCAAATAACATTCAGATTATAAAGTCTGTTCCCAATGTGGACAGGACTAAATGGTCAGCACTGTCCATCTGATGTTGATCATCTCCTGTTAGTCAGGCTCTAGGTGTAGTTCTAAAACAACGTATAAACATATATGTTAGTTCCAGTGTTCACTCATCATTCACCCATACAGACCCAACTGTCTACTGTCTACCCAACCCAACCCAACTACCTTAATGTTCTCTTGTTGTTCAGCCCCAGTAGTTGTTGGTAGATTATTGGACATGAGGCAGTTATTGTTGCTGTATATTAACTAGTTCTACAAAAACCACAGTGTGATTTATATATGGATTAATTCTGGCAGTGCTTAATGACAGGGAGTATTATACAGTCGGTAAATGGCTGTATGATGCGTCTAATATGTAGGCGTAGTGTTAGTGTGCTTGCCGCCTCTCGCTTTCAGCCCTCACTGCTGGCTAACAAAGCTGTTTCGCAGCACCGCTAAACAAGAGCCGAGTGCGTAAGTCTCTCCTGCCAGTATATAGCCTCTCCACAGCAAGTCCTATGCAGTACCTCCTCGTAGCTACAGATGGTAACTGGGCACTGCAAGGCCCCAGGCTAAACTGCAAGGAGCTCGGAGGAGATCTGGCCCCCAGACATGTGGCATGCATGGCCCACCAGTGTGTGGACACGCCCTGATGCCCATGAACCAGGCACCCAGCTATGGGTAAATAGCACAGGCAGACGGAGCTCATTAGCCTAAGACGGCAGTCCGTCTAGGGGAAGGAAAACCCTGATTCCAAACCTGCAAGCACCCTAACCTGACCTGGCACGTCGCCATCCCTTATGGTGCTTTTGAGGAAGGCGGGTGCCCAAAGTGTATGGGTCTCAGGCTCGCAACCTGTCATCCACCTTAAACAAATTTACGCGAAGGCGTTTCGGGTCAGTATTACACCCCCAACCTCTTGCTTCTTTAAAGTCCTGTGGCAATGGTAACGTAGATGACGGAGGCAGGCTTGGTCAGCTGGAAGTCTGTATTCTGGAGCCACACACAGGCGGCACCTGCGTGATGGTCACTTTGCTGCAAATTTGTGGTGATGTGGCAGGTCGGCAGCTACATGTGTGACTGGACTGGCCTATTTAGGAGTACCACAGCCCATTCTGAATGGAGAGACTCCTAGGAAAGGGATGGGAAAACATCGGTCACCACAAGCTTCCCCTGACTTGCAGACCGTGGCCAGTGGTAACCTACATATGGTCAAATCAAGAGAAGAAAGAAACTGAATACTTTCATGGTGGGAGCATGGAATGTGAGGACTCTCATAGACCACAATGACACTGAAAGACCACACCGCTGCACTGCCCTTGTGACCTAGGAGCTCAATCGCTTTAGCATTGATTTTGCTGCCCTCTCCAAGACTAGACTTGCTGGAGAAGGAAGTCTGTCCGAAGATGGTACTAGCTATACTTTCTTCTGGAAAGGGAAAGATGGTAAAGAACGGTGGATCCATGGTGTTGGTTTTGCAATTAAGACAACATTGGTGAATTGCTATAACCAGCCATAAATGAGCATCTCACGACCTAAGCTCCAACCCTTGACTCTGAAGATGATGTCACGGAATCATTCTGTGCTGTCCTGAGCAATGTCATCCAAGCAGTTCCCGGTCCCAAGCTTCCATGCTCTGAGACTTTAACGCCAGAGTCGGTCCAGACTACATCCGAGGAAAGCAGGGCCTTGGATCTTGTAATTCAAACAGGCTTCTGGTTCTTGGCCTATGTGCTGAGAATGACTTGGTTTTCACCAACACTTTCTTTCAGCTACCAAATCGCCACAAGACCACCTGGTAACATCCTCGGCCAAAATACTGGACTATCCTTGACTACATTCTTACCCAATTACGTGATTGGAGTGACATCATTGTAACTCGCAGCATGCCTTGTGCGGACGACTGCTGGACAAACCACCAGCTTCTCTATCTCATCTTAGACTCTGGCTGCGGAACCTCTCTCGCCACAACAGATCAGCAAAGAGGGCACGTCGCAAGCAAAAGATCCCTGAAGTCCAGGAAGATGACTAAATCCGTCTCACAGAGCTTCTCAGTGAGGCTCATGCACCTCAGCACGAGCCAAACTCTTGCATGGCATGCATTTTTTGTTTCTCTTGGTTATTTGGGGTGCTTGCAATTAACAGGAGTGCCAATCTGAAATTATATATATATATATTGTCACGGAGGGGGTGGAGTGAAGCAGGACTCAAATGCACAGTGCTGAAGGGACAGCGGATTTAATATTAAAAAGGCAACATAAAGACAAAACAGAGACAAAACCTGGGAACAAACGGCCAGAGTCTGTAGTGATGATGAATGTCCGGGTTATGGAGGTGGCATCACTGAATGGTCCCGCACTGGCAACTGCAAGCCTCACTGCTTTTATAGTTGCAGACGAGGAACAGCTTGCAGCTGCGCAGTGCGGGGCCAGGTGTATATGGAGATGACTGGGGGAAAGGTCACCGGAGCGGAGGTCATGACAGTACCCCCCCCCAAGGGGCGGCTCCTGACACCCCTAAAAAACAAAAGACAAAGAACTCCCCCCCATTGTCCAGAGCTCAAAAAAAATTTTAAGTAGTATTTCTCCAGGCAGGGCAGCATGGAAACCCCCTGATCAGAGTACCTTCTGGGCAGAGCAGTGTGGAATCCCCTGGACAGGGCGGTGTGGAATCCCTCTGGGCAGGGTGGTGCGGAACCCCCCTGGGCGGAGTACCCTCTGGGCAGAGCAGTGTGGAATCCCTCTTGGCAGGGCGGCGTGGAAACCCCATGGGCAGAGTACCCTCTGGGCAGAGCAGTGTGGAATCCCTCTGGGTAGGATGGCGTGGAACCCCTCCGGGCGTAAGACCCTCTGGACTGAGTGGTCTGGGTTGGTAGCAGGAGCAACGGACCAGGTCTGACTGAGGACCAAGGAGACTGAAAGACTGATTGGGTGGGGTCACCACGGACTCTGGCAGGGAGCAACAACATGGAACAGAGACAAGGCACTAAACAGAGACAGGACAAAACAAGGAAACAAAAGGACCGGGCCGACACGGGGGGTAACAAGGGAACAGGTCTGGGGTCGAACATGGGGAAAAGGTCCGGGGCGAGACCCGGCCAACACGGGGAAAAGGTCCGGGGCGAGACCCGGCCAACACGGCAAAAAGGTCTGGGGCGAGACCCGGCCAGACACGACGAAAAGGTCCGGGGCGAGACCTGGCCAACATGGCAAAAATGTCCGGGGCGAAACCCGGCCAACACTGCAAAAGGTCCGGGGCGAAACCCGGCCAACACGACAAAAAGCTCCGGGGCAAAACCCGGCGAGACACGATGAAACAGGCCTGGGGTAAGGAAACATAACTCGCTGGGAAACACACAGACAGGGACAGAACGCAAGACTGGACAGTCTAACTAGACAGAAAAGACTGAAGACTAACTAGACAGAAAAGACTGAAGACTAACCAGACCGGCGTAAACTAAAACAAACACGGGTCCCTTCAGCACTGGCGGAGTCCTGAAGGTTGGCAGGACCATTCTGTCACGGAGGGGGTGGAGTGAAGCAGGACTCAAATGCACAGTGCTGAAGGGAGAGCGGTTTTAATAATAAAAACACAACATAAAGACAAGACAGAGACAAAACCAAACCAAAACCTGGGAACAAACGGCCAGAGTCTGTAGTGATGATGAATGTCTGGGTTATGGTGACTGAGGAGATGGTGAAAGTGTCCAGGATATGGAGGTGACATTACTGAATGGTCCCGCACTGGCAACTGCAAGCCTTACTGCTTTTATAGTTGCAGACGAGGAACGGCTTGCAGCTGCCAGTGCGGGGCCAGGTGTATATGGAGATGACTGGGGGAAAGGTCACCGGAGCGGAGGTCATGACATATACATATATATATATATATATATATATATATATATATATATATATATATATATATATATATATATACTAGCTCTAATATATATAATATTGACATCATGTGGTGTCAGTATAATGTCCTCATAAGTGGACACCTGGCCCTTGTAGAACAAAATGTGGTATTGTGGTCTAGACAACAGACAATGTGAAGTCCACATATGTGGACGCCAGGTCCTAGGAGGTTAAATGTGATTGAGAATTGTGATTTTATGCGGAAAAATGCATGATAATTACAGACCGTAGACCCTCGACCCCTGATATCACATCCAATGTGCTGAATAATCTCACTATGTTGTTAGAAACAAGCAGGGTTAGGATTTGTGGTTCCATCATCAGTTGTTTTGAAGTAACCTGACAAGGACTGGGTGCAGTTTTAGTGTCAGTGCCGTCAGTCCTATCATCATATTAAGTAGAAATACTCATTAAGCGCTAGATCCAAAACGGGTGCAAATGAGTCAAAAATATTGTTTGAAATTCACAAAGCAAACACAAAGAGTGGGATTAACTGCTGAGCAGAGAGTAACAATGTTCCTTCTGTGTCATTTACATGGATTTATATTAAATATTCATGCATTTGGTGCAAAATTTGCCCTTTTCTATGCAAATAAGCCTCGTTGCAAAAACTAACTCATAAAATACCAACACAAATTGCAACAAGCAGTTTGGCTCATGCAAACACCATCTGCTGAAAGCTGGTTTTAGTTGTGCTGTGTCGCTGCATCTCCAGATCTGTGAGTGTGTGAGACCTGAGATTAAATAAATGTTTAATCCTGTGAAGCTCAAAGTCTTCAGTCAAATATTGAAGGCAGGTAAGGATGTTATCTTTGGAATTCAGGTACTTAATAATAAAACAACATATCAGCACAAATGTTTCATTCCAGACCTTCCAGACTTCCAGTAATTGGAGACTATTCTGACAGATATTTAATCAGATTATATTTTATACATGAAATACTATATAATTATGAGAACTCTGTATGTTCAACTTTCAGCTCATTATCCCATAATGACCCAGTGCTACTTTTATGGTAGCTCATAAATTATTATTTTTTCTATACTTACCATTTTGTTAAGTGATTTATCACCCTTTATTTTGAGTTTCTTGATTAAAACAGAGGCATTTATTTTCTATATTTAATCAACTGGCCATGGCAATGCTCAGTAAAGCCCAGTAAATTCAAAGGTTATTATATGAAAAACTAAATAAATCTTTCTTTCATTAAGACATTTGAAGAACATTTAGACTGGGAACTGATTTCAAATGTAAAGTGTTTTACAAACATGTCTTATTATTATCCTCCATGTGCTTGCATGCAATGCAAGGCACAGGGGAATATTGTTCGACGTATTAATTATTCTGACTTATTCTAAAAACTTTGAAAAAAAGTGGCCCAAACCATTGTAAATTTACCAAAAATTTTGACATTAAAATGTGCGGCCTGGTCTCGAAAGATGTGCTATCTATTAGGATTGACATGTACAGATTTCTTATAAAATGCGAAAAACCAATCAAAAATGTCCATCCGAAATTAATTGGGCCAAACGATACATCATAGCGCTTTGCAGAAAATGGGAAAAATTCTTTGGATTGGCCCAGAGATTGCACACGTGGTCTCATAATTCTGACATGTCGTACGGATTTCGCATTATTATGCCAAATAAAACCTGTTTCATTCTTAATGGCACCAAGAAAAAAATTGCCTTTTTTGTCAACGTTACTGCTTCACCATACTTTGACGCACAGATTTCATTTAAACTTTAAAACACAGGCATTTTTGTCCTCTCAGGTGGATGTGAATCTCATGAGGGTGTGATTTACGGTTCTCGGTAGAGAATTCAGTAAATCCACCCTGAAAAGACCAAAATCTGACTTTTTATCAGTGGGTGATGTCATCGCTAGAGCATGAGAAAAGCAAAAATTTACCTGAAAAATGTCTTAATAACTCGTCCTCACAGCAAAACCATAAATAGTAGACAAACAATATTTTCCACAAATGTTGCCATGGTTCTGAGAATTTTAACAAACCAGGGTTTGAAGATCTAGTTCTTTTTAAAGTGAAATGACAGGAACCTGTTTGGGATGATGTCAGGGCTTTGTGTCAATAGACTTCTATTGTAAAAATAATTTCTGTCTCATGTTGAGTTCAGTGTTTTTAAAATTGCCCTAACTCACTTATTTTACACAGTACAGACATAAAACATACATGTACCTGTTCCTCAGACCCCCCTGCCACTCATGATCAACTTTGTTGTCACCAATTATTTATGGTTTTCCCAAAAATCTCAAGACTTCGGCAGTATGTTCACACCTATTTTTTTTTACATGTAACAGTGTGGAGCTCTGCCTAAGTCTCCCCTTTGAAGTTCCCGCCACTGCTCATCACCATGGCAACAGTGCTCCTGGCTCTATGAAACACCTGCAGACAATTAAGACTGTGGGAGGAGCTTTAACATGATTGACAAACATTGTGGGCGGGGCTTTGACATAACTGACAGTTATGAACTCATTTTGGTGAGTTCAGTGGTTTTAAAACTGCTGTATCTCACTTATTTTTCACAGTACAGGAAAAATAAATATATCTACTTGTCCCCCAGAACCTCCTGTCACTCACTAAATTTTGCCAGGAAGTTGAGACAACTAGAAATGTTAGGTTTTGATCCTCCTAACTAATGAAATAGTATAGTCTACTTTGAAATGTGGGTGTAGCCAACTTGTACAAGAGTGTGATGGGTTTTGCACATGCTCAGAACACTGCCCCTGCACAGTCCCCTGCGTCAACCCGTGGCTGCATAATTTTCCCGGCCACATTTTGGACCTCCTTATGCTGGACTACGGACTATTTTCTCTTGAAAATTTGAGCGGTTGAAGGACTTTTATAATTATTTTAAAAGGTGAGTTCAGAATTTTATTTTTACTATATGTGTGTTCAAATGCTTGGTTAAACCTAAATAAAGAGGGTAACTATTTTCCCCCTGTCTTGTGCAATGCAAACTTGCTAGCATAGTTAGCTTACTTAAATGGCGGATTTTCTTTCAAAAGCCTCGTAGTCCGTCTTTTTGGTACATTGAGTCCCGGTTTAAATTAGGGATAAAAGAGTGGTGAGCTAACGTTAGTAAGTAGTTAGTACTTGTATCTTGCTTGTTTGAATCCAGCCCGTGCAGGCGGGAAAATATAGTCTACATTTCTGCAGTACAGAAGCTTGGTGTAGTTTGCTGTATAAAACGTTTTCATATTTTGATATGTTAATTTTTTAATAGTTCCTTTAATGAGAAGTTCTCTGCTATTCATAACTGTTCAAATGTTATCAGCATTTTAATCAACCATCTGTCAAACGGTTAAACGTGAGTAAAATTACTGAACATGTGCAGTCTCTTAACGTCCTCCTTCGTAGTAACGTGAAGGTAACTTAACGCTGTCTTTGCTGGCCAGCCCGGTTTTATTATTACAACTACAAGTAGCGTTAACTTTCTAAAGTCATGTAAGTGAAATTACCCTTATTTAGTTACTCCTCTGTTTATACGATACGGCTGTTTACCTGTTATTACTGGCATGTTGTTGTACTAAATGTGTGTTTTTGAGATATTACTTTTGCTTCCTTTTTTAAGACTCGCTTTGTGGTTGGCGTAATTTGTAATGAGAGATTAGATGCACACAATGGAATGCTGTTTCTAAAATGGACTCTGGGTGGCAGCACTGCAGCCTCACCAGGGTGCTTTGTTAATGGTGTATATCAAAATTGAAAAACGAGTATAATTACTGAGATTTTACCGAAAACAATGACACCAAGTAAGTAAATTTAAACAGTTTTAAGATTAAATATCAAGGCTCCGAATATTTTTTTCATCTACTCCCACGTGTAACCAGTATAGTGATGTCGGTCGGAACGTAACATGTCAGAGAAGTGAACTCTCTTTCTAACTCCTGGCGGAGGGAGGAGCGCCCCTCCCCTCTCTCACTCAGGAGTTAGACACGGCAGCAGTTAGATTTTATTCATTGTAGCACTGCAGAGTAATTTATTTTTATTAATATTTTCTTGTGTTGCATGTTTTAAAGAATTCTATGTTGCTTCACCTTAAATGTGTTTCATATAAGAAAGTTAAAAGATTAAATTAAAAATAATGGCATATTTGTATAATGAACATATATAAATAAAAAATATAGTGCCGTTTTTATTTTACGAATTAATTTTGTGTATAATTTTACATTATAATTTTATATTAGTGATAATATATTGATTAAAGTAACAATAAATCTGAAGAGCCGTTTTTCTAATCGTCTTTTTCATATACATTTATTTTGTCATGAAACGGACACTCCACATCCATGTTAGAGCTGGGTCTCACTAAAAAAACGTTGTCATGTTAACCTAATTTCTAAGCAGTCTACTGGCTCATGTCAAAACTCTATGGAGAATAAATTCCTAAGTTTGTAGTTTTATGCATTTATTAAAATTATCAGTTAAACAGTAAAAATGAGAGGAAAACTTTGCATGTTGATTTACAGTGTGCGCATTAAAATTTAAGTTGGGGGGCTACTGTGCTCCTAGTAAAAAATGTTAGACAGAAGCCCTGAATATAAAGGTAAAATTAATTAAAAATGGCCAGTTATAGCCAGAGACCAAGTTTATTTATTTTAATTATTAATTTGTACCTAATTTCTTTGCCGTTTCTGTACATATGCCTGGCTGAATGTCAACTTAATTAAATCTCCTTTTTTCACAGGAAGGGAGAGAATTCTATTGCATGTGAAATCATATGAAGTGGACATGTAAGTTTTGCATATTTTCCACAGCTAACCAGCGCAGCATAATTAGACACTATACATTGAAACACGGACAATATAGTAGGTCTTGTCCCTTGCCTTGCATCTACAGTGACTGTATTTGCTCTTTTAAGACACAAGTAGCTCTCAAGAATCATTTACTTAAGCATGAAACAGTGACTGGTAGACCTCAAGATTCTGTGGCTCATGGAAGCATTGTGACATTTAGACTGCTTTGTGAACAATGTGAGTTTTCAGAGTCATGTACACTTAAAGATTACTTTGTTCATCTGAGAGTCCATTTGAAAAATAAGGAAATTTTGAAGTGCCCTTTTCAGCGCTGTCTTTTTAAGTCTGACGTGTATTCCACATATACAGCACACAAAAGTAGATATCATAGTGGTTGTGTGTTGAAGGATTTAAGACCTGAGTTGATTTGTGATCAACCAGCAGCACAGTGTAGGGAATGTGATGTTACAGCACCAATAGCCATTGATGTCTCTCAAGATGATGTCTTGGAAGAAGAAGAATTTGAAGATGTCAATGGAGAGTCAATCAAGCATAGACTTGCATCCTTATTCCTGCGTATGCAAACAATCCTGCATGTATCCAAGTCAGCTACACAAGAAATAGTTGAATCCCTCTATGCTATTTGGACTTTAGCTGGGGAGTGCACAAAGAAATCCATTGAAACGGTGTTAAGGAAGCACAACTGTGATTCTCAAGGCCCTCTCTTGGCTTTATTAACCGATGTTGTTCAGGAAACAAATCCACTTAGTTTTTTGTCAAGGTGTGGTTCATTTGGCACTGATCACAAAAGATCACGTTTTTTTAAAGACAATTTTCCAGTCATTGAGCCAGTAGAGTATTTTCTGGATGCAGATAAAAAAAAAGCTTTGTATATGTGCCCATACTTCGTGTGATAACTGAATTGCTGAGTAGGAATGATGTTCTTGACAAAGTTTTAGTAGAAGAATCTTGTGTTAATTCACAGCCTGGCCAGTTTAAGTCATTTCGTGATGGTCTGTTCTTCAAAGAAAATCCACTTCTCTCCAGAGATGAGTTATCAATAGCAGTTGGTTTGTATATAGATGAATTTGAGGTGTGTAATCCGTTAGGTACCTCCAGAAAGAAACATAAAGTGTGTGCTGTGTATTGGGTAATTGCAAATCTACCAATCAAATATAGAGCTGCCCTGTCATCTATTTACCTTGCAATTTTGTGTAAGAGTGCTGATTTAAAACAATTTGGTTATGGTATTGTTTTAGATGCTCTTTTGAAAGACATACAAATACTTGAAAACCAAGGTGTTTTTATCCAGCGGCTAGGGGAAAATATTAAAGGTACTGTGGCTTTTGTTTCTGCTGATAACTTAGGAGCACATTCTCTTGCTGGTTTTCAGGAATCATTTAATGTAGATAAGTTTTGTAGATTTTGTTTGGCAAGTCGTAGAGATATTCAAACAATTGAAGTTGGAAGGGAGTCCTTTCCTCTAAGGACTAAATTGTCTTATGAAACAAGTGTATCAAAGCTCAAACAGGACACAGATTTGTCATGCGTGGATGGTGTCAAAAGTGACTGTGTTTTAAACAAGCTGACATATTTTCACACTGCAACAGGATTCCCACCTGATGTTCTACATGACCTTGTGACCGAGCTGTCTCAAAGTACAAAGAGTTAATCCAGTCACTATTTGTGTCCATGTCATGTGATTATGTAAAGGACACATTTAGTCCCAGTATAAGTGATGAGTTAGTCGATAGTACCATGCTCACATTAAAAAGTATGTTAGATATAGTTGCCCCCCTTCAGTTAAAAACTACTAAGATTAGATTAACCTCCCCATGGTACAACGCTGACACTCGCTCCATTAAACAAGCAACACGTAAATTAGAGAGGCAATGGAGGCAATCCAACTCAGAAGATTCTCTCAATGCCTGGAAAAATAGCTTAATAAAGTATAAGCAAGCTTTGCGTACAGCCAAAACTAGATATTACTCATCCATAATAGAAGAAAACAAGAATAATCCTAGATTCCTGTTCAGTACTGTAGCCAGACTGATAAACAGCCACACCTCCGTGGAACCAGTTATTCCATCCACGCTCCATTCTGATGATTTCCTGCAGTTCTTTAACAATAAAATATCAACTATTAGAGAGAAAATAGACACATTTCTCCCAAATATTAGATCAGAAAATGTAGTGCCTTCAAACCTGGGCCTTTTTATAAATCCCTCTGTAACACTAAATAATTTCACCACTGTAGACCAAACTGATCTCATATCTATTATCATGTCTTCCAAATCAGCCACCTGCCTCTTAGATCCAATCCCAACAAAACTCTTTAAAGAGATTCTGCCCCTAATTATTAGCACTGTCCTAAATATAATTAACACTTCATTAATTACTGGATATGTGCCGCAGTCATTTAAATATGCTGTTATTAAACCAATTCTGAAAAAGCCTACCCTAGATCCTGACATTTTAGCCAATTATAGGCCTATATCCAATTTGCCCTTCCTGTCAAAGGTTTTAGAACGAGTAATAGTTAAACAGCTGTGCCAATTCCTGCAGGATAATAGTTTATTTGAACAGTTTCAGTCTGGCTTTCGTGCCCATCATAGCACTGAAACGGCGTTAGTTAAAGTTACTAATGACTTATTATTAGCCGCTGACATCGGATTAATATCGGTCCTGGTGTTATTAGACCTGAGTGCAGCCTTTGACACCATTGACCACAGTATCTTAGTGCACAGATTAGAATATGATATAGGTATTAGAGGAGCAGCCCTCTGCTGGTTTAAATCATATTTATCTAATCGCTACCAATTTGTTCACATCAACCAACAATCATCGCAGTCCTCCAGAGTTAATTATGGCGTTCCTCAAGGATCAGTCCTTGGGCCTATTTTGTTTACACTATATATGCTCCCCTTAGGTAACATCATTACAAATCATGGCATTAAGTTTCATTGTTATGTGGATGACACACAGCTATATTTATCGATTAAACCTGGTCAGACCAGGCAAATAGATAAACTAAGTACTTGTGTACAAGACATAAAAATTTGGATGAGTGCCAATTATCTCTTACTGAACCCTGAAAAAACTGAAGTCGTTATAATTGGTCCTAAAAATGCGAGAGACTCCCTAACTGACCAGATAGTTACTCTGGACAATTTAAGTGTAACACCCAGTGCCACAGTTAAAAATTTAGGAGTTTTATTTGATCCAGATCTTTCATTCAAAATGCATATCAAACAAACATGTAGAACAGCCTTCTTTCACCTGCGCAACATAGCCAAAATTAGGAATATTCTGTCTAAAACGACTGCAGAAAAATTAATTCATGCATTTGTTACATCACGTCTAGATTATTGTAACTCCTTACTTGTAGCGTGTCCTAAATATTCCCTAAAAATCTTCAACTGGTTCAAAATGCAGCAGCAAGATTATTAACAGGATCAAATAGAAGAGAACACATCACCCCTGTGCTCCAAACCCTTCATTGGCTACCAGTTGAGTCTAGAATTAAATTTAAAATCCTCCTCCTTACATATAAAACCATTAATGGTATGGGCCCCTCTTATCTCAAAGATGATCTGGTTCCGTACCAACCCAATAGAACCCTTCGCTCTCAGAATGTAGGTTTACTGAAAGTTCCTAGGGTTTCTAAAAGTACAGTAGGAGCTAGAGCTTTTAGTTATCAGGCCCCTGTCTTATGGAATCATCTTCCCTTTAATATTAAAAACGCCGAAACAGTCTCTACATTTAAAATTAGGCTTAAAACATTCCTGTTTGAGAAAGCCTATGGTCAGGTTAGTTAAAAATTATGTGACTCATATATCATGTATGCATGATGTATGAGTCACAGTTCAGTCTAGGCTGCCCTAGGAGTTAGAATGCTGGGGGAAGTACAGACACTGAGTTCTTCCTTCTCTTTCTCTTCCTCACACCTGTTTCTGTAATTTTCATAACATATCTTTCATACTAAGTCTGTTCATGACTAGTCACCTGGTGTCCCCTTTCCCCCCTCCCCCCCTGGGGGGAGTGGTGGCTCTCCTGACAGTGTCTGCACGGGAGCCATGGACGACAGGATCTGGAGTATCTCGCCTGTGCTGACCTGTGACCCCGGACCACCGCCCCTGCCTGTCTGGACCAGCCCCCCCTTCCTGCATTTTACATGGACGTTCATCTATAGCCTGTCCGTCCATGGGAGTGGATCTCTCCTTCAATGTGGTTCTCCTCAAGATTTCTTCTTTTTCCCACTGGGTTTTGAAGTTTTTTCTTGCCGAGAAGGAGGGTCTAAGGACAGGGGATGCCTGGGACTTTTTCATGTATTTCTGTAGCTTGATTATGTTTTTGTAAAGCCCTCTGAGACGACTTTGTTGTGATTTAGGGCTTTATAAATAAAATTGAATTGAATTGAATTGAACTGTTAGAGGGAATTGTGCCTGTTGAACTTAGCTTGTGTCTCGGAAAAATAATTTCCGACAAACACTTCACACTTGAAGAGTTAAACACTGCCATTCAGAGCTTCCCATATTCATTCTCAGATAAGACGAATCGACCTCAGAGACTAACTCAGACTTTTAGAGTTCATGGAACAATTGGGGGCAATGGACATGAGAATTGGACTCTTTTAAGGTTGCTACCCCTGATGGTTGGTCATCTGGTCCCAGAGAACAACACAGCTTGGAGAATACTGCTTGAACTGAAAGACATTGTGGAACTTCTAGCCTCTTCTGTATTTACAACTGAATCATTGTGCTATTTGGAGTACAAAATATCAGTCCATAGGCAGTTCCTGCAGGATGATTTCCCGGACTTCAAGTTAAGACCCAAACATCATTTTATAGAACATTATCCCTTTCTCATCCGTTGCTTTGGGCCATTGCTTGACTGTTGGACTATCCGTTTTGAAGCGAAGCATAGTTTTTTTTAAAAAGTTGTCCGTGATGTGAATAATTTTAAGAATATTTTACTCACATTGGGAACAAGACATCAACTCATGCTGGCTTACTTCCTGGACATGCCCAGCCTTTTCAAGCCCCCAGTACAAGTTGGGAATGTATCTCTTGTTTCTCCAGACATTTCCCATCTGTATGTCTTACTTCCAGTGCCTCTCTGCATGGCACAGTGTATACAGAGGGTATGTTTGTGCCTCTTGGTACCACAAGTGGCCTCCCAGATTTTGGCAAAATTCTCAAAGTACTGATTGTTGCAGACAAGGCCTCATTCATCATTGAGCCTTTTTCGGCCTGGTACTTTGAGCATCTCAGATGCTATGAACTTACCAAGAAACTTTCTGCAGACCTTGTTGTTGCTGAACCAGAAGAGCTGAACAGCTACTGGCCACTGTCCCCTTATTACCTTCAAGGAAGACTCTTCGTCTCACCCAGGGTGTTTCTACTACATTGAGGTATTTAATTGTAGATATTTTTTTTTGCCATATTTATTTGTAAATACAGCTTTGATATATCAACAAGCATACTCTGGGGGATTCAAATGTTGATGCCCAAGACAGTGTTGGGGATCATCAAATTATTTTTATTGCAATTTTATTGACTTTTTTTCATAGATTTCTAAGCTCCATCATGAAAATAGGCCATAAAACTGCCAATTTCTTTTTAATGAAATACCACATCAAACATCAGAAAATGAGTCAAATTAAGCAACTAATACACACACACACACACACACACACACACACATATATATATATATATATATATATATATATATATATATATATATACATACACGTACATATTTTCATATTAAGTTTCATGATCCCTGTTTAAAATTGTGTGCATAAAATGACTGTTTTCTCATTTATGTGACAAATGTTATGTATTCTCTCTCCCTGTTTTCACATCTCTTTTCTTCCTGTTTTCCCATCTATACAGAAGTCAGCATGTTGCTCCACGTCATCCTTGCAGATGATAACATTCAAAGAGTTCGTACTGAAGGTCTTCCAGAGACAGTGGATGAGCTGAAGATGATGCTGAAGACCCACCTCAACCTGGAGGGTGACATGGTCATCCAATTCCAGGATGAAGAATTTGGTGGCCAATTCTGTAATCTGACCAACATGGAGGATTTACCCAGTGAAAGGATTAAACTTAAGGTCATCAGAAAGGCACCACCCAGCAGTCCACTGTCAGACTACACTCTGGACACAGCGAGCTTGGACAGTCCTCAGGCGAGACGTCTGGACGCTCAAAACCCTGGCCGAATCCGTTCCCCATTCCCACCTTCTCTTACGACATTGAGATGAAGCTCAGGCAAGGAAATGAAGCTTATCAGAAGGATGGTTCCCTGTTGCCTCTCTCCTCTCACACTGATGTAAAGATAGACATTCTTGATAAGGTTGGGCGAGCCATGTATGACTTCAATGCTTATCCAACTCGAAAACAAATAGAAGAAGTTGCCAAAACCCTGGTTGAGAAGCACCCATGCTTAAAAGAGCCAGGTTCTAAAGAGGGATTCTACAGCTGGAAGTTTAGTCTCTGCTTCAAGATGGGGAATCTGCGTCAGAAGTATCGTATCGCCGGATGTCCTGAGCTTACAGTGAACCGCAAGAGGTCAGCAGGGCAGGAAACAAGAAAGATGAAGAAAGCAAGGCGGTCTGAGACCAACTTTCTCCCAGAATTCCCTCAAGGTAGAACTCCTAACAGCCTTGAAGAGGAGAGAGAATCTCTGCTAGATGAAGTCAAAAAGAAGAAGCCGGACTGTAACCTGATTGATTTACTGATGGGCCGGACCTTTGCGCTTCGCAGACAGGAAATCGTTGAGAAGGAGCCACTTATGACTCAGATTGAAAGCAGATGGCCAGCATTGTTTTCAGAAAGACAGGTAAGTTCCAGCACTATCCACATGTTCCCTCTTGATTACACTTAAAATAATTTAGACACAGTGTATTTTCCTCAGTCTTGACAAAACACATGTATAAAAAGGAAGTTTTGTATTTTTGACATCCACATCTGTAGAAGGGGTGGGGAAAAATCTATATTGAAATGTATCATCATGCCCTGTAGTGCAATAATCGGTCCCTCATCATGCAATTGAAATAGTCATTTTTATATCTAAGTACTAGGCTATAATGAGACATGAACCAGAGCCAGATTCACAGTAGTACAAATAAGACTGAATGGCCAAAATAATCCCTTTAGTTGATGATAAAAAAGTGTTGTCCGTTTCATCCATCTGTGCTATCCTTACATTTAAAGTGTCCTGTATTGAGCCAGTGATGAATAAACTGCTCTGCATGTATTGTGTTTTTGTGTCCACTCCTCTAAGATTGGTGCCGAATTTACGCGTCTTGTATCCGCTGACCTTCTGAAGTCCTTCCTGAGTGGACTTGACCAGCATTTGCGAAGGTTGATCGACTTGTATGAAGCACAAAGGCAACGCAAAACAAACCTGGGACATGACACAGAGCTCCAAAGTCTTCTTGAATCTCTGGATTCTGAAGTAAGTAAATAGTAAACACAACAGCCATGTTTCGTATGATAATCACTTTAGAAAAAATGTACTGACTTCTGAGAGTCAGGTTCGAGTCTATTTTTCAAGCATCAGTGGGTTGGACGAGCAAGACTCTAGACTATCCCAGCAGTGCTTGGAAAATGGAATATAAACGGACCTCAACTCATGATGTTGAGGTCCTCTTTATTACGGAAGTGTCTTACGATACGCCTTAGGTTAAATCAATTCTTAGACACGTGTGAGCATATTTTTTGTCTGAAATGCGCAATTTTTTTTTCATACTGGCTGCTGTAAATACAGTAGATTCCATACATTTGCTTTCCTAAGGGCTATGATTGTGAGGTCCAACTATAGGGTTTAACTATTAGGTGTAGTTTGGACACTTTTGTCTGATTTGGGCCAACATTTCATCTTGTCTGTGTTGATGATTATGTCACATCTTTTTGTAATCATGCCTTTTTTCGTGGCTGTTTTTTTAACAGGGCAGCAGAACACTGATACAGATTGTACATACAGTTGTGATGTTTAGGGAAAAAATGTCCCCTTTGGAAAAAGTGCTGTAAAAATCGAACAAATTAATATATTTTTCTGCTTTTTTGCAAAACACTCTGCCCTGTCCAAAACTAACAAATAGGTAATCATTTTGAGGATTTGAACTCCTGAAATGCCAGACACGGTATTCACACACAGATGGACATGCAGACAGGACACACAGACACACACAAATCCACAAATGGACACACAGACAAATGTACAGACAGACCGGATGCCCACAGAGACAGATAGGACACATACACCAACAAATAGTCACATGGACGGACACAGAGAGACTATTAAAAACATGAATCAGCAAAAATAATTTTTTTCAACTTTCCTTTTATGTTGGGGAGGAGCCAGAGTCTTATTTTTTTGCACAGGAAAAAATGAAGGGTTGAGAGATTTATGCAAAAAATGTTAATCTGCTATCTATGACCCTAAAGCCCAAATGCCTGTCTTGATGGTATTGCAGAAGTCCAACCAGAACAAGAGAGCCACAGCACTTCTTGGACTTCCATTAATCTTGAGAGAGGATGCCTCGAACTTTATCAAGTTCTCAAAGGTGTGTTTGAAAGTCACCCAGTATTGATGTAATGTGTCACATACTTGATGTTAAAATGTATAGAATTTACCTTCAAATTGCCCCTCTGGAATGTATAGCGGTGTGAAGA
The DNA here is from genome assembly GCA_020466265.1 of Siphamia tubifer. Taxonomy (NCBI): domain Eukaryota; kingdom Metazoa; phylum Chordata; class Actinopteri; order Kurtiformes; family Apogonidae; genus Siphamia; species Siphamia tubifer. The sequence continues at coordinate 50,965,193 of CM035792.1, forward strand.
TCTGCAGAGTTCCCTCCCTCTGGTTGTGTTTTGATTATTAATTAAAAGATATCCTTAACACGCCCCTGGAGCCCAAGGGCTGATGCTCAAATGTTAGAAAAAAGAACCACCACAAAACACATTCAGGAGGGAACTGCAGAACTACACCATCAGCAAATGTGATCTTTTTGAATGTGAGAGGTATACACATTGTATGTTCTTCTATACTTCAGACCACTGATGCCGTGGAGGTACTGGCAAAAGGAGTGAATGTCGGCCTACTGATCACGACAGAGATGACAGCCCAATCAAAGAATATCATAGATGTTGCCATAATTCTGGAGGAGCGCATCGTTTTGCGTGAGTTGCGAGATGTACCAAAGGGCTTTGCGGTGCTGATTGGACTACTTGACTGCCTCAACATTGATTATCCGAAGGAACTGAAGTACACCTTTGAGGCCATTCAGAAGGTAATCATGGACATTGGGGGGGAGCACCTGTTCTGCTCGGATACATGGACTGCGCAACAAATTGCTTCAGCGCACAGTGTAGATGTCCTTCACCACAAAGAAGCCATGTCCTTTTTGTTCTACCACTAGTTACCTGTTTATGGTCATTTCTGTTCTAGCAGTAAAGACAGTACCTGTTTATGGTATATTTTATAGGAATTTGCAAGCTGTTTTAAGAGTCCTCTTTACATGTTATATTGTTATAATGTTAATCATTTAAACAGATGTGTTCAGGTGTTTGCGCTGCTTGTGATCACTATGCTTACATGCACACACACCCAACACAAATATCACCCCGCATACTGATACATGGTAAGAAATTGTCTGCTATAGTGTACTTATGCTAATGTTTCAAAGAAAAACATTAAAGTTTTAATGTTTTCAACAAAAATTGTTCCAGAATTTTTTTTACTTTGAAATAAAGTTCTGTTTGGTATTGTTTTAAAACAAAATAGTTGATTTAACATAGCATTTCTCATTGTTTTGATTTGTGTCAGATTTTAACCCCAACAAAGCTGTAAAACTCTAACTACTTTAATTTCAAGTAGATTCAACTCACAACTAAATTAAGTTAACTTGAAATAATTAGTTAGATTAAAACAAAAGTGAGTTAAGATAACTTGATTTACATTGTTGATACAACAAAAACATTGGTGTATTTTACTTAATAAAGAAAGTTCCCAAAACAAAGTAATATGTCACATGAACTTGATCTTTTAAGTTGGAGAAACTTAGTTGTGAGTTGAAATTACCTGAAATAATTTGTTATATTTAATCAAAATTTTAAGGCAGCGAGGTTACAAATTTTTTTAAGTTGAGTCAACTTGGAATTTTTTACAGTGCAGTTTTACCAAAACTCACAGGAGTTCAGAAGCATGGTTTAACATTCAGACAGGCTTTACTCCAAGTCAGTTCTGTGTCTGCATCTGCGTGTGTAACTCCAGGCCAGTTTCCCAGGCAACATGGAAAGTTCCTTACTCATAGAAAATGGGAGGGGCTTTAACAGAACTGACTCAGTCCACAAACACTGACAAGCAGATTCCACATATGAAGTGAACAGCAGATATTTCTTCCTTTCACCAGCCACAACTACAGCAATCCGACAAGAGACAAACACACAGATTACATTTCCTTCAGGGAATGTATGAAAGTCTAGTTATAATATTATTATTATTATTAATTAATAAACAAGTGTTTCCATCCACTGTCATGGATCCAACTCCATGGGTTTTACAGGTGAATCAATGTCGTAGAATGTGATGGTGTTTCCATGGTAACTACAACACCTCTGAACGTCCAAATGGGTCGTATCTGATGACCATGAAAAGATGATAAACTGCATTTTACATGAGTTAGTTAAATGGATTGATGTAATGAACATGAACATGTGTTACACACTTTACCATGATGTGAGTGAAGCTCATCTCACATACTGGAAATAAGATGTCACATTATCGTTCAGTGCTGGGATAGCTTTAGGATAATGGTGGAATACAAAAAGCTCACTGAATGTGCACCTGTCTTGCTTATAATAGTCCGAAGCAGTAGTACAGGTAAATAAAATTAACTCCAATGTAAAAATGGGAAAATTACACCCAAATGCAGAACCTTGCGACTGTGTTTGTGCCAGAATGTCAGAGCAGAACAAAAACCTGAGTGAACATTTGCCAAAAACTAAATAGTTCAAAGGTGCTAGCAAATTACCTGTAATTACCTACTTTAGTCCATTCTTTGTTGATCTAGTCAGTCATTTTATTCCATTATTTTTCTGTCTCAGAAAAAATTTTATAAATATTGTCATGCAGCAAGTGTTTGTGTGTTTATATTTCAGAAAACAAAAAAAAGGCCCCAATGGTCCAGATGCAGACCAGGATAGAGCCCTACCTAATGGAATATGTTCAAGTCTGAATGTGTGGTAGATTTGGAGTTAAGATGCCCTTTGAGGGGCTGAGGATACAAAGTGGGAAAACTCATCCATGTGTTTAATTGGAATGTCGTGAGATTTACCATCTGTCAGATGACCATGAAGTTTTGCTAACTCTAACAAGAAACTTGTTTTTGTACCTGTTTGTCTGAACATCTTTCTGTATGTATGTATGTATGTCAGCATTGATCACAAAACTGCAGTGTTGATTTCCATGAAATGTTGAAAGATAACAGTTAAAGTGTACCTGTACTGGCTGTGTTTACAAGAGATAAATAAATAACAATAAGGATATTATAAAAAAAAATGTTTTTTTTTTTTTTTTTTTATAAAAGGATATTATATTAGGATAATAATAATATAGTATATATAATATATTTTTATAATATTAGGATATTATAAAAAAAAAAAAAAAAAACATTTTTTTTTATAATATCCTTATTGTTATTTATTTATCTCTTGTAAACACAGCCAGTACAGGTACACTTTAACTGTTATCTTTCAACATTTCATGGAAATCAACACTGTATATATATATATATATATATATATATATATATATATATATATATATATATATATATATATATATATGTGTGTGTGTGTGTGTGTGTGTGTGTGTGTGTGTATAAAATATTTCATGCCTCAATGAAATGCAAAAAAAGCAATAAAGTCTTTTATGAGACAATTCTGAGGCAAAAAATGGAAAGAACCCCCCCCCCTCGATAAATGGACCACACGGGACTGTTTTATTACATGAACAAGGCAGTCAGAGACAGCACACCTGCACCAAGGCTTGATATGATGTCATATGATGATCGAGCCATAGGTGTTGACCCATCTGATGTCTGAAGGTGAGACCATGTGAATAAAAAATTTAAAAAAGCCAGGTTCTATCTTGTCTGAATCCTGAGATGTGTTTGAGCTGTTGACCTTTAGTGTTTTAGAAAGACAGACAGACAAACAGAAAGACAAACAAATGGACCCAACTTTAATACCTCCTTGGCAGAGGTAATTAAAAGTGGGGGAAGAACCTATGGGGAGCAGCCACTGCCAGCAAAGAGCACAAATCATGGTTGAGTAATGAATCCAAGCAGCAGCCAGTGAGTGAGACTGAGAGGAAAGGTTGTTGACTTGTGGTTTGTGCAGTCATAAGCTTTGCATTCCACTATTGTCCTAGAGACACGGCCCAATATAAACGGTAAATGGACTGCATTTATATAACGCTTTCCACCTTCATGGTGCTCAAAGCTCTTTACACATTCACCCATTCACACGCACTCATACACCAGTAGGTTTCTAAGGTTCTGTCAGTCCTACTGGGAGACTAAGGCAGGTTTCAGTGTCTTTGCCCAAGGACACTTCGACATGTGGACCACCTAACTTTCAATGATTGGACGACCAGCTCTACGAACTGAGCCACAGCCGCCTAATGTGTCAGCTCCAGTGTTCCAGTGTGCAAGTTAATTCCAAACTGTAATTTATTACTGGACTGTTTCTTGTATTACTTCTAAGTCTATTGCCACTTTTCCACTGCAAAATCGCCACAGCATAATATGCTTTAGCACGGCACTCCTCTACATGCTTGTCAAACTGGCCCTGTTCGTTTTCCACTGCCAGCAGCTACTAGTTGGGACTATTGAAGTGGGTGGAGTTGGCAGGGTCGCTTATAGTGATGGGACACTGAAGCTTCATGAAGCATTAATAGTGGGGGTTTTTTCATCCCTCTAGATGGAGCTCTCTGTCTAACAAACAGTTGAAATTGTTGAAATGTTCAACCCTTTCTTGAAAAGAGAGCTCCATCCCCTTTAAGGGCACTAACTTACATGTATACCAATTATTTGGATGTGTATATTTTGTATTCATTTACTTAGTCTAGGTTCTTCTGTAGTTGTAGTATACTGTCATTATTAAAGGCTGTTTTCAATAGTTGCAAATGTCTATGTAGAAAAAACTAAAACAACAAATAAGTGCACAGTAGATCTTGATAGAGTTTTCATATTTAAATTCATCCAGAAACTTTTGACTTCATGGGCTCATCCTATTATTTTACTTTCTGTAAGGTATGATCATCTCATCAGGGACAGATAAGCTGGTTCCACCACAGTTTCCTGTGATCAGGGGAGGGGAACGTCTTTCACATTAACTGCAGTCACTCTTGATTTTGACAAATTGCATCACACTGTGATGAAACGAACAGGAGTGGATTTCAGGATGTTGTTATGGTGTCGTCCATTGTTCCAGCACGTCAAACTGTATCGCCAGAAAGCTCCCCCCCATGTCACCATATTGCTACATTGAGTGGGCATGTGTATGGGTGTGTACAAATGTGTGAAAGTACTCCATTATTTATGCACCCATCATTGCAATTGCATACCAACAAGGTATATACCCAAAACGTTCATGGACGACTACAAAAAAAACCCTGAATTGTTTGTTTCTTTTTATTTAAAAATACATTTTGATTTCCCTTCACCCTCACCTGTGTGTGGTGTATGAATGTTTGGTGGTGGTCAGAGGGGTCGTAGGCACAAAATGGCTGCCACACTTTTTTGCCAGTCTGCCCCAGGGCAACTGTGGATACATATGTAGTTTACCACCACCAGAGGGTGCATGTGAGAGTGAATGAATAATGGTTCACTAACAGTTTTTTTTATTGTCTCGGACTCGCTGGTATTTGACTTGGACTCAGTCCAAGTCCTCGGTCTCGGCCACTGGTCTTGGCAAATATGGATCTTGGTCTTGACAGAGTCCAGGCATCTTTATTTTGTTACAATATTCCAGGAAAAAGGCATCGTTCATCTGGGTAAGTTAACTGTAGAGCTCGGCGCACACAGCAGAGGACTCCGATGCAGATCCATGTTCTAATCACCAGATCTGCATAGCTGTCATTCGATATGTAAACCTGCAGCAAGGGGATGTCTACAGAATATTAAATGTTGTTTGAAGCAAAGGTATCAACTGGTTTAGTTTATAGGATATAATAAAAACACAGATCAGCATGGATCCAAAAAGGTCCCACCCCAGAACATTTATGAGTCCAGAATGGGTCCGTAGCTGATAAAAAATAGTGTATCCATGACAGATGCAGTACCTGAGCACGGAATGAGTAGCGGAGGCAGCGGGTCCGGACTGGACCTGTTGTGGAGGTAAGAAATCGGGTTAGGACGACGCCCCCCGTGGTGGATGATACGCGGTGTGCAGGTGGACTCCTATCTGGAGAACGTGGACTATCCGTTGTGGATCCATTACAGAGTATTTTTGCTGTAAACGTGTGCATGTGCGAGTGTGTCCTCCGTAAACAACTTCTGTTTGTGTGATGCTGTACTAGTGTTATGAAGGGTAGCAGCTACACAAACACTCAAGTGTTTACGTTAACATTCACTTTAGACTAACGTAAGTATGCGTGCACATTGTCCTCGGTAAACAACTTCAGCACTTTGTTCAGAAATAAAAAGAGGATATTTTAAATTTCATTTATTTTTATTTAACCAAGCTTTAATATTTTCATTAAACACATAACAAAATGACAATATTGTTTTTCCAGTGAAGCCATAAACCAATTAGTAAACTGGTCATTCTGGTCTATGTTACACTGGTAATACTGGTCATTCTGGTCCATGTTACACTTGTAATACTGGTCATTCTGGTCTATGTCTGGACTGCAGCTATATTACAATGTAACTATTTAAATGCTCAGTACTAGTACTGATCAGTGGTAATAGTAGTGGATTGGTGTTTGTATCAGAAGTGACTATAGGTATCACCTTATATCATTGTGTTTTCTTTAGATTAGATGATGTCATATCCAGAGGAATGGTTCTACTTAGAAATCATAGGTGTTGTGACACTGTTTTTGCTTTTAGATCAACAAATAATAACCCAAAATGATTGACTTTATATTGTTATGCATACAACTGTTATTTTCTGTCCTGGACTCGGTCTTGACTCTGACTCGTGTCTTTTGGACTCGGTCTTGCCTTGGACTTAAACCTCTTTGGACTCAGTCTTTACTACTTGACTTGGTCTCGGTCAGTCCTGGTCTTGGACTTGCCTTGGACTCGACAAAGGTGGTCTTGATTACAGCCCGGGTCCCTTATGTGAAGCACTTTGAGTGGCCAAAAAAGTAGTAGATAAATCCAATCCATTAAAGACAACTGGGAAATGACCCATTTAACTATCCATTTACATTAGCATACATAACTATCCATTTACATTAGCATACATAACTAGCAATGGTGTTTGCAAGGTCTTCCTGTAGTTTTGTACAGTTTTGTACAGTTCAATTCAATTTCAATTCAATTTTATTTATAAAGCACTAAGTCGCAACAAAGTCGTCTCACAGGGCTTTAGAAAAACACAATCAACTACAGAGATACATGAAAAGTCCCATGCATCCCCTGTCCTTAGACCCTCCTTCTCGGCAAGAAAAAACTTCAAAACCCAGTGGGAAAAAGAAGAAATCTTGAGGAGATCCACACTGAAGGACAGATCCACTCCCATGGACGGACAGGCTATAGATGAACGTCCATTTATAAATGAAGGAGGAGGGGCTGGTCAAGACAGGCAGGGGCGGGGGTCCAGGGTCACAGGTCGGCACAGGCGAGACACTGCAGATCCTGTCGTCCATGGCTCCCGCGCAGACACTGTCAGGAGAGCCACCACTCCCCCCAGGGGGGGGAGGGGGGAGGGGACACCAGGTGACTAGTCATGAACAGACTTGGTATGAAAGATAGGTTATAAAAATGACAGAAACAGGTGTGAGGGAGAGAAAGAGAAGAAAGAACTCAGTGTCTGTACTTCCCCCAGCATTCTAGCTCCTAGGGCAGCCTAGACTGAACTGTGACTCATACATCATGTATCCATGATATATGAGTCATATAATTTTTAACTAACCTGACCATAGGCTTTCTCAAACAGGAATGTTTTCAGCCTAATTTTAAATGTAGAGACTGTTCCAGCGTCTTTAATTTTAATGGGAAGCTGATTCTATAAGACAGGGGCCTGATAACTAAAGGCTCTAGCTCCTACTGTACTTTTAGAAACCCTAGGAACTTTCAATAAACCTGCATCCTGAGAACGAAGGGTTCTATTTGGCTGGTACGGAACCAGATCATCTTTAAGATAAAAGGGGCCCATACCATTAATGGCTTTATATGTAAGGAGGAGGATTTTAAATGTAATTCTAAACTCAACTGGTAGCCAGTGAAGGGTTTGGATCACAGGGGTGATGTGTTCTCTTCTATTTGATCCTGTTAATAATCTTGCTGCTGCATTTTGAACCATTTTTATGTCTTGGACACAAGTATTTAGTTTATCTATTTCCTGGTCTGATCAGGTTTAATCGATAAGTATAGCTGTGTGTCATCCGCATAACAATGAAAATTAATGCCATGATTTCTAATGATGTTACCGAAAGGGAGCATATATAGTGTAAACAAAATAGGCCCAAGGACTGACCCTTGGGGCACGGCATAATTAACACTGGAGGACTGCGATGATTGTTGGTTGATGTGAACAAATTGGTCACGATTAGATAAATATGATTTAAACCAGCAGAGGGCTGCTCCTCTAATACCTATATCATATTCTAATCTGTGCACTAAGATACTGTGGTCAATGGTGTCAAAGGCTGCACTAAGGTCTAATAACACCAGGACCGATATTAATCCGATGTCAGCGGCTAATAATAAGTCATTAGTAACTTTAACTAACGCCGTTTCAGTTCACACACATAACATGTATTAACCCACCAGGGAAACCTTCCTCCTCCTTTACTTTTGTGTCGATACGTGGGGAGTGAAACATTGAACAGAATGTGCATTCCGCTGACAGCAGTGATCAGAATCTCCTCCATTTTTAATATTTTTGGATCTTCTTCACTATGCTTTAGTCATGGACACACCTCCATGATCTACTGTCAATGGATAACAACATGTACGGTCGCCATGGTAATTTGAGTCAATTTCAGCTGAGCTCAACTTTTTGATGTGCCGCAGGTCTCCGTCTCACTGTGCTGGAATCCCACAAGGCTTTGCATGTACGGCAATAAGGGTTGACCAGATGGCATTGAAAATGAATTGAATATGTTTGATATGGATTGACCTGCAACGGACAACTAGCCTTACGCCCTGCGCCTTTTCATGTTGTGATCAAACCTATTGATTGATGGTTTTATCCACTAGATTGACAGCGCACGTCTCCGAACTAGGAAACCTTTCAGGTATGTAATAGAGGGTGAAGACAACTCCATTAGTAGCACAGTTAATCCAACACATGTTCAGTCTGTTCAGAGAAACTGCCGCAGCCACTTTGACTCACTCTCCTCTCTCCCAATTTCCCTCTATTTCTCATGATGAATGAGGTGATCTACCGTAAATCTGGGATGGTTGGACACACAAGTGTACGCATGGAAAAACTTTAACATACACACTCGCACACACACACATGCATCAAGGAGGTGAATCTGGGCTGGTTTGGTTCTTTTATAAACGAGCTCTGCTGTGCAGGGAGGGCTGCAGTGATGATGCTGCAGAACCAGAATGCTGTGGTGCACACATACATACAGGTTTTCATGTCTCATGAGGACCTAGTGAGGATCAAGTTTGTATTCAAGTAGCCATTTGGTAGTGAGTGTAAACACATCTTTTTTTTTTAATGAAATAAAACAGAAAAATAACAATATTTAAAAATTTTAATGTAATTAAATTACATGTAATTAAAAATAAATGAATGAATAAGAAAATTATATATATATATATATATATATATATATATATATATATATATATATATATATATATATATATATATATAAAACCAGTAAAGTTTTAAGTGTTTTCATGTTTTTCTGACCAGTCTGAGTATTATGTGCTTACTCGTAAACACCACTTTACCGGCTGGAGGTTAGCGCACTCACCCTGTCTTGAATTGCAAGATGTGGGCCAACAAGCCTTTCATTTGGACTGCTCTTATGCTGTCGCTTTGCCACTTCCAGATGGCAGAACCGCCCCAGTATACAGCCGCAGAGCTTCTCTGGATCTGCTGGCATTTGCCCATATCTCCACCACCACCAGTCCTGTACCACCACCCTAACATCGCTGTTCCTCGCTGGAGATACATTCATCGTGGATCTCGCAGGTTCTTCAAATATGACAACTCCTCATCTGCAGTAAAATCCTTTTGGTCCACAACTCGCTGTCCTCACAGAAACTCCAGCAGGACTGTGGACAGCTGTGCTTTGGCTAGCCTAGCTAGGTTCGCTAATGCTAATTCTACTCTTCCACCTCTGTTTGCGTCAGTCATTTCTTCCAGGATCTCCTCATCAACCGTAAGCTTGATTTCCTCTGTTTAACTGATACTTGGCAGCAGCCAAATGACTTTTCCCAGCTCAATGAATCAACACCAGCTGGGTTTGTTTACTTCTGTCATCCCCGTGTTAATGTTTGTGGTGGAGGTCTCGCTGTAATTCACTATGAGACTTGGAAAATTCTGCCCGTTTCAGTTTCTGACATTGACTCATTTGAATGCACTGTTTTTATGCTGCCTGGATCCTCTCCCACTGTTGTTGCTACCATATACCAACTCCCTAAGCCCCACAAGGACTTTTTAACTGACTTTTCAACACTACTTACACAACTCTCCACTCTGTCAGCTAACATAATATTACTGGGAGATCAATATACACATAGACAATAAGAACCTACTCCTCACCTCACTTTTTATCTTCTCATCTTCTCAGTTTTGGACTACATCAGTATATTGACTTTCCGACACATAACAAAGGAAATACACTGCATTCACTCTGCTACTCTGGCCACACCCCCTCCAACTGCTCCTCTGATGAAATCCCAATAACTGACCACTTCAACGCTGCACTCAGCCTTTCTTCAATCAAACCTCCACATCTCATGTCATGTAGGAATTTAAAGAACATTAATGTTGACACTCTCTGTTCAAAGGTGCCACTATCTCTATCTCTCTAACCCTGATGACTTTACAGCACTCTACAACACCGGTAAAAATATTCTCAACTCTCTCTTTTTCTTCATCTGCACCATGGTGAACCCCAGAACTCCGGACATTAAAAACAAAAGGACACCAATTGGAACGGATCTTTAAAAAAACTGGACTCACAATACATAAAAACATGTACCTACACCACATTTTCCTCTACAAAGACTCCATTATACAAACCAAATCTGCATATTACTCTGGTCTCATCACATCCCACCAAGGAAATACCAAATTTCTCTTTTCACTACTCACCCAGATCCTCCAGCCTTCCCATTCTTTACCCCTCCACTTCTATTGTACTGATACCTGTAACTCTCTGATGCTTTTTCTCAATAATAAAATAAACTCCATTCACCAACACCTCTGCTCTGACCCTTCTCTTCTCCTCACGTCCAATCCTCTCTCTTACAGTCAACCTTTTTCCTCCTTCCAACTTCCCAGTCCCTCCGAAATAGCCAACCTCATCCTCCACTTGCCACTTGGACCCCTTTCCCACAACCTTGGTCAAATCCTTCATTTCTGCCATTATCCATTCCTCATTGTCATCTGGTTATGTCCCCTCTGCTCTCAAAATGTCTGCTGTTACCCCAATCCTTAAAAAACCTGGATCACTTCAATAAACCCCAATCCAATTTACCATTCATCTCCAAAATTCTTGAAAAAATAGTTTCCTCCCAACTTCATGCACATCTCACCCTTAATAACTTATTTGGACCTTTCCAGTCTGGCTTCCATTCTTGTCACAGCTTTCAAACAGCACTCATAAAAATCACCAACAATCTCCTCACTGCAGCTGACACTGGTTCTCTTTCTATTGTCATCCTCCTTGACCTCAGTGCAGTGTTCGACACCATCTCATACTCCATCCTCCTCAGTAGACTCTCTTCTATTGGCATCACCCACACTACCCTCTGTTGGTTCTATTCATATCTCTCTGACCGCACCCAGTTTGTACACCTCAAGTCATTCTCCTCTGTCCCCTCCCCAACACTACAGGTGTGCCCCAGTGCTCTGTCCTGGGGCCCCTCCTTTAAATTACATACCTCCTCCCCCTTGGCCATATCTTTTGCACATTAATGAATTTTCACTGTTTCACAGATGACACCCAGCTCTACCTTTCTTGCAATCCCAATCCCCCTCACTCTCCCCCTGTCTTTCCAAAATAAAATCATGGTTCACTTCTAACTTCTTGAAATTAAACAGCAATAAAACGAAAATTTTACTTACTTACTTACAAATCCACCCTCTCCCAAGTTGACTCCTTTTCTTTTCTCCTTTTCATTGACAGCTCCTTAGTCTCCCCCTCCCCTCAGGCTAAGTCTGGGTGTCATCCTTGACAGTACACTATCTTTTCAATCCCACATTAATAACATCACCCGGTCTGCCTATTTCCACCTGCGCTCCATAAATCGTCTCCACCCCTCGCTCACCCCCCACACCACCGCCATCCTCATCCATTGTCTTATAACTTCCTGTATAGATTACTGTAATTCACTCCTCTTTGGCCTCCCTCAAACTTCAGCTGGTTCAAAACTCTGCTGCAGGATCATCACCAGAACACCGTCTTAACACTACATCACTCCTGTTCTTTAACAACTCCACTGGCTCCAGTTAATCAGCCAATCACCTCCAATATCCCAATAAGTCCCCCCCTTAACCTCGCCCATTCCTACCTCTCTGACCTTCTGCAAATTGTCACTCCATCCCGTGTCCTCAAATCCTCTTCCTCTGTCCATCTCACAGTTCCCACTGCCCATCTTCGCACTATGGTGACCAGAGCCTTCAGATGTTCTGCTCCCCAAATCCGGAACTCTCTGCCACCCTGTCCATTTTCAAATCCAAATTCAAAACACATCTCTTCTGACTTACATACACTCCCTAACTGCTCCACATGGTCTCTCCTACTTATTTAGTATATTTATATTTTTATCTTGCTACAGTCCTGTCACATTCCTCGTTATTTATTGTATTTTATGTTTGTTTGTGTTGTTTTTGTTATATTGTTTTGATTGTACAACATTCTTGTACAGTGACCTTGGATGTCTTGAAAGGTGCTTTCAAATACAATGTATTGTTGTTATTATTATTAACCTTTTTGCTTTGTACCTGTTTCCCTCATGCTTTATGGGGACTTCATGGGGGAAAAAACTAATGAATGTATTTATAGGGCCACATCATTTCTATTTTACTAGTGGGGACCTTTATATTTAACCCTCGTCCCCCGTGGGGACCACACAAGGAACTATGACACTATGGTCATCTGACACATAGTGTCAGATGTTCCCATGTCATGACTGTGTAAAATATGTCAATGTCCCCATAAAATTATGAATACAATACACACATACCATTTTTTTTTCCTATGTTGTTTGATGTATTGATGATTTTATGTGCTTGAAATAAACTGAACTGAACACACACACACACAACTTCTGACTAAATCACACAAAACCCAAGAAGGAGTTACAGCCACAGTCACATGTATGAATAAATATGGATGCTCACAACGTGTTCTTGGATTCCCCTGATATATTCAATACAAACCAACATGTCTTTCAGCAGTAGTTCTCTGCTTATTTGATCCAAATAAACATGGGTTTTTGTTGATGTATTATTTTTTATCTGGATTTTTATTGTATTTTTTTTTTTACTTTTCCCCAAACTCTTTTGTTTTCTTTCTTCCCAAGTATTATGATAGTTATACTTGCAGATCGGTTCATACCGAGTGCAACAAATTCGGAGGGAGAATAAATATAAAAAGGTTCAGTAATAACCTAAGAATATTAAATGGAAATAAATACATAATACATAAACTCATCTGCACTATATTCTGTGATTGATGAATGGATGCGTGTACGTTATGCATCATGCACTTCTCTTTTTTGCTGTTTGCCTTTTCATCAGTAAGCAGTGACCCACTGTTAATGTTTCTGACTAAAAACTTCTCTAACTGCTGATGTGGCAGTTCCTCTGTCATCCAACTCATCTTCTGTTGATTGGGGTGAATATTTAAAAGATGATGTGCCACATGACAAACTGTTACTGGTCTAAATGCTTTGAGTCATCTGTTTAAGGCTAAAAATGTACCAAATGCAATAGCACAGTAACAATCGTAACAGTAAAATCTCCAAAATATAATCAGTATGATTAAACACACCTGTGCAGCAAGTACTGGTGGCCCTACATTAAAAGAAATAAAATGGATATAGACATGAACCATGCATTTTTAACAATCCCCCCTTTGCCAGTAAATAATGGAAATGAAAAGAGATACAAAGAAACATATATACAGTTGTGCTCATAAGTTTGCATACCCTAGCAGAATTAATGATTACGGTGTTTCTGCCACATGCAGTTAGTAGTGGAGGCCCGAATTCTGCCCCACCGCTTGTTTCAAATACATCACCACGTCCTAAACAAAAATAGCCCAAACTACAGATAAATATTTTGAATCATATTTATCTTGGAAGAAAATGTCGACTTAGTGTTGAGATACCCCGCCACGACTCCCCATCGCTCCTGCCTCCGCTGCAGAAAAAAATCCTAGAGGAAACACTGGATTATTTGGCCATTTGTCAGAATATGAATAATACAAAACTTTTTCTTTCACTCATGGCTAGTGGTAACCTGCCTGTCGCCAGATGGTATCACAATACCATCTGGGACCCTTCCACAACCAATCCATTTTCAAAGGAGGGGCCTTATATCTAAAATCCTTGCATGTGATTAGATGAAGAATCTGTCCATCATCTTGACTGACACGTCGCTTCAGCAACTCACGTTGAACTCAAGCCGTGACAAAACTGAAGTCCTAATAGACTGTATATAATTTGTGAATAGACTAACTGTGATGTTACACATAGGTTTTGATTTCTGAGCTGCCATTGTGACACCAGGAGTATCTTTCCAATGCAGGTTTATTTAATGCTAAACACAAATAAAACAGCAAATTCCTTCCAGCAAAGTTATTTGATTGTGTTTTAGTGAAACCTATTAATTACAACCACTGTGGAACTGGATCTTTCTATTGCATTATGTTTTATTCAATAAACAGAGACCCTGAAAGACTGAGCATCAAAGCAATTTTTTATTCAGACTTTAAATCAAAGCCTAACATGGTGAAACCCCAAACCTTCTATTTGGCCTGAAAACCTAAACATAACCAGCATTGACTTCAGTGTCAGTGCAGTGACACATTACGGTATTTCTACACTGCATACAAGTCTTATGAGAAACAAATGCTGCACACACAATTCTACAATAGCACGTATGTTTTAAGTCTACCACAGTTGAACAATTAATAACCTGACTGTCGCCAGATGGTATTTCACAATACCATTGCGGAAGGGTCCCAGATGGTATTTCACAATACCATCTGGGACCCTTCCGCAATTGAACTGTTTTCAAAGGAGGGGCCTTATCTAAAATCCAGATTAAAAATCTGTCCGTCAGCTGCTTCATCCACTCAAGTCAAGCCTCTTAATCAGGAAAAATAGTTTTCATCAGGTATATACACATCAACAGAAGGGGTTTAAACTTACTATTTATATGTGACATTTATTTATAACCTCATTTACTACGATGCCCACCAAGGTCTTCTGGTAAACGCATGGTTCTACATTTATCCTTCAGCCATGATTCAGGGCTACAGAACACTCTCTGCCAACATCTGTTGCAGATGTGGTTGTCATTTCCTCCTCCCAGTTCCATTACTGTCAGGCCTAGTTTACCAGCCTCTTTGACTTGATCCTCTACCAACACAACCAGGGGGGTACCACAATAACCATGGGCTTCTGCATTGGTACTATTTCTTTATCCACCAGTGGAACCATCTGATAGATCAAACTGTTGCCAAACCCCAGAAGAGTGAAAACATAATTTCCATTAACAAACGCTTCCAAAGTCATCCTCTGTTCATCTTTTAAGGAATGAACATGTGGTAGAGTAGACAAAACACTGGAAATTATCCAGTCTATGTGGACCCTGGGATACCTAACACACGCTGTCATTGTTGTGTATCTGAAAAGACTACACTGCCGCCGCTTCTGCTTAACATCACACCAGCCACAATGCTGCTGGGTAGTCCCACCCTGTGACACTGATTGGCTCCTTTGTTTTGAAGCAGATTTGTGCTGCTCAGATGGTTTTGTGAGTGTAGCGTAGTGCAGCCAGATGATGTAAGTCAGGTTAAATAATTAACCCATGAAGACTGAAACATCTACATTGACCAATCTCATCGACTAAACATGTTTATTACCTGCTATTATTACATTATTATTACATTAATTCTATCAATACATGTAAATAATTGGTGTAAAATACAGTTTGCCGTGTTTTCATAGTCATCAAGTATGACCCATTTGGACATGAATGGAGAAAGGGTCTACTTTGTCAGAGGTTCTATTGTTCTATATTGTGCTTGATTGAATCATATTGAAATGAAGCTCCTGGCACGTTGTTTTGTTTTGTTGCATGTTTTTATGCAATAATATACATGCTACAGCAGGTATTAACCATCGTAATATTTAGTTTATTCAGTCATTGAAGTAAACAATACAGTACATGAGTAAACAATACAGCATTGTCCAATGACTGAAAGGGTTTACGCTGAAGTTGAATACGGATTATGACAAACCCTATTCACAAACATAAAGATAAAAACAATAACACCCCCACCAAAAAATAAGAATCAAATCATGTTGCACAACAATACAACAACACCAAAAAAACCTAAAATCCTTCTCCAAATTCATAGAAAATAACAGATTTTATAAGGCATTTTCTATTATTTATGTATTAATAACTATTTACATGAAAAGCTGTATTCTTTATAGTGTTCTATATTTTTCTATAATGTAAAACTTGAAGAGTTTTTTACATTTATTGATGATGATAGTCTTTCGCTCATATACTCTTCTTGCACCGTTCAGCTGAACTTTTGATACTAAAAGAGTTGTTCTAGGTGGAGAAATTATCGTTAAAGTGTCTGTGTTACCATGGAGACACAACAGCAGCTCCGTGATGAATGAGGGTCAAAGGGTAAGGAAAAGCATCATGGGTAGCTCCCTCATAGCCAATGGGATGCTACGTACAGTGTGTGTGTATTTATGTACATTATGTAGTTACGTACAGTAACATACTGTATTTATGTTTAGGTTTCAGTTTCCTTTCGTAAATAGAATTTTCTTTCGTATTCAGAGACAAAAATTTGAGATAAAGGTTTCTCGATTCTTGGATTTTTTGTTAGCTGGGGCTTTCGTAAGTAGAGGTACCACTTTATCTGAAATATATATTAAGTGAATCCGTGTATCGTTCTTTCATTCATTTTTCAAAATGAAACTAAAAATAAGACAACGATAAAACAACTTGTTTCTTCATTATTTGTTTCCAAAACCAAAATGAAAAAACGGATAATGATCCATTTTTCGTTTTTGTGTTTAAATGAATAATGGAGAAAACGGATTATAGCCATTTCCCTTTTTATCCAATTTTGACCTGAAGCCAGTTGAGTAAACCAGAAATGATCGTGACCCGCAGTGACAAAGATAGAAACCTATGTCCTATTTCGGGAAACTAAGAGGGTCATCCAAAGACCTGAAGATATGACCATGGAGAAAATTAGTGTCATATTATGTTATTATGTTAGGTATTTTAAAAAAAAAAAATTATGTGACAAGTGTATATGTACATCCGTACAGCTTGTACTTACCTTATGTATTGATGACAGGATAAGAGTTTCCAGTTCTGCATCTGTCATATGTCATTTACACCTGAGTTGGTGTTGAGCACAGAATCTTCTCACCGACATTTCCGAGGATCTCTGAATACCTAACTGAAAAAAAATGAAAAGCCAATAAGAGATGACGGAGGTAAAAACAGAACAACATGAGAATCAAAGTGACAAACCTCAGAAAGAGGTCAAAATGAATGCTAAAATTCTTGTTTTCCACCTGTGTTAAAAGCAGTTTGCACATTGGAAACACTAATAAATTGCCACTTTCTACCACCGCATCAGCACCAAAAACCCTTTTACGGGGTTCATTTTCTGTGGCATTGACTTCAGGGATTCTCTGTGATGCCTTCTTCAGTGATGTGTTTCATACACTCGCTCAGGATGATTAGATTCAACAGAATAGAACCTGTCTAAGTATATATAGAAAAAAAAGTCATTATCAGTTAAACTTCCATCTGCCTGTACCTCCCTCATTCACCCTTCCACTCATATTTCTTTCTTTTATAATCTTGAAAGCCCATCGCACAAATGACATTAGCTACTGTATCTTTTGCGCGTCAGTATGAAATTAAAGATTGTGAAATAGATGAGGGTCTCATAACTGCGTGACAGCTCTGACACTTCTATATACTTGCTTGTTCTATGAAAATTTAATTGTATGTGCTACAACTTTTAACTGCCAAATATCAGGATATTTGATTTCATATCAGTGTGATCAGCTCACTACTTGTGTCTTGGGAAATGGTTTAAGAGCCAGACGCCGCCACCAACACAGTCGCACACTGTGACATGAAGCAGTAGCCCTTCGAATCTTTTCCTCAGGTTCAGTATATTGACCTTGTCATCAGAACGCATTGACCCTCAAGCAACAAATAATGAATGGTTTGACATCAAAAAGTGCTGAGATAATACAAGCTGACAGCTCTGATAGGCACACGTTGCTGCTGCCTTAGCAGGGTAGCCTCTACAGTCTGGCCTGTGTTTGTGTGTGTGCAGTAATGCCAGGGTGAGTTCGACTTAAGGGGAAATTATACTGATCATTAATCAAACTAGCATCAAGTCTAAACTTCTGGATGTCGAATATTCAAGGTCAAATTAAGCCAGTTATACTCGGCTGTAAAAAAAAAAAAAAAAGACTATTTATTGAACCTATAAAATAATCTGAATGAATAACACTTTGTTGGTCACACTACAAAGATCACAATAAAAACTATTATATAACATAAAACATTGATTTTTTTTTTTAAGTATAAATACTCAAACATTATTCCTTCACCAATCTTACCAACATAATTTGTGACTTGGTTCAAATTAGATGAATTAACTCTTTGTGTTTGTATCATTAGCATTAGCATTTCATTACTCTTTAATGTCATCTCTACCATTTGGTTCAGCATGTTTAAAAAAATATATTACATGAATACCAAAGTATTTCTGAAACATGATGAGGGTTATTTATGTAACAGTCGCATAACGCAGACAGATTCGCACCAGACAAACACACAGATTGCATATTTATACCCTTCTGACAGCTGTCACCAATGATGTGAAAATTAATGGAGGCGGGAAAAACACTGGTGACAGGAAGTAAAGCAGGAAACGTGAACATGAACCCACATAACAAAATAAAAAGCCCTAAACACCAACAACGACAGAAACTGTAGAAAGGCATACAAAAACTAGACATAAACATGACACCAGATGTAAGATCCATGACAACAAGCTTTTTAACACTTTAAGCTTCCAAGGGTCCACATATAGGCCAGAAGTAGCCACTCAAAAATATTAATCAAACCTGTCCCAAATGTCACATGATCTAATGTAGTTTGACTACAGAGATTCTCACACATCAGAATATACAAACCACTTTCAGATGAAATAAGCACAGCAGGTACAATCACTCATTTGTTCAAAATACAAATGTCAAACAGCTCATCTGAACCTTTATGTCTCATGATCATCCAGAGAGGAACCATATTCCAACAAATGCAGTCATAGTTCAACAAAAGCATCCAAAACAAACAAATTGTCCATATGTAGTCCAAAACACATCAGAACATCAATAAATATGAACCCTGACTTAGTTTCGCTGTAGGACTGACATACACCAGTAGGTTTCTAAGGTTCTGAGTGTGAATGAATGGGTGAATGTGTGGCTAATTTAAAGCGCTTTGAGAACTATGAAGGTGGAAAAGAACTATAGAAGTGACCTGGGGATGCTTCACACCATGATATCATTAAGGATTGGGGGTGTTCAGGGATATACCCCCAGCCCCTTAGTATTACTTCCGATGCCGTAAGCCTTGTTTATGCATTTTATGTGACTCAATTTCTACGCTAAAAGTAGCTAGTATTCCTCTGAATTTTCTGATAAAAAGTACCCGGTGTCCTCCACATAGAAACAGTTTCCACAACTTCTCCATACATTAATTATCAACTTTTATTTTAGAGCAGATCTTTGGAGTGAAATGGTGCTCAGTGTTTTCAGTATCTACTTTCTCTCCATCCTCTGTTGTTGAATCCGGTACAGTCTATTAGCTCAAACTGTACCTTTGGCAGTGCATCATCATGCAGCGCTGCCTCTGTCCTGCCTGAGTAAAATGCAATACATTGGCAATAAAACTAGTGATTGAGCAAGCACTCAAAAAAGCAGGCCCAAACAGAGGTGAATCAGGTCTGCATTGGGCCGTGATAGTAAAGGGAGCTGAGTCACAAAGCCAAGCTCTCAATTCAATCATCAATCTTCATTCCAGTCCTCACCTGTGATCTGGAGCGCTGAGTGCTGACTGAAAGAATGAGATTGCAGACACAGGCTGCAGAAATAAAGTTTCTTCACAGGCCTTCAGTGAAAATTGAGTAGAGCCTGTTGAGAAGTTTCATGCACTCGCTAGAAAAGATTCTACTCCCAGTGAAGTGAGATAATACCTCCTATTTCCACACAGTTTTGGTTGTTGGTTTCTGCTGAGTTTCTTCAAGGGTGTAGAGGGAGAAAAAAAAGAATTAAAAAGTTCACTGACACAGAACTGCAAAGACTCCCTGAATAACAGCTTAATTACTACTTATATATTTTGCCAAATTCCCTGAAGAGAACACAGAACATTGATGTCTTAAAGCAGCAGGAGCTTAACTCAGGAGGGGAGGTGCCAGAATTTGGAATTATACACCTTCTTTCATCTCTCCTCCACAAAAAATATAGATAGAATGATAACAAGTCACACTGTGGTGAAAAAGTAAGAACACTTTGCCAAGATTTTATATTTAGCAACAGAGAAACTTAATTGTAAAGAATAATAACAGGTTGTATCCATGTGATGGCCTGAAACACCTACGAGTTGATAAAACCTGAAAGGTAGACTGTGTGTAACATGAACACATCCATCCATCCATCCATCCATCCATCCAACCATCCATCCAACCATCCATCCCACAGGGCCAGTAGCTGAGTAGAAAGACCCAGACTTCCCTCTCCCTGGCCACCTCTTTTACTTCCTCCAGGTGGGGTCCCACAGTGTTCCCAGGTAAGTCAAGAGACATAATCCCTCCAGCGTGTCTTCGGTCTGTCCCACAGTCTCCTCCTATTGGACATACCCAGAATACTTACTTCACTGTCTCCCATTTGAAGCTTCAGCTTCAGCCCAAAGCCTTTTCAGTCAGTTTTATTTTTTCTACACCTGATTCTGTCAACAAATGTTTTGTATTTTTTTTAGATGAATAAAGCAAACAAATAAACAAATACCTCACAAGGGTGTCTGGGAGGCAATTGTCTTCTCTCAATGTGGAGAAACAATGGTTTGACTCTGACACCGTCCTGGATGACCAAACTCCTCACCCTATCTCTAAAGGAGAAGAAAACTAATTTCTAGCTCTTGCATCTGTGAGCTTGTCCCTTCAGTTACTAACCACAGTTACTGACGGGTGAGAGTGGGTATGTCAACCACTTCACCACAACAGACAGGTACAGTGTCTGTGAGATCAAGATACATAGGCACTTTCATACACTGTACTTGAGTACACTATGTACCTTAGTCCTTTTAAAAGGTAAAGCACTTTATTTGTCATTATACACTGTACAATGAAATGTGTCCTCTGCATTTAACCCATCCTTGATGCCATTGGGGTACTTGTAAGGAGCAGTAGGCAGCCATGGGCGGTGCCCGGGGACCCATCTCCTGTTGTAGAAAGAGGATAATGGTCAGAATCACCTGGCTGGAGGATTTTACTCCTACAAACATGTTTTTAGTTGATGGAGGAAACCGGAGCACCCGGAGGAAACCCATCCAGACACAGGGAGAGAAACATGTAAACTCCACACAGAAAGGCTTGCACAGTCTGGGAATCAAACCTGGGTCTTCTTGCTGTGTTGGCGTATGAGCCCTAGTCGCTGTGTGTGCATCCAGATCCACAGAAGGTCTGACCTGGGTTGATCGTACGGGCTGGTCCATGGGTGGCACCATGATTGTGGTGTCATTTCTCATCTGGCCGGCCCAGTTCAGATAAATGGAACGTGCACCGGGTCTGTCTTTTTTCCCCCTTCTTTCTTTTTTTTCCTTTCTATGCCTCTGAGAATTGACACACTATAAAAGACTTTATTGCATGTCATCATTGAGGCATGATTAAAAAAAAAAAAGATCACACACTGGGATCTGTTAACGGACCAGGACATGAAGGCACCAGGGCTGTAAAATTAGGCACTCGATCCATTTTGATTCCCTCCAGCTGATTTTATTTCATCTCTGTCTTTGTCTCTGCCTCAACTTTTTCAGGTTCCATTTCTTTCTCCTTCTCCAACTCTTTCTCCTCTTCCTCTAACGGATGTGAAAGAGAGGGTCGTAGTCAGGTATGGAGGTATGAAGGTATGAAGGTATGGAGCAGAACAACTGAAGGATGACAAACTTATTTGGTTCTGATTTTGGGAACACACAGTAAACCTGTTCCTGATGACCTATGACCTATGACCTCAGGGCTCTGGATTCTTCATATGGAACCAGCAGGTGTAGGATTTATTTGGGTCCAAAGCAGTTTAGTTGTTTATAAAATACTTTTTTTTGGTTGATTTAACTCCTCTGAGTCACACTGTAAAAAATGACCACAATATCACAATATTCAACTGTAAAATGGAGCCTTCACAGTATGAGATTGTTTTAGAGGTTTACCATAAAACCACTGGAAACTACTGTATTATTTGATGTTTTAATCATTACCAGGTTTTCACAGCAGTTTAGCGGCTGTGGCTCAGTTGGTAGAGTGGGTCGCCCCATGGGCGTGAAGTTGGTGGTTCGCGTCCCAGCTCTGGCTATCCACATGTGGCAGTGTCCTTGGGCAAGACACTGAACCCTGACTTAGGCCCCCAGTAGGACTGACCTTAGATCTTAGAAACCTACTGGTGTATGAGTGTGTGTGTGAATGGGTGAATGTGAGGCTACTGTAAAGCGCTTTGAGCACCATGAAGGTGGAAAAGAACTATATAAGTGCAGTCCATTAACCATTTATTGCAAACAAGCACTACAAAATAATGTATAAAAAAGTCTGACCATCATGACAATCATAAATGGAGTCAGTCGTGTGAAAACATTTACATGAATAAAAAGTTTCTGATTGATCATTAACACAGATTGTTCTTTAGACATGATGTGAATGCACGGTAATCAAGACAAATAAACCACTTAGGAAAGGTAAATCAATTATTCGAGGAATTCGAATAATTGGGGTTCAAAAAATGTTGGAGGCAGATTAATTGCCTCGAAGACTTATTTAATTCATGTTAACCCTCTGGGCGCCCAAGTCGCAAATTTGCGCCAAGCGGCGGTGCTCTGTTTAATCCACTCTCTCATCTAACTGCGATTTGAATGCAGTTCATACTCCATACTATTAGGTGGCAGACATGCAAATCTGTCTCCCGAGCACAAATTTAGGCCCTGCCCCCATGAAAAGTTTTCCAGGAAATGCCTTGGTAAATGACCGCACCTCGAAGCGCTCGCTCAGAGCTATTCCGGAGTATTACGGAGGTGGCTGCTCTCGCATTGCTGACTAAAGTTATACATCAAACACACGAAATGGCAAAAAAGAGGTTCACGGTTCATGAGGCATTGTGTCAGGTCTTAGCTGACTCGGATTCTGAACCTGAAGATCCAACATTTGATGATTTTGACCGAAGTAGTAGCAGTGATAGTGAGGAATCTGACCAGGAAAACTTTTGCGTAAATGTGCAGCGTGGTGCTTCAGGATCACGTTTTCGATCTGGAGCAAGAGGATTGAGATGTCGGATAGATAGAATAGAACTGATTTCTGAGTGACCCCCTGAGGCATGTGTATGGATGAATATTTGGCATGTTTGTGTAGTTCTTAGGCCTACATGTTTCATTGTTTTGAATAATATTTTGAATCAGTTCTTTGCCATGTAAATAATATTTTGAATTGTATTTTGAATCAGTTCTTTGAAATATAAAATCAGTTCCTGAAATATAAATATAATAATAAAGCTAAAAAGGATTCTTAGCTAGAGTTATTGATACTCAAATATGATATTTCAACCCTCTTGATAATATATGAAGTATTTTCTCTTTTTTCCATGCATATTGTCTAAAATTACCTTATTTTATGGCCAGACACACAAGAGAAATTTCAACAGAATTCCGAGCAGTCAACATATGTCATCAATGTTTTCTTGGATGCTCACTACGGATGCATCTAAAGTAAATAACAGTATTTTAAGCAACAACAATGTCACAGACACTCAGTAGATGACAAAACATTAAAATTTTAAGCAAAACATCCCAATTTGATTGATCCAGAGTCTCTCCCACTGTGAAATTCCTTAATTTCAGCTGTCCGCCTACTGATGACGTCATGATGATGTCATAATATGCAAATTAGATCTACAAAAATATCTTAAATATATACTTTAGGTCCTGCCCTACAAATTTGTAATTTGGAGCAAAGCTCTATCTCTTACCACTTTTGTGCAACAGCTCTTTGAAATATTCATGTAAAAAATATGTCAACATTGAAAAAAAATGGGGCGCCCAAAGGGTTAAAGTTCATCTGGTTGTAATCATATCACTATTATTATTATTATTTCACACTTCAACCGACACCTGCACATGTCACAGAAGTGGCAGGAGTACACGAATACATGTCACCCACCTGCATAGAGAAAAGAAGACAATGATAGAAATCTAATTTTTTCACCTTTGCTTTCACTCCATGTTAACATTTTATGTAAGTGTGATGTCTGCCATATTAATTACTCTTTATTCATTTGTTAATGTGTTAACTATGTGAGCTACAGATGTCGCAGTAGAATGGATTTTTATTTTGAAAAAGGCTGTGGCTGTTGTAACATTAGCTACCTAGATAGCTGGTTTGATACAGTACAAAATACTCACAGATTAATGTTCATCTCTCGTCTTGCTTGTAAAATTCTCAGAGTACCTGCACATAGGCTAAAATAACATTAAGTGCTTTTTCGCCCTAAGGAGTTCTTTATCAATTGCTGGCAACCATAGTGTTTGTTTTTGAAAGGAAATGATGGAATAAAATATTTATTAGTTCATTAGAATGTTGGATAATCTAATGTTACTTTCATTTGAATGGGTTGTCCTTATTTCCATTTTACTCTGAATGTAAGTTATTATTTTTGCCTGTATTTTCTTCCTATTATTTTAATTTATGCAATGACTTACACATAAAGGACACCTATGGACGATTTTCAAAACTTCCTCATTTCGCACCAACATTTTTTTGGTCATGAATGCAATAATACATATTTAACCAGAAAAAATCTGAAAAGTTTCAAAAGTATCAAAATTAAACTGTAACAGGCAGCAGGGAAACCAAGTGCAGAAGCACAGACAATTCTTAAAGGTTAAGATATTTATTAATACGAGTCAGATTAATAAAACAATACAACAGATGGAAGGGAAACCCCCTTTTACGTCTTTCAGAGTTCTGTACTGAAATTACGGACTGGTATCAGTAGACCTTCTCACGGCCATGGGCGTAAGCTGGGTTGGGGTCGGATCTGGTCCAAGGTCGGGGCTGGCAGTGTGGTTCATTGTCAGCATTCGCTCCTGGGGCAGGGCGGGCGGCTTGGTTCGTAACAGGAATCCAGACCGGGGTCAGTACCAAAGAGCCAAAGCAGAAGACAGGGTGGGGGGGGCGGAGTCAGGCGAAAAACAGGTCTGGTACATGGAACTCAGAACAGGACAATACTCAGGAAAATCAGAGATTGAATAGATTGTGATATTCTGGCAAGGGACAGAGGATAGAATGAGGGTTTATATACTCTCCACCTGATGAGCCCAGCTGAGCTTATCAGTAGTGCCATATCCTCAATCAGCCTTGGAAGGCAAGAACTGGGTGAAAGGTGAGCTGTGACCAGGAAGAGAGACAACAGAGCAGAGCAGAGTAAATATACACAGAGACAGAGACAAAAAAAAGACTCAGAGACAATAGTTATGACAAAGTCTTTAAAAGTGAGTTACTGTGTAGATAATGTGTTTGATCAGGTCACTGTTACTCAGTGTTATGGGTATGGACAGGAAATTAAAAGTCACAATTGTGATAAAAAGTCATGAGAAATATGATATTTTTAAAAACACTAAATTTTAAGATAAAATGTTAAAATTGTGAAAAGTCCAAATTGTGAGATAATAGTCATAAAACTATTATAGTCATTAAAACTATCATACTGTCACATCTGTTTAGTTTGAAAAAGTAACGAGTCTATTCTGAGAATGTAAATATTATAAAGTACAGATATTTATATAAATGTAAAGAGTATAAAGTACAGATATTTATATAAATGTAGAGTATAAAGTACACATGTTTATATAAATGTAAAGAGTATAAAATACACATATTTATATAAATGTAAAGAGTATAAAATACAGATATTCATATAAAAATGTAGAGAGTAAAAGTAAAACGTTTTTCCAGAAAAAGAAATACTCAAGTAAAGTAGGAACCGAAAAAATCTACCTAAGTACAGTAATGAAGTACTTTAACTGAGTTACTTTCCACCTCTGCATTTGCTCATCACTACAAATATAGCTGCTGTGTTGACACATCTGGTCACTGGCGGCCCAGCATCTACCCTTTCTATTTCTATATATATCTATATCTGTATCTATCTATCTATATATATTTCTATATCTATCTATATCTGTATCTATCTATCTATAGATATTTCTATGTCTATATCTATCTATATCTATCTATATATCTATTTCTATGTCCATATCTATCTATATCTATGGTTGAATCCAGTGTGTTGAAAGAGGGAATCATCTAAACCAGGGGTGTTCAACCTGTTCCTCCAGATCTAGGCCCCGTCCCATTTGTCCCCCTTAAAACTTCCACTTGGTTTTAAGTGCCCTAAAAAGTAAATTCCACTCATCAAGGGGAAATAATTCCCCCTGAAAATGGGACACCACTCGCCAAGTGAACGTAACAAACGTGCTCACGTCACACGCTGACAAGTCTACCCCGCCAAATATGAAACCACCCCTCCGCGAGACTGACAGCAGCTGACTACTATTTACACGGAGGACAAATGCTGGTCCCAGCTGTGTTACCTGTTGTGTTGGCTCTGTTTATTTACCTTCGGGATGCGCAGAGAAGAAATGCGGCAAACAGAAGACGCATTCGCCGTCTACTTTGCCTTTCAGTCTTGTCTCAGGTATGTTGATTTATTTAAATATTTTGATGTATTTTTTCTTCAATAGTTGGCGATTTATAACATTAACGTTAGCATTAGCGCTAGCTTGACAAGGTAACATTACCGGTCATCATGCATCATGGGTAATTTCATCTTCCACTCAAAACGAAGTCCGCAACCAACCTCACTACATTTTGAGGGTTGATTTTAAGGGCAAAATCGCACTCCCACTTGCTCCCCTAGGTAATGGCACACCCTACCCCTACACATGAACACGCAAAATCTAGGGTTAGGGGAAATTTTAGGGTTAGGGGGAGAAATGGGGTAGGGCCTTACTATCCTGTATGTTTTAGATGTTTCCCTCTTCCATCACACCAGGCGGTCATTATCAGTCTTCTGCAAAGCTTAATGACAAGTTTATCATTTGAATCAGGTGTATTGGAAGAGGGATCCATCTAAAACGTACAGGATAGTAGCTCTGGAGGACCAGGTTGGGCACCCCTGCTCTAAAACATGTAGGACAGCGCCCCTTGAGAGCACTGTTTTAGATGTGACCCTTTTAGAACACACCTGATTCAAATGATCATCATGCAGCTCTGCTGAAGCCTGGTAATTTCCCACTGCTTTGAATCAAGTGTGTTGGAGCAGGATGACATTTAAAACCTGCAGGACAGGACCTCTGATGTCAAAGTAATGGGAGTAGAACAAATGTATGTAAACATGTTGATGTTCATAGAACAGTTGAAACTCATTAAATTGGCTTATTTATTTAGAATTTATTCACATGAGTTTAACCTTGATTAATGAACAGAAGTATTGCAACTGGAAACAAACTAAATTGGGAATTGTTAATTGACTATTGTAATCAGTGTGTGTATGTGTGTGTGTCTGCAGAGGCCTATCATGCTATAACTCAATGAATACTTGAGATATCACCATGACATGGACATTAGGGGTGTGACGAGACACTCATCTCACAAGATCAAGATGAGATTTTAAGAAAACTAAATTACAAATGATATGAATGGACAACAGAATTTTATTTAACTGAGTTGCACATGTATTTTATAACTCTGTAAGTGTTAACTTTTAATCAACTTCTTCCTTTACAAATTAAAACTAAAATAAAATGTCAGAAACATTGAAATAAAATAAATATTTCTCCTTTTTTCAAAATCAAATCTGGCGCTTGACTGTGGAAGTTGAGGTGTGAATGAGGAAATGCAGCCCCGCCAGGTGCATTTCCTCCTCGGCTCCAGGATTCACAGAACCTTCCGCCCGAACTGCGCCTTCTCCCCCGGCGTGCCAACCACATCGCCAGGGCAAGGACCAGCCCACATATAACAGATGCCAGGGGTCAGCTGCTATGTGGGCAACCCACCGACCCATCTGAAAAACACAGGAGTCTAATGCACACGCGAGTCAGAGGGTCTCCCAGAAACCCCACGGTGGCCGGTGTACGCCAGCAAAGGTGGGATCACAGCCTCTATCATCGGGAAAATTAATGAACAATTATCCATTAATGGTTACATTTTTATATAAAAAAATAATAACAAAAATGTGTTTTTCCTCAATTAAACATTTATTTCAAGAAGAACAAAACTCTTGACAGAAATACAATAAAACCTGCCCCTCCCTACCACTACTGAAAACATTCAAAAGTGCTCCTCCTTCTGTCAGCAAATTAGCTTAGGGCACTGGTTCTCAAATGGGGGTACGTGTACCCCTGGAGGTTCATGGAGGTACTGCAGGGGGTACGGGAAACTTTTAAAAATTCTTTTTAAGTTAAAATCATGGAATAAAAAATCACAATTATGATAAAAAGTTACAATTATTAGTGTCTGATTTTTTTTTTAAATTAGACAGACTGATTTTACAGACATTGTACTTCTTTTTTTCTTACAAAAATGTTTTGTCCATGTCAGGGGGTACTGGACTAAAATATATTTATAATGTACTATTCACACAGGATAAGTATTACCTATGGACCACTGGTAATTCACAATTACACCTGTACCTCTCTGTTATTGTGTGGCACATTTGGACAGGATAAACAAAAGTCTATAAGTCAGGCAAATTACAGACGTTATGACCGGATATGTCGCAAGTTCACAACATCCTGTTTGGTCTCAATACATTAATAAGGTGGTATGAAAATGCATAAGAACAGCACTGTGTCCACAAAGGGAAAAATTCCATTGATAAGGATGCAGTCTGTACATTTGCTCCATGCCTTCAAAATAAGAGCAGGGTCAGTGCAGATGAAAGCAGTGTCGAGGTTACAATGGAAGTGAAAGGACAGTTGTTGGCATAGACTTTCCCTCTGGCAAACAGCGACTGAATCTATAGAGAGAACCTCAGATAGCTCTAAATGTCAGTGTACATGTGGGTTGGTGTGACCATATCTTACTTATCGCATGCTGCCACACAATTCCAGCCATTTCCTGCATTATTAACTCCAGAAAAAGACAAGAGGAGCGCAATTGAAATCACAAACATAGACATTTGCATTCACATGGGACTTGAATTATCTCTGGATTTTTGAATTTCACCCAAACACAGTAGGTAAACTCAGACATTCTTCATAATTATTCCAAATTACCAGTGGTCTATGTGTAATAGTTATCCCGTGCGAATAGGGCATAAGGGGGAACATCACTGAAAAAAGTTTGACAACCACTGTCTTAGGGTATATGTTACGAAGCAAGACATAGTTTAGTTAACTTAGTTGACAAAGGCAACATTTCTCATTACTTACTGGTTGATGACTGTTTGCTAACACCGCAAAGAAGACCTGTTTACATTTCGAACTGAGGTGCGCTTCATTTCCACATGTTGTGCCACCAGGGCGGGTAAACAGTTTAGACTGTCGATATTGTAATGATCCCACAATGTTATTGATGTTTGTTCGGCATGATAGTGACCGACAGTAACTGTTTATCCTGAAATAAAAAGTAGGTGAGACCAACTCTGCATCCGTTTCCTGGATGCAGTGAACGATACAATACAGCTGCCAAGTAGACATAGCTGCGGCAGCCGAGACAGCATTGAGATGGATATGGCTGGTAAAGAACCGTAGTTGGAACCCTGAAGTAGTAGAGTCCAGACTCCACTAAGTGGCGAGCATGGTATGTGGCCAGGTGCTGACCTGACTCAAGGAGTGACGCCCCTGCCGTGCATAGTCCCGAGTCCAGCTGCAGGGAGCGGCAGGGAGACGTCCCTGACCGTGGGCCCCACCATCCACAGATGTTCTGGGATTAAAGGGGCGAAACATCAAGGAAAAATGGCTCCCAGCTGATGAGCCCTGCCGCAGGTACTCAGGACGATCTTGTAACATCTTTAAGCAGCTCTCACAGATTGTGCTTGTAGCAAAGCATTTTTTAATGTTTATTTCACCTATAAACTCAGAAAAAAGTGGATTGTATGAAGTCATCTGGTTGTAGAAATGGGGGTGTCGCAACACCCCCATCCCCCAGGGGTGCAATGCCCATGTGCATTTTCACAAGGGAATCAAGTTTTTAGGAAAGCCTTTTGGCATGAACGTGGTTAAATCAAAAAGACTGAATTAAGTTCTCCAGGGAATAATTATATCCTCGCATGTTAAGTCAGGAGACATCTAAAGGATCAACAAGTGTTTTCCTGCAAAGTGTACACTTCTTTTGCCCCCTCCCCATCCATCATTTTGGACTCTGCAGTGGGATGAAAACCTCATTTCTCCAACACGTCAGCTGTCCACCAAATTGAAAAAGGATTTATGTAGAGCTTAAGTGACTGTACTGCTGCAGAGGGCTGTACCTACACCTGCCTCTAAAACTGCAGAGTTACACAAGTGCACATGCAACACTATGGAGACACACAAAGCATCTTTATTTAACATCTGGAATCTACTGTAGCTGCAGGAATTAACCCATAAAGACCAAGTGCTACTTTTATGGTAAGTGGTTTTGTTTATTTTTTTTCCTCTATATTTAAAAGTTATTTGTAGAGGTGGGAAGTAACTAAATAAAAGTACTTCATAACTGTACTTAAGTAGATTTTTTTAGGTATCTGGGATTTACTTAAGTATTTATTTTACTGGCAACTTTTTTACTTTTACTCCCTACATTTTTGCATGAATATCTGTACTTCATACTCTTTACATTTATATAAATATCTGTACTTTATCCTCTTTACATGTATTTTTGTTTTCATTTTGTTGCTTATTTTAGTTATTTTTCAAACATTTTGGTTTTATTTAAGGATTTTTCTTCAATTATTTTCTGTTTGTGTTCATGTGTTTTTTTGGTTTATTCCTTTTTTAGTTAATTTTGTTGCTTATTTTATTCTTTTTTTGCTGCAGAACTGCTAAAGTCTCAGGAGTTAAAGGGTTACAGTTGAATATCTGTACTTTGTACTCTTTACATTTATATAAATATATGTACTTTATACTCTTTACATTTATATAAATATATGTACTTTATACTCTTTACAGTTATATAAATATATGTACTTTATACTCTTTACAGTTATATAAATATATGTACTTTATACTCTTTACATTTATATAAATATATGTACTTTATACTCTTTACATTTATATAAATATATGTACTTTATACTCTTTACATTCTCAGAATAGACTCATTACTTTTTCAAACTAGACAAATGTTACAGTACAAAAAATAAGTCGGAAATCAGTAAATCAGAAATTGTAACTTAATATATCATAATTATGACTTTTTTCTCATAATTTAAATGTTTTATCTCTTAATCTTGTCTATTTATCTCCCGATTTAGATTTTTTTTTAAGCTCATAAAAAAATACATGCTTTTTCTCTTTTTTCTTTTAAATATCCTATTTATGACTTTTTAATTTTTCCTAAATATCCTGTCCATACCCACTAAACTCAGAACCAATAAAACACATCATCGACACAGTAACTAAATTTTAAAGGCTTTATTTTTGGGTATGTTTGAAAATTTTCAGTTTTTTCCTGCTTAAATAAGTATTATTTCATCCATAGCAAAACAAAACAGCTTTACTTTGGACTTTATGGAAATAAAAGTAAAAAAGTACAACTTCTCCATTGTAATAAAGAAGTTAAATCAGTACTTGTACTTTTAACAGAGTATTTTCACATAAGTAGCTGTACCTCTACTTAAGTAGAGAATGTGAGTACTATATATATATATATATATATATATATATATATATATATATATATATATATATATATATACATACATACATATATGTGTGTGTGATAGATAAATGACACATGGTCGTTCAGACTGAGGACACGCTACTAAATATTGGATATGTATCGGATTTATTACCACATATGAAATTCGCCTGGGTTACATTTTATACAATTTGATTTGTGTCGTTTAGACTGTCTTTAATTCAATTTCATTTTATTTGTAGACCCCTAAATCCCAACAAGGTCCAGTCCCTCCAGGATTTGTTTTGAGATTGTTTCTTCCTAAAATGTCTGATGTTGCATGAGCGTTTCCACTAAATCGCAAAGAAAGTTACTTACTTAGTTACTTTTTAGGTTTTTATTGCGGGAGGAAGTGAAAGTTGCAATGAATAGTTGCAATTTTCCCTTTTTCTAATCAAAATTAAGTTATTTTGTAATATTTAGTAACTGGAAAATTCATTCAACGTCATTGTGATATGGTCCTCAACACTACCTTTTACCAAGATGAAAAGAAATGATTATGAGGATTACAAAAATACAACAAAATATGTTTTTTTTTTTCAAATGCACCCGTTGGATCAAAGGTTAAAGTTCATATGACCTCACAACACTACATGAAGTTATAAAACATAATATAAATGTCTCAGCCAGTAAAAAAAAGCACATTATTACTAGTACTGTGTCAGTAATAGAGGCAAAATCCTGGAGGGTCTGCAGATCATCTTATAGAACTATACAGAGTTGATTAGAAAAACAAACAGGTTTGACTTTAGATTTGAAAAGTCAGATTTGAGCCAGATTTTCTGCAGTCTGAACGTAGCCTTGGTATCATTCCATCATTCCAGCCTTGGTGTGTAACTCAGTGTACACTTACATTACATGCATTTAAACAAATAAATGACTTGTGATTTTGCAGTAATGGTCATTTTTGTGAAATACTGTGGCTTGCATAATTAGTTTGATTCCCAAAATGTACCCGTATATATATATATATATATATATATATATATATATATATATATATATATATATATATATATATATATATATATATATATATATACGGGTACATTATATATATATATATATATATATATATATATATATATATATATATATATATATATATGTATATATATATATATATATATATATATATATATATATATATATATATATATATATATATATATATATATATGAAGACTTCATTTGCAAAAACAGATAACTCCATTTTTTTGGCATTTTTTGCTCTACATGTCATGCCAGGTACTACTCATTGATTTGATATATTATTTTTTCAATATAGTGGACCGTACCTAATTAAATAAATAATATATCAAATTAATGAGTATTACCTGGAATGTACAGTAAAAAATGTCATTTTGTGAATAAAACAAAAGATGGAGTTACCTGTTTTTGCAAATGAAGTCTTCATATACACACACACACACACACACACATATATATATATATATATATATATATATATATATATATATATATATCTTTATTCTCTAGTCCCTAATTTTGGTGTCCTTCTCATGTTACATAAGTGCTTCTCAAATCCGGTCCTCATGGCCCAGTGTCCTGCATGTTTTACATATCTCCCTTTCCTTTCCTTTCCTTTTTTAAAAAAATAAAAACTAATTAAAAATGTAAAATTAAATAATTAAAAAAGAATAATTTAGAATGTTTTTATATGAAAACAAATTAAATACAAAATAAAACAATTTTAAAAAGTAATTTCTTTATTAAAATAGTTTTAAATAATAAAATAAATACATAAATTAAATCTCCCTCTTTTTAAAAATATAAATAATTAAATTAACAAAAATGTAAAAATAAAACAATTTTAAGAAGTTTTAAATATTGAAATAAAACTATAATTCATTTAATTAAAAAAAAAAGTAAAACTACTTTTAAAAAAATATCTCCCTCTTCCATCACACCTGGAAGCCTTTACATCATGATCAGGCTTCTGAAGAGCTGATCAATAATTGAACTAGGTGTAATAGAAGAGGGAAATAACTAAAACACACTGAGCCACGAGGATCAGATTTGAGAACTACTAAGTTACAAGCAGATTTAAGTATGCAACTATCAAATAAAATATGTTATAGTATCTTTAAAACACTTTCACTTTTATCCTGCTAAATACATGTTTTTATAATTAACACAATGTGCTTCTTCCAAACTCGTCTCATAGCATTAGTCTTTACCTGGTTTCAATTTCAGCCCCAGGGACCAGTTTTATCCAAGAACTAAACCTTCTTTTCTTTCTTCTTTTCTGCTTCTACCTGCTCAGCTGCAGACCACAAACAACCCAATAATCACTTTGAGTTTTCTGCATGATACCGCTTCATCTCTTGCTTGGTTTAACTTATGGCATCTGGTTTTAGGCTTTCTGCTAACACAGCGTAGCTAATACATCAAAAGATGTCGTGGTTGATTATGTTAGAAATATAGATCCACGGGTTTCTGTGCTTACCCTCGTCTCCACTGGTACACTGCACATTTGATGTACTTAGTGTGTGATGAAGGACATATTGAAACCAAGGGCATATTTAATATTTGATGATTCTGAAAGGAATAGAAAGATTTCACCAAGTGAGAACTGATCAAATCTTGTAGAGGAGTACTATCCTTTTAGCTCTCAATTCCCTTGTTGCTCTTGCCTATTGGGAAGGAAGTGTACGTATTTAACATTTTATTTACAGTACCTACAAGGTTACACAGCAAGATATACTTTACCTATTTCCAGAGGTGGTCAAAGTACTCACCTTCTGTACTTAAGTAGAAGTACAGCTACTGGTGTGAAACAACACTCTGGTAAAAGTAGAAGTACTGATTCAACTGCTTTAAGCAAAAGTAAAAAAGTACAACTACTCAATCTTAATAAATTACAAAATAAAATTAAATCAGCTTTTTGTGTCATGAAAGCAATAGTACTTCAGAGAATAAAATCAGAAGACTTTTAAAAGTGCCTAAAATAAAGCCTTTGTAAGTGAGTTACTGTGTAGATGATGTGTTTGGTCGAGTCACAGTTCCTCAGTTTTGTGGATATGGGCAGAACATTTTGGAAAAATGGGGGAAGAAAAGTCACAAAAAAAGTCATGAGATTAAAAAAAAAATAGTAATAAATATAAATAAAAAGTTATAAATATGAGATAAAATGCATCATTTTAAGATAAGATAACCCTATCCTTTGAACCAAACAGGTGCATTTGGAAAAAAAAATAAATTGTATTTTTGTAATCCTCATAATCGTTTATTTGCCATCTCAGTAAAAGAGTTTTCAAGACCATATCATAATGACTTTGAATTAATTTTCCAGTAACTAAATATTTGAAATATTATTTAGTTTTGATTACAAAAAGGGAAAATCGCAACTATTTATTGCAACTTTCACTTCCTCCCACAACAAAAACCTAAAAAGCACTGCAACTTTCATTACAATACTAGTGTTGTGTCATTCGCAAACTAGCTGATGCTTTTGAAGGGTTCTTTAAAATGAATGAGTGATGGCTGAGTGGGAGCCGTTCTCTTTGTTATTCTTTTTTTTGGTGTCAGATTTCACACACACACACACACACACACATTGGTGGGGACATAATTTAACGACAATAAATAAATAAATACATGGGGAAAAGAATTAACATAATGTCTCATTTTGTTTTGTCAACACAAACTGAGAGACATTTTAGGAATGTTTTTTATTTCTTAAGCTACATTTTGTCTGGTTTTTATTGGTCATCTATAACTGCATAATATATTTAATTATAGTTATCGTCACAAGACCAACATTTACGTCTAGTTTGGTCTCGTTTTTGTCACGTGATAAAGGTTAGTTGATGACAATATTTACCCATGATAAGGTACACTATCAATGAATGGATTATTTTTTAGATTCTTCAAACATAAGGTGAACTGGATTATAAACTTATATATAGTGCATTAAGTGAAGTAAAAAGTCTAAATTATGAGACAAAAAGTCACTAAACACAACCAGAATTAATCAATATATAAGGTCCACTGTGTTTTTTGAGGGAAATTAAAGTCTTTAAAGTGTCACCTTATAGTCTGGAAAATATAGTAACCTTTTGTTTCCCAAATGTCATGTAATTTCCCATCCAAATATTTGGCGTAAAATTGTGTATGGACACTAGGGACATGTGCCCTTTGAGACGACTTTGTTGTGATTTAGGGCTTTATAAATAAAATTGAATTGAAAATTGAATTGAATTGAATGTCCATACACAATTTTACACCCATGCTATGACAGCAGTCAAAACCCACTACAAATATAATAGAGATGGCATACCCCCCCACACACACACACACACACACACTTTTATTTTTGTAATATTTTATTTTTATTTATTTTTGTAACATTTTTTCTCTTTTATTCACTGATTTATTTATTTACTTTTCTCTTCAAAGATTGTTATTGTTAGTATTGTTAGTATTATTTATTTGTTATTACAGTCTTTATTACTACAGGATGGGTAAGTGGGTGGGTTTTGGGGACGGGTATATTATTGTTCACACTGCATAAATGTAATTAGATTTTGTTCTGATGAAAATCAATAAAACAGTGTTAAAAGAAAAAAAAATAAAGAAAAAAATTAAAGCTAATGACAATAGGAAGCACCTTTAAAATTGGATGGCCTTGAAGTAATAAAACATTGAGGTTCCGTTTTTGGAACAAAGTGTTTCCAAGTCCTCACCCTTCCACATAATGAATAACTCCCCTATGATGCACAAGGACAAAACTTCAATGCAACTTTAAACAAAATAAGAATAACCTGGGCTGACAATGACTCAGGCCAAATAGTGACCAAAGGGACATGGATGAATAAACACAAGTCCTCAACAGACCCCCACCACCTAATACACACAATGCAAGCAAACACACACACACACACACACACACACACACACACACACACACACACCACTACATCTTTTAAGTCTAGCCAGAGGCACTATCCCCTTTTTAATGCACTGAAAAGGTCAGGCTATCAAAAACTCACTTGATGGAATAATGAGAAGATGTATGAATGTCTGAAAGGGTCCACGCTCTGCCCTGCTTATGGACTTTCTCTATTATGTTGTTTTGTATGAAGGTGCAAAGACACAGAAACTGCTGACATTTTGGAGAATTACAATAGTATGATTACTAATATAAATCCAATACTGAAGATGAAAGTACTCAAATTGTAATCTTGTAGTGACAATAGTCAATTTAATTTCACAATAGGAAAAAAATCTGACTCATAGTTTGATTTGTTCGATTTATTTGAGCATTAAAAAAAAAATGAAAAAGAAAACATACAGTAAAAAAAACAACATAAACATGTTCAAAAGGAGTGGGTGGAAGTTAACTATATCTGATACATATATACATACATACATACAGCAGGGTTCGAATTACGGGGGGTACGGACCCCCCTAAATGGAACGAAAATGATACTTTGGGAGGGTTAAAAAATAATAAATTTTTTCTTAAATTTACATAGTCGAAAAATGTGTCTTTGCGTAGGAAGAGCAAACAACTCTAATGTATAATTCATCAATCCATGCTTTGAAAAAGCTTTGAAAACCCCCTTTGGAATTTCAAAATGGTCTCACCTTCCCGAGAGAAATTCACACGTTCCCTGCTAAGTTTTTCACGCATTCTTCCCATATGTGGTACTCAATGTTGTACCTGAACGAGTTCATTGTACGATCGTTCACGAACGATGTCATATTTTTTGACGAACGTGAACGTCTCATTCACTTTTGCCAAATGAACGGGAAGTTGTGAATGCGGTTATTCTGGCATTTATTGAACTGCGCTCTTATGGAGTTCATATTTCGTTCTTATCACGTTGTAATTATTGAGTCCTATAAGGAATAAAATAGGATCAAAACACAGCATTATCATAGATGTCATTTTTGTATTATTCTGAACACATTTTGGCAACATAATGTTGTGGAATAGCCAATGAGAAGCGTTTTGGGCGGGGCAGAGAGAGAGAGAGAGAGAGAGAGGTGCAGAGAGTTTTTGGGAGCGGAGGTGTTGTCCCGTTCTTGGAAATAAACATTGAAAACGAAACTCACTGAAACCGCTCCTTGTGTTCTAAGAACCCGCAGAGGGAAGTGAACCCCGGGGTAAGGTACTTACTTCCGCCCTGGATGGGCGGCATTTTCCCCTGATTTCCTGACTACGGTCAGGATAACGTCAGGAACGGTTAATAATATGTTTACAATAATAACACAAAAAAGAACGAAAAAGTTCATTTTGGGATCCATGAACTTCTAGTTCATAATTTGGAAGAATGAACGATGAACTGAACTAATTCATATTGAGTAACTTGAACTGAACTTTGAACTAGTTCCTAATCAAGGTGAACTTTCCCAACACTGGTGGTACTGATGAGAATAAAAGAAGAACCAACTAACAGGTAAAAATGTCAAAATCCTGTCGTAACACAGCTCCATTCTGTCTATATTGTACCATGCATTTTGGTTTGCTAATATTCCATTTAGCCGAGCTATCTTGACTTCATTAGCAATAGACAGTAACCAGCTGTAGGCTAGCTCAGATATTATTCATGCTTCGTCTGGGATGTGTAGTGATACGTCCTCGTATTTATGCTGACGAAACAATGGGAGTTTAAATACATCTTTGTCTGCACAGTTTGGTTTGTGGACTGTCTGCTGGTTATGCAAGTGTTGGGTCATGAATACAGAGGCAAGATACTTTGTTGGTTTGTTGATTCATAAACGTGTGTGAGCAATGACTTTTCTATTTAGTCACATGTATAGGTGCTTAGTTTAGCCTAATTTCACTCAACTGTTAGATGCCATGCACAGTCACTTTAGAAAAAGTCTGTGGTATGTGGGCATAAATCTAACATGTGAGGTCATCACCATCGGTCCCAAAATGCTGAAACCCCTGAAGCTGGAATGATAATTCGAACACTGCACGTGAGAATATATTAAATAAATAATAGCATACTGATTTCAAAAGGAAGTGCATGTAGCTTTGATGCATAATACATGGTAGATTAAATGTTGCAAAATACTTGATTGTCACTGAAAAAACACAAAATACAGAAGATGATACAAAAAATTTTCATAAATCACTTAAAGGTGTCATTCCGCTGAAAACTATTTTTCCACGCTCCTTTTGGAATCTGATGGCTCACCCAGACTTACCAACACATGCTGCCTTTGACAGTGGTTCATCACCTCCACTGGCTGCATACTGCATTCACATTAAACAACAACAGGAACGAGGGACCCAGAAAAAGCCAGTCCATCTGATGTCAGATGGACGTCACCCACGTCCCAGCAGCGAATCTGAAGTAGCATTAACATTAGCATCTACAAGAGAAGACTGTGCCACAGTAGCTGCTGCACAAACTGGAAAAAATGGCAGATCAAACTGGTTCATGTGCTCTCTGTGGAAATAAAGACTTTTTTTTTCCTGCACATTTTCAGAACAAGCAACAGCATGAAACCTAGCTGGATGCTACTTGGGTAAAGGTAAATACATACACAGCGAGAGGGGAGGGGGGAGTGTTCCTTCACGCATTCTGAGCCAATCAGAGCACGTCATCACCGCATCATGGACATGTATGATAACCATGGAATGACACTTTTATGGAATATTAAACATAAGACAAAATCATTTGGAAACTGTCCTTATGAGTTATTTCACACAATTTATCAAAAACTCATTTGAATACTAATACATTCTAAACATAATCATATTTCCAGACACTCCAAAAATAATTGGATGAACTAAGATCACAATAAATACAAGGATTGTTTTTAATACTTAATGAAAATCCTTTGTACTTAATAACTACTTCAGTTCCAACATCACAGTATATATGAATAACCTGAAAAACAGACGATTCTTTTTTGGGGGAGGGTTGTATTTGTTTTGTGTTTCATATTTACTGACTTTCAATCTGACAGTGTGACACTTTGATAGAAAGGAGATGATAAAGTCACAGATCACAACCTTTGGAGCCTTGCAACCTTTTGTTTTGGTGTGATTTGCTGCTGGAAAAGGATCATTTAAACTGTGCTTCTTTGATTAGAGTGAGTTGAGTTCGTATGAAGCCATGGCCTGAGGGAGGAATGATGCAGAAAGAATTACAACAACACCTGGTCTAACCCTGGATGGTGAGACTTATACCCCACAGCAGGAAGGGAGGGCACGAATGAGTCTCCTCCCTACAGCTCCACATGTAACAACAAAATACAAACTCCTCTGCTTTTCCCATTTCATACCCAGAGTCTGTCTTCATTTTCTTTCTCTCTGTCTCTCTCCCCTCTCCTCTCTCTTTCTCTCCCTCTCCTCTCTCTCTCTCCCTTTCTCTGCCCCCCCCCCTCTCCTCATACACCTGCATTCACTGCGGAAAGTTCACTCAGAAATGGGTCGCTTGCTATTGTTTTCATTTCTTTTTTTCCTCCCTCTCTAATGAAGACATGGTTGAGCTAATACGTGAAGAGCCACTGACCCAGTTTTGTGGCAGTGCAGTTGCCACTCACAGCATCAACGCCAAAGTGGGCAAAACTGTCTCTAACAGTTTTGACTGTCTTACTTTATCATTAGCTTCATATCATACACTATATGGCAGGGCTGCAGTCAAGACCAGGACCAGACGGGACCAAGTCAAGACCAAGTCCAAGGAGGTTCAAATCCAAAAGACTTGAGCCTGAGTCAAGACCGAGTCCAGGACAGAAAAAAACTGTTGTATATATGACAGTATAAAGTCAATCATTTTGCGTCTATGTCTGGACTGATAGTACCTATCAGTGGTAATAGTAGTGGATTGGATTCTTCAGATAAGATGATGTCATATCCAGGGAAATGGTTCTGCTTTGAAATCATGGGTGTTGTGACACTGTTGTTACTTTTAGATTATCAAATAATAACGCAAAATGATTGACTTTATATTGTCATATATACAACAGTTTTTTTCTGTCCTGGACTCGGTCTTGAATCAGGCTCAAGTCTTTAGTACTGAGCATTTGAACAACTAAATTATAGCTTCAGTCCAGACATAGACCAGAATGACCAGTATTACCAGTGTAACATAGACCAGAATGACCAGTATTACCAGTGTAACATAGACCAGAATGACCAGTATTACCAGTGCAACATAGACCAGAATGACCAGTATTACCAGTGTAACATAGACCACAATGACCAGTATTACCAGTGTACTACTATGGTTGGTTTATGCCTTCACTGGAAAAATTATGAGGCTCAGCAGCGCCTAACTCTACAGTTAACTTACTCAGATGAATGATGACTTTTTCCCTTGAATATTGTAACAAAATTAAGACGGCTGAACTTGGTCAAGACGAAGAACCATATTTAGCCGAGACCAAGACCAGTCCAAGTCAAATACCAGCGAGTCCAAGACCATAAAAAACAGACTTGAGTCCAAGACCAGATTCAAGTACTATAGCCCTGCTATATGGACGAAAGTATTGAAACTCAAGTGTCTGGGATACGAAACAATAATTGACAAATGCCATCACATAGTTTTATATTGTGATAACTACCATCCATCCATCCATTTTCTGAACCCTCTTTATCCTCACTAGTGTAACTGTCACTGGAGATTATCCTACCTATGTAAGAGCAAATGTGGGTGTAACTCCTGGACAAGTCTCCAGTTCATCTCAGGACTGAACATATATAGACAAACAATCACTCTCACATTCACACCTTTGGACATTTTAGATTAACCAATTAACTTATCAGTGTATTTATTAGGGCGGCACAGTGGTGCACTGTTTAGCATTCATGCCTCACAGACAGAAGGTCCCTGGTTCTATTCCCACACCAGACCTGTCTGAGTGGAGTTTACATGTTCTGTCAGGATTGGGGTGAGGTGAAGGAGGACTCCAATGCACAGTACTGAAGGGAAAAATAATTTAATAACAAAACTAAGAAACATAAAAACAAGACAGACAAAACCTGGGAACAGATGATCAGAGTGCGTGGTGATGATGAATGTCCAGGTTATGGAGGTGACAATACTGAATGGTCCCGCACTGGCAACTGCAAGCCTTACTGCTTTTATAGCCACAGATGAGGAACGGCTTGCAGCTGCGCCCCCCCCCCCCCCCAAGGGGCAGCTCCTGACGCCCCTAAAAAACAAAAAACAAAGCCCCCCCCCCATTGTCCAGAGCTCAAAAAAAAATTTTTTATATATATTTCTAAGTAGTATTTCTCCAGGCAGGGCGGCATGGAAACCCCCTGGTCGGAGTACCCTCTGGGCAGAGCGGTGTGGAATCCCTCTGGGCAGGGCGGTGCGGAAACCCCCTGGGCAGAGTACCCTCTGGGCAGAGCGGTGTGGAATCCCTCTGGGCAGGGCGGCGCGGAAACCCCCTGGGCGGAGTACCCTCTGGGCAGAGCGGTGTGGAATCCCTCTGGGCAGGGCGGCGTGGAAACCCCCTGGGCGGAGTACCCTCTGGGCAGAGCGGTGTGGAATCCCTCTGGGCAGGGCGGCGTGGAAACCCCCTGGGCGGAGTACCCTCTGGGCAGAGCGGTGTGGAATCCCTCTGGGCAGGGCGGCGTGGAAACCCCCTGGGCGCGGAGTACCCTCAGAACTGAGTGGTCTGAGTGGACTGGGTTGGTAGCAGGAGCAAAACTGATAGGGTGGGGTCACCACGGACTCTGGCAGGGAGCGACAAAAAGGAACAGAGACAAGGCACTGGACAAAGACAGGACAAAACGATGAAACAAAAGGACCAGGCCGACACGGGGGCAACAAGGGTACAGGTCCGGGGCGAGACCTGGCCAATACGGCAAAAAGGTCCGGGGCGAAACCCAGCCAGACACGGCAAAAAGGTCCGGGGCGAGGAAGAGAGGGGAAATCCGAGGGGGAGAAAAGCAACAGGCAGCCAAAAACAGGCAACAGGCAGGGACAGGGGACAGAAGCCAGCAACGGGCAACAGGCAACAGGTAGGGACAGCCACAGACTGAAAAGACCAACGACAGATGAAAATACCGACCAACAGAGACGAAAAGACCGACCAACAGAGACGAAAAGACGCTAGCCAGAAACTCAGAACGCTAGCCAGAAACTCGGAACGCTAAGCCAGAGATACAGAACGCTAAGCCAGAGACACAGAACGCTAAGCCAGAGACACAGAACGCTAAGCCAGAGACACAGAACGCTAAGCCAGAGACACAGAACGCTAAGCCAGAGACACAGAACGCTAAGCCAGAGACACAGAACGCTTAGCCAGAGACACAGAACGCTTAGCCAGAGACACAGAACGCTTAGCCAGAGACACAGAACGCTTAGCCAGAGACACAGAACGCTTAGCCAGAGACACAGAACGCTTAGCCAGAGACACAGAATGCTAGGAAGAGACACAGAACGCTAGGAAGAGACACAGAACGCTAGGAAGAGACACAGAACGCTAGGAAGACACAGAATGCTAGGAAGACACAGAATGCTAGGAAGAGACACAGAACGCTGGGCAGACACACAGAACATTGGACAGAGACACAGAACGTTGGGCAGAGACACAGACAGGGACAGAATGCAAGACTGGACAGACTTTAGACAGAACAGACCGGGGAAAACTAAAACAAAAAGGGTCCCTTTAGCACTGGCGGAGTCCAGATGGTTGGCGGGACCATTCTGTCAGGATCGGGGTGAGGTGAAGGAGGACTCCAATGCACAGTACTGAAGGGAAAAATAATTTAATAACAAAACTAAGAAACATAAAGACAAGACAGACAAAACCT
This sequence comes from Siphamia tubifer, assembly GCA_020466265.1. Lineage (NCBI taxonomy): Eukaryota > Metazoa > Chordata > Actinopteri > Kurtiformes > Apogonidae > Siphamia > Siphamia tubifer. The sequence continues at coordinate 51,008,971 of CM035792.1, forward strand.
GGGAACAGATGACCAGAGTCCGTGGTGATGATGAATGTCCGGGTTATGGTGATTGAGGAGATGGTGAAAACTGTCCGGGTTATGGAGGTGACAATACTGAATGGTCCCGCACTGGCAACTGCAAGCCTTACTGCTTTTATAGCCACAGATGAGGAACGGCTTGCAGCTGCGCAGTGCGGGACCAGGTGAGTGTGGAAATTACTGGGGGAAAGGTCACCGGAGCGGAGGTCATGACATGTTCTCCCTGTGTCTGTGTGGGTTTTCTCCAGTTTCCTCCCACCATCCAAACACATGCACTGATAGGTTAACTGGTTAATCTAAATCGTCCATAGGTGTGAATGTGAGAGTGATTGTTTGTCTATATATGTTCAGCCCTGAGATGAACTGGAGACTCATACAGGGTGTACCCCGCCTTCACCCATTGGAGCTGGCTTGGGCCCCCAGTGACCCCTGTGACCCTAGTGAGGACAAAGCGGGTTCAGATGAAGAGAGAGAGTGTATTTATTTGAATGGTGGAAGGAAGCCGGAGTACCTGGAGAGAACCTATGTAGACATGGGGTGAATATGCAAACTCCACACAGAAAGATTCCACCCACTGGTGCTGGAATCAAAACCAGGACCTTCTTGCTGTGAGGCATGAGTAAGTCAAATGTGAAGGTGATGACGTTTGTTTTTTTTTTTTGTTTTTTTTTGTATGAAATGTATGGTGTGGCAGCAAGGATTTTAACATGGTACAGCACCACAGCTACCAGTTGAAGGGTTGTATGCTCTTGCTTCAGCACCAACAAATGGACAAAGAGACTTTGGACATTTCCATTCTCCCAAGTTTGTGGGAACATTTTGGGGATGGTCCCTTCTTGTTCCAGTGCACAAAGGTCCATAAAGACACGGATCATAAAGTTTCAAGTGCAAGAACTGGACTGGTCTGAACACAGTCCTGACTTTTAATCCCATGCAATACTTTTGGGATGAAATAGAGCGCAGACTGAGAGGCAGGTTTTCTGGAAAGGCCTTGTGGAAAACCTTCCCAGAAGAGTTAAAGCTGCAAATGGTGAACCCTCATCAGATTAAACCCTATGGATTAACATGGAGAGTATAGAGTCAAGTGAGTCAAGGCAGGTGAGCAAATATATTTGGCAATATAGTGTATGTGTGGGCCACACCAACACAAATTTTAATGCCAAACAGGGGACCATAACATATCATCCTGCATGCTTGAATTGGTTCCCAGGCTGTAAGTTTGAAACCTCTGATATAGTGTAATAGTTAGGTAATTATGCTACGAGGCTAATGATATGAGTTGTTTCCGTTTGCGAATGCAAAAGTGTAGCTCGCTAAGTGGTGTCCCTGTTTGGTTGGTTAAAGTGGATTTATGTTGTATTGAGTCAATTTGCACTGTTTGTGTTGGGATTGGAGATGTGAGTGTGTGTCCAATGTTGAGTGTTTTTTGTTATTTAAATAATTATCACTGTGAAGAGTTAAAACATACACATTCCCAAGTTCGGTCTAAGTCATTTTGTTTTGCCGGTGTAACCCAGGTGATAAAACTTGTGCCTGCCTAGTATTTCTGCCCTTTACCTGTTAGCCACTCCCTGCGGTCCTCTTTGCGTGAGCGCAGCCAATCGGTGCGTCTCTTTAAAAAGTCACTGCATTCAGGTCAGTTATACACAAGCAGTCGGGGAAGCAGGACGCGAGAGGAGCTACAGGTCTGTTTCGTTGTGTCTTTGCTATTTATTTTTCATAAACCCGGTTGTTGCTTAAAGGTGTACTTATTAACTTGTAGGAGCCGTCTACCGTGCCAACCGTGGAAGAAAGTGAAGATTATATGTTGATTAAAATCACGGAACTGGTGAGTCTACAATTGTTTGTAGCTTAGCATTAGCTGCGCTCCATTCATTTACATGGTGCCGGTTAGCTTAGCGTTAGCCTACCTGCTCCCGTGCTTCGTCAGGTGCAGGTAGTGCATTTGCTACAAACTATACCTGTTTCTGCCAACTTGGGTCATTGAAATGCAATGTTTTGACTAACCGTCCATTACTAAACACGTAATGCCAAAGTCCAGTTGCCATATTTCACTTGTTTCTTTTATATGGAGGCACATTGCTGCTGTTGATTCACTGGCATTTTAGGTGCTTTATTATTAGTCCTAATGAATGAAATGCCGTTTATTTAAACTGAGCACTGTTAATCAGATGTAATAATAAGATGTATTTTGAGTGTTTATATTGTTTCTGACAACTTGTTTCATTGAAATGTTGCTAAATAATATGGCACATGTTATTTGGTATTTGATATGAATGTATTTCAAATGTTTTCTATTGTTGGAATGTAATTTGTGATATTCATAGTGCAATCAGTGCTATTTATTATTGAATTGTGTGCACATTGAACAGAGTTAATGAAAGATTTAAAAAGATAATGTACATTATGATTCATTGCAACTTTGGTCCTGTTCTACAGGCCAGGTTCCAATTATTGATGGCGAGTTAAGGACCGGGCCCTAGAGCCTAAAAGAAATTGTCTAGCAAATCTGCTGAAGAAACTCGGAGTCGCATCTCTCCTGCCAGGCCGGTAGGGGGCTCCTAGCAGCCCACAAAACTCTCTCCCCCACTCGAACTCTCTCCCTTTGTCACCGGCCACTTCAATAACAATTTCTCCCTCACAAACAATTTCACCCCCCCTCTGGACTGAACAATAGTAAACCCAGACGTCTTAAATGAACTGTGGGTGGGATTGGGAATCTCTGGGATTGTTTTCTTTGTGATATTTTGAATTGTCAACTGTATTATTGCAAATTGCTAATTTTTTTTTTGTATATTGCACTGTAAATAATAACACAAACTTGTCTATGCAAAACCAAAATATATGGTACCATCAAAAGCAAATTTCTCATGTCTCCTGTCTCTCGCTCCATGAGCGGTCCTAGCTTCTGATCACTAGCCTATAACAAATGTTGATATTCCTACAGCTAAGGTAATACCTAACCATATTTTTCCTATATATATATATATATATATATATATATGTAGTACTTGCTACACCAGCAAATGAGGCAGTAAAGTCAAACACAATGACTCACAAACTTAAAAGAAAAAGCAGCTGGATTTGATTTTCCTGCAACAGGGCAGAAACATAAATGGGGTCAGTGAAGTTCTGCAACACTGGGACAGATTTTGTGATATTTATACATATAGACAGAACACATTTTGTGTGGTGAAAATAAATGGTAAAGGCTGAAGCTGTGGGTCTGGGGTCTTTTATAATCTCACCCCTGATAATGTCAATGGTTTATAAGGTGTAGCGCCATCAGGTGGTAATGTTTTAGCTGAATAGCTCTCATTTCACCCTTCCCTCTGATGGCAAAAATGGGATTTATGTTTTTTTTACATGTAGTTATTTATTAGTTTATTTCGATTATACAACAAAACACAATAATCCTCCTAGCAAATGTAAAAACATACATGAAGACAAAATATCTGCATATTCAAAAGGAGTGGGAGGAAGTACAACGTTTTTAATCCCACCCCTGATCCACAAATAGTCTGTTTACATTCCGATCAACATAATACTGGAAATAATAAGTCATTAGGATCAGTTTGACCCGCCAGGAAGTGGCGAAGTCTGGGTGGAGGGTGCACCTAATGCCTTTTGTGATTATTTCAGATGGTTATAGAGTAAAGGATGACTGTTTTCACATTTTTATTAAATTTTTTTCACCTATTCAATCATTTAATCAACTCAAAGGGAATAATTGATCAGAAATAGCTGAAGCTCTATGATCAACTGTGCTTATTCATCCGTCTGTTGCATAAACTGGTGAGAATAAACTTGTCTGACAGTAATGAATGCATTTATAATTCACTTTTCTTATATATAATTGCAACTTTGTGAGTGCTTCAGAGATAATTTAAAAAAGAAAAACAGGTGGAAATGAACAGAATAAACCAAACAATAATCAGACCATTTGACCCAAAGTACTGGTCCTTTTATTGGCAGCAGCTCGGAACTTATTAATAATTATCATTTTTCATTTACAAGATGATTACTGAACCTTGGAGTATAATTTTCATTTTGTATCATGAATACCAGTTTCTAAATGGACGCTAGAGACCCTGTTGCTCTATAATCATCTATAATCAATTTCAATGCAAGTAGAGAAATTCATGCTGCTTTAGGAAATCTTCAAATCAATGATTCTATTTTTGATGTTTATGTGTAACTTGATTGTCCTTGTATATCATTATAGACAACATAATCAGTAGGAACCTTTCCGTAGACACAAAAAGGAAATTAATTTGTATGCCTGTATCAAATAGTGAAGTAGGATATTAAGAGAAACAGCAGAAAGGATGGAAAAACAGGAAATCTGTCCAAAGGCTGAATGTCATGGTTTCAGAGTTTGTTTTAACACAGTCCCACATCTTAAATGAAAATGGCCACAAAAATGACATTCATATTTTACTATGGAATTTCAAACAGTGTGTAATAATTTCTATTTCCTTGACAGACTACTAAACAACGTGAAAAGTTTTTAAAAATGACATTAAAAAAGAACTCTAATGTAAGTGATGGAGAAAAGCCAATTATTTAAGATTCTATAAGTTTTAATACAAGTACTAAGATGTTTTATGACTCATTCTTATGACTTAAACATGTGATTTTAGCACTAAAATTCCTTTTAAACCAGGGGTCTCAAACTTTCAGCCCTTTAAGATATTAACAGTGAAAAAATGAAAATGTTTACTTCTACAAGGTTTTGTGAATGACATATTCCTTAAGACATTTCACATTATAAATCCAATTTTAAAAATATGATACCTTAGTTTATCATTTACACATTACTACAAATATACAAAATATTTAGCAACAGGCACAACAGTTATGGCATGTTAGACACTACCATGGCATGTTAGACACTACCATGAAACATAGTTTGTATAAATGATAAAATAACAGGGTACCAATAAAGGAACTGCAATTCAACATCGCAATAAACACTTTTTAACAAAAAATGTGAAGAAACAGCACCCCTGTCCAAAAACGGGGAGTGGCTGGAAGTTACGTAGCAGGAGGCAGACCCGCATATTTTGTGATAAATTACACATCCGTCACTCTTCCGATCTCAACACTTTTAAATCCCTTTTAAAAAGGAATTTATTCAAGATTGCTTGTAATGTCTGATTATTTTTATTGTGTCTGTTTTAATGTGTGATTGATCGTTTTTCTATTTGGGGTTTTTTGTTTTATTTTTATTTTCCTATTGTAGTTGGACTCTTATTGTCATGACCTCTGCTCTGTTGACCTTTCCCCCAGTGCTCTCCACACCCACCTGGCCCCACACTGCGCAGCTGTAAGCCGTTCCTCATCTGTGGCTATAAAAGCAGTGAGGCTTGCAGTTGCCAGTGTGGGACCATTCAACTTTGTCA